>OU342741.1:431992162-432454075 GCA_910589775.1 Avena eriantha
TCCAGTACATACGAAGCAAAGAAACTTGTCTTCCCTTTAGGATTAGACGTGCAGAAGATACATGCAAGCCCTAATGACTGCATCCTCTACCGCGGTGAGAAGTACGAGAATATGGATAAATGCCCGGTATGCACTGCATTGCGGTATACGATCAGAAAAGATGACCCTGGTGATGTTGAGGGCGAGCAACCCAGGAAGAGGGTTCCTGCCAAGGTGATGTGGTATGCTCCTATAATACCACGGTTGAAACGTTTGTTCAGAAATAAAGAGCATGCCAAGTTGTTGCGATGGCACATGGAAGACCGTAAGAAAGACGGGATGTTGAGGCACCCTGTTGATGGTCGACAGTGGAGAAAAAATGAGAGATACTTCCCGGACTTTGCTGGTGACGCAAGGAACTTATGGTTTGGTCTAAGTACCGATGTGTAACTACCTCGGTGAATTACGCTCTTAGTTAATGCCTGGATGAACGAAAGTGGTTAAAATAGTATGGTGGGGCCCAGGGCCACTCACGGTAGACCTTTCGGCCGTCCTAACCACTTTCAGTCAACGGGACAAGAACGAGCGGCGTAATCGGCAGGCGAAGGGATCAACTACATACACAAATGAGTATGTATGCAAGCCACATACAACAGTACATCAGAGCCATTCCATCTAAAAGAAATAGAAATATTGCAACGCCATACGGCAAGATCCAAATATCCTAGATAGATATAATAATTTAGGATAGCTCCTCATACAGCACACATCAGAGTATCAGGCGGAAGCGGAAAACAAGATCCGAGTACGGATAAGAAGCAAATTGGCATAAGATGCCCCATAAATAAACACATCCCGCCCACAGATCACACGGATCCCCGTTCCCGGAATCTCTACACCGAATGATCGTTGCCAACATCATCTGTCTCTTCCACCCAGTATCCATCTTGCGGGTACACCTGTTCATCTGAATCAAACAATTTATCGTGTGAGACCCTAGGGGTACTCAGCAAGTCTTTATGCCACTAAAGGGGACACAACCTGGGGTGACGCAATTGCAGCAAAAGATAATACCTAACAATTCTATAGAGACTCGCTAACCTTCCGCCTAACCAAAGATAGACGGAAGTCCGTGAATTAAGAACAACAGTTATAACAGTATAATTGACAGATCCATCCTCCTCCTCGCTTACCAACGAGGAAGCGGACAAACAACCCCCATCATCCGTTGGCAGTTTTTATTAACCATTCCATGAGTATTGCACTATTTACTAGTCAAGTACTTAGTCCATTTAAAAGCGGTACTTTAGTTATACTTGTCTATGATCGAGAAACTGTGCTCCAAGTCGTCCATAACCGCGGACACGGCTTTCAGAAAGATTTACCCTGCAGGGGTGCACGAATAGCAACACACACTCGATCAACCTCGGAAAAACCAAATCAAAACCCAACGAGGCATTCACGACAAAGCAATCACAGGATTCAGAAATATTTCAGGGGGCCACCCCATTAAGCTACCCGCCACGAAGTTGGCCGGCTCCGAGACGGACCCAAGGTTTGTGTGGACGGCGGTAAACGACTGGGAACCCGAAAATGAGACTGGGCTTGTCGATACAGCGAAAACGTGTCACGATCCAAAACAGTACAGGTGCTCCTCGCACAATCTTAAATAAAACAGTAACATGGCATAAGTACGAGATAGTAATAAAGCCCCAAACTAATTGTGGCCCCAAGAAATAAAAATGAATCAAGCTCTGGCTCAGGGGGGTCCATAGGCTTCCCAGATGTGGATAGTGCGAATAGTCAAGGAACAGGAATCAAGTACCCGGGGTCCTACGGGACACAAGTGAGCATGAAAAACCAAATAGCAGATATTGCTCACCGATGCCTCTTTCATTAGTTATCCCATTACTACTCAGGTTATGTTGTTTAGGTACCTCGTTATCCATCCGACACTCACATACCCTACTCATGCTTTTCTACGACTCGCATGGCTCAAACAACTCCTGTAGTAATGGCTCATGGGACCGGAACAGGCTTAATGTGGTTTAAAAGTAAAGGCTATGCAGTACTTGGGATTCAATTTAATGCAATCGCGACTCAATGATGCAAGAATAAGATAGAGGCAATAGGTACTGTATGTATGCAAGCATGTGGTAGTGCTTGCCTGGCAGCTCAGTTGAAGCGAGAGATGGATCTGGGTAATACTCCTGTGATTCCTGATAATTCTCCTGCTGGGCGTCTATTCGAAGAAGAACCAAACAAACAAGGGCCAACATAAATAAAGTGCGCAAGCATATAAATTGAAATGCAACAAGCAACCAAGCATGCCATGATGAATGATGCACAATTTACATGGCATTGAAGTAGCATGGCAAAGGTGAGGTGTGGATACAAGAAGTAAAGCATTTTATCATTTATTTGCCCAAGTTTTATTGTCATAAACGGTTCAGATTTTAGATGACAACATGATGCATGCTTCAATTCAGAACAAGGATTGCATAAATAGAACGGGCTCGTCGCGCTGATCGATTTAGACATATTATTTGTCAAATTTGGAGTTATAAAACAAAAGTTATTAATTAAATAAGGTAAAGGGCATTTTATTGTAATTTTGATCAACTCGAAATTTAAAGTGTGCAAAATATAATTTTAATGGCATATTTGAATTCCTCTCATTTTTCTGATTCCAAAACATATATTATTTGTATTATTTGGATTTGTATTTTGAAAGTTATTTGAATCTGAAAAGAATTTGAATTTAAAATAATTTGAAAAAGATTTGAATTAAAACAGACTCAGGAATTATTTTTTTACACCCAGGCGATATCAACCCCAGACGCTGACTGGTGGGCCAGCGCGGACTAGGGCCACGTGTGCGGGAAACGCGTTTTGCACGCGGAACTGGCTCACCCACAGCGGCTGACAGGCGGGCCAGCGCGGAAGGGGCCACGTGCCAGTGGGGAGAGCCCCAGTGGCTGACTGGTGGGGCACCAGCTGGACCGCGGGTTGCGAACAGGAAAAGCCAGGGGGTTTTTCTGCAAGATGGCTAGCGCGGCTGACAGGTGGGGTCGTTAGGAGCGCGGGTTGCAGTAATTAAAAAGGGAAGGGGCTTTTTGCAAAACAACCACGCCTGGGTACTGTTTATCGTTTTCCTCCGTCTGACGCGAATCCGGCGCGCGGCGCGGGGCGGGGGTTCGATCCTGGGACGCGGGAGTCCGCGCTGAGGAGGCTAGCCAGTGCGGCGATGCTAGGGAAGCTGCTAGGAGGTGGCTCGGGCGCTAGGTAAGGTGTGCGCGGCACGGAAAAGCTTGCAGACTACGACGACGGCATGCACGGCGGGCGCTCGACAAAACGACCGGCGACGCTAGACCACGACGAAGAAGAGGAGGTTGTCCGGGAGAGGGAGGGGCTCACCGCGGGTCGCCTGGTGGTGCTGGATCGAGGAGTAGCGCGGCGGATCGTCGGCGAGGCTGGCGTACTGGCGGCTAGGGTTTCGCGAGGACGGCGAGGTACTGGCGCGTTGGGGAGCTTCTCTTCCTCGTCCGCGTGCACGGGGCGTCGCAGGAGAACGTCCTCGGCCTCCCAGGCCACCTCCAGGTCAAGCTCGCGGACAGGAACGACGGGGCGTGGTGGTACCTGGCGGCGACCGGCGGCGGCTGCTGGTAGATGGAGAGGGAGAAGGGGAAGGAGGAGGGCGCTCTGGGGCGGATCTGGCGAGGCCGGAGAGGCGGGAGGAGGAGGGGAAAGTGAGAGGGAGAGAGGGGAGGCAGGTGGGAGCGGGGTAGATGGAAAAAGGGGCTTCAGCCCTTTCCTCCTTTCTCCCGGTCACGTGGGCGAGCAGGCTGGGGCTGGTCCTGGAGCTGGACGGCGCGGCAGGGAGGCTGCAGGTGGACCAGGCGGCGTGGTGGCTTGTGGGGCTGGCTTGGCCGGAGAGAGAAGAGAGGGAGGGAGTAGGTCGGGCTAGGGTTAGACATGGCCTCGGGTTAGGTTTAGCTAGGGTTAGGGTTAGCTGGGTGGGCCAGGGAGAGAGGGAGGAGGGTGGCTGAGGTGGTGGGTCAGGGGAGAGAGGGGCTTGGCATGGAGACCAAGCTAGAGAGAGAGAGAGAGGGTTTAGGAGAAATTTAGAGAGAGAGAGAACTAGCTAGGTTAGGTCTTATTAGGTTTTAGATTTTAATTTTGAGTATGAGGCCAACACAAGAAGATCCATGAGGGCTTTGAGCTTGCATGACCTCATGTGGAAGAGAGACAAGAAAGAAAGATAAAGGGAGAAAAGAATTAGATGGAGAGGTTCTCATGTGATCATACATGTAGATAAAGAAAAATAAAAGAAAAAAAATGTGGGGAAGACCAACTCAAGTGGAACATTGTAATGCTTGAATTAACATGAGGTGGAGGTGAAAAATGATTCCAAGAAAAAGAAAAAGAAATGAATTATGGAATAGGCCTCATATGGTTCATGCATGGAGAAATAATAATAAAGAAGATGATATGGATGAGAATATGAGGATGGTGTAATGGTAGGTAGATGGTTTTCCCAAGATAAGATCCACTCAAACCAAAGAAAACCAAAGGAAGTAAAAGGTGGTGGAGAAGCTTGCATGGCCCATGCAAAAATAATAATGCCATTATTTATTTTGTGACAACAATAATAATATGATGGCGTTATTCTTATGCATTTCCAAAAATGGAGATAAAACCAAGCACAAGAATTAAAGGACTAGATTCACCCTAATGCACATGAGCTAGAGAAAAACCCATAATAAGGACAGCAAGCTCATGGTCTAGTAGGATGGTGGAATTATAAAGTGATAGAAGGAAAAGTGGTGGAATGGAAATAAAAGATATGCCCCAACTCAACTTGGGCATTTAGACAATATATCAACAACCAAATACAAAATCAAGAGGCAAATACAATTTATAATGCATGTGAGAGAAGAACCAAAAGAAAAAGGAGTTTCTATATGATGCTCAAATGCAAGGTGGCATGATGACATGAGCATGATATAATTATGATGCAACAATAATATATGTGGAGTAGCCAATATCTTACTAGGACAAGTAGCATTACAATTGTTAGACAATTGGGGTGCTACAACTCTCCCCCACTAAACAGGAATCTCGCCCCGAGATTCTAGGAAGAAGAAGACTCAAAGAGGGTAGGATACTTGGCACGGAGCTCATCTTCACGTTCCCAGGTTGCTTCATCAATGGAATGGTGCGACCACTGCACCTTGCAGAACTTGATGGACTTGTTGCGAGTCCTTCTTTCTGCGACTTCAAGGATTTTTGTGGGGTGTTCTTGATAAGAAAGGTCTTCTTGGAGATTAATGAGTTCATGGTCCACGGTCCTGCCGGGATCCTTGAAGCACTTCTTGAGTTGAGAGATGTGAAAAACATCATGGACTTTGAGTTGTTCAGGGAGCTCAAGAGAATAAGCAACTTCTCCTCTTCTTCCACGAATTTTGAAAGGACCGATGTATCTAGGAGCCAGCTTTCCTTTGATACCAAAACGGTGCGTGCCTCTCATGGGAGTGACACGAAGGTAAACGAGATCACCAGGGACATACTCCATGTCCGTGTGCTTTCTGTCATAATTGCTCTTCTGGCGACTTTGAGCGATCTTCAGGTTTTCAAGAATGATGTGAACTTTCTCCTCCGCTTGAGTTACAATGTCGGGGCCAAACAATAATCTTTCACCTGCGCCCGACCAACCAATCGGAGTTCTGCACTTGCGACCATAGAGAGCCTCAAATGGTGCCATTTTTAGACTTTTCTGGAAACTGTTGTTGTAAGAGAATTCAGCATAAGGAAGACATTCTTCCCACTTCATGTCGAAAGAGATAACGCAAGCATGGAGCATATCTTCCAGAATCTGATTGATCCTTTCAACTTGTCCTTGCGACTGAGGGTGGTAAGCTGTGCTGAAGTTTAACTTTGTTCCCAAAGCATTTTGGAAACTTCCCCAGAATTTGGAAGTGAAGATGCTTCCACGGTCTGAACTGATCTCAAGAGGAACTCCATACAGAGAGACAATTCTGTTGATATAGAGCTCAGCCAACTGAATTGCAGAAATTGTTTCCTTGACTGGAAAGAAGTGAGCTACTTTGGAAAGCCTGTCAATAACAACAAAGATTGCATTGTTGCCTTTTTGCGACCTTGGAAAACCAGTAATGAAGTCCATCTCTACTTTCTCCCATTTCCATTCCGGAGGCTTCAATGGCTGTAGAAGACCGGAAGGTTTCTGATGGACAGCTTTAACTCTACGACAGACATCACACTCCGAGACATACTTGGCACAATATCGTTTCAAACCAGGCCACCAATATTGTGTTTTCAAGTCCATGTACATCTTAGTGCTGCCAGGGTGGATGGAAAGAACAGAATCATGCGCCTCCTTGAGAACTTGCTCCCTTAAACCCGGGTAGTTCGGAACAAACATCCGGTGTTCAAAGAAAAGAGTGCCTTGGTCGTCTACGTGAAAAGACTCATACTTCGGAAGTTGGATGTTGGAGATGATCTTTTTAGTGTAAGGATCCCCAAGCTGAATGGAACGGACCTTTTCTTCCAAGAGAGGTGTTGCTAGAAGGTTCAGAAGATAACCTTGATCCAAAATTTCAAGGTTGAGCTTGCGGAATTCCTCGCACAAGAGAGGTTGTTGTTCTTCCACCATGAGGTTGTTGACATAAGCTTTTCGGCTGAGAGCATCTGCCATGACATTAGCTTTGCCCGGGGTGTAGTTGATGGTCAAATCGAAGTCATTGATTGTTTCAATCCACCTCCTCTGACGAAGGTTGAGATCAGGCTGTGTGAAGATATACTTCAGACTCTTGTGATCAGAAAAGATCTCACAACGGTTGCCCAGCAAGTAATGCCTCCATACTTTCAAAGCAAAGACAACTGCTGCGAGTTCGAGGTCATGTGTAGGATAGTTGATCTCATGCGTCTTCAACTGACGAGATGCGTAAGCAACAACTTGCTTTTCTTGCATAAGGACCGCACCCAATCCTTGCAATGAAGCATCACAGAAAATCTGGAAAGGCTTTGATGTATCTGGAGGAACCAAGACTGGTGTGGAAGTGAGCTTCTCTTTGAGTGTTTCAAAGCTTGCTTGACATGCAGGAGTCCAATGATATTTCTTGCCTTTCTTGAGGAGATCGGTAAGAGGCTTCGCAATCTTTGAGAAGTTTTGAACGAAGCGACGACAGTAACTGGCCAAACCAAGGAAACTTCTGACTTGTTTGACATTTATGGGTGGAAGCCAGTCCATAATTGTCTTAATAGTTTCTGGGTTGACGGCGATGCCCTTGGCAGAGATGACGTGACCAAGGTAGGTGACTTGAGGCAGCCAGAATTCACACTTGGAGAACTTTGCATACAGGCGGTTCTCACGAAGCTTGTTTAGGACACACCGAAGGTGTTCTTCATGTTCTTCTTTTGACTTAGAATAGACTAGAATGTCATCCAGATAGACCACAACGAACTTATCAAGATATTCCATGAAAACCGAGTTCATAAGCCTCGAGAAGGTGGCAGGTGCATTGGTTAGACCGAAAGACATGACCGTGTACTCATACAGGCCATAGCGAGTGGTGAAAGCTGTTTTGGGAACATCTTCCTTGCGGATCTTGATTTGATGGTAACCACTTCTCAAATCAAGCTTAGAGAATACCACAGCTCCGGCTAGCTGATCGAAGAGATCATTAATCCGCGGAAGGGGATATTTATTCTTGATTGTTTTAGCATTGAGTGCCCGATAGTCAACACAAAGTCTATCAGTCTTGTCTCGCTTCTTCACAAAGATGGTTGGACTACCCCAAGAAGAAGTACTGTGCTGAATGAAACCCAACTTCTCTTGTTCATCCAACTGATGCTTAAGTTCAGCCAACTCAGCAGGACCCATTTTATAAGGCCGCTTGGAAATAGGAGCGGTACCAGGTTCAAGTTCAATGACAAACTCAACCTCACGATCCGGAGGCATACCTGGCAACTCTTCAGGAAAGACATCTGGAAACTCCCAAACTACAGGAACACTCTGAATACCTTCCATAGCATCATCATTCAGAGCTGCCAAAGAATAAAGCTGAATTGCAGGAGTCAGACTTGGAGAATAGACTATATGGCCTTCAGGAATTTTCAGAGAAACCGAACGTTTAGCACAATCAATTACAGCTGCATTTGCTGTCAACCAATCCATGCCCAAGATAACATCAATATCAGAATTGCCCAGAATAATTAAGGAAGCCGGAAATGAAGAACCACCAATCTCAATTTGATTGCTATGGCTGATATGAGCAGCCCTCATGTTTGACCCAGGAGATTGGACCACAAGACGGTGTAATAAAGGAACCATAGCCAGATCTTGCTCATGAGCAAACTTGTGAGAAACAAAAGAATGCGAAGCACCAGAATCAAACAAAACTCGTGCAGGAACCGAGTTAACAGGAAGCATACCCATCACAACTCCAGGAGCATGCTCAGCTTGAGCGGCGTTGACACAGTTGGCACGAGCAACCGTAGATCCCGGCTTAGTGTTGATGTTGAGAGCCCGAGGTGGAGGTGCACGAATCATAGGAGCACTTGCCGCAGGTCTTGGAGGTGGTGGTGGAAGAGCTTTGTTGTTCATTGGACAATTCCATTGCTGATGCCCAGTGTTTCCACAAGTATAACAAGCACCAGGTGGACGTGGAGCAACGTAGCCAGGGACTCCGCCAGGCGCTCCAGGGTAGTTGTGGTTGTAGCCCCTGGGAGCCGCAGTGAAGGAGTTTGGTGGCCTTGGTGCGTAGCTTGAAGGTCTTGGTGGAGCAGGGAGCGACGGTGGGGTGTTAGGAACCCAGACACGATGCTTAGAAGGAGCTGTCATAGCAGAAGAGCTTGCTGTATGACGGCTGTGTTTCTTTGACTCCTCAAACACTTGCCTACTTGCTTCTTCCTGCAGAGCTGTGTGTTGAAGTTCTAGGAAAGATGCTGGCCTTGCATGAGTGATTGCATATTTGATGGAAGCATTGAGGCCTTGCCGAAACCTCTTTTGCTTCTTCTTGTCATCAGAGATCTCATCGCCACCATAACGAGACAGGTTCATGAAGTTTCTGATGTAGGTGTTGACATTGTCAGTGCCCTGCTTGAGGTTGAGAAACACTTCCTTCATCCTTTCCATGACAATTTCTGACAGATATTGCTCTTTGAAAGCAGCAGTGAACCGCTCCCAAGTAGGCTGAAAACCAGAAAGATCTGCCTTGAGGTAATTTTCCCACCAGAGAGCTGCATCTCCCTTCAGAAGGTGAGTAGCACACTTGACCCATTCTTGCTCGGGAACATCCGCAGTCATCAGCAACCTTGACACTTCGCGAAGCCAATCATCCGCATCAAGTGGCTGATCAGACACCTCAAATTGGCGTGGGTTGAACTTGAGAAAACTCTTGATGTCTCCTCGCTTGGGAGGTGGAGGTAGCGGAGCAAACTCATTCCTCCTCACACTTTCCTCGAAGCGCTGCTGGTTCTGCTGCATAGTGCCCAAAGCATTTGCAATGCTTGCCAAAGCAGCCCCGAGTTCAGGTGGTATATCCTCCTCAGAACGGCGTGGTGGTGCCATCCTGTGATTGATATAAAACACAAGTCAGTACTATAATGGAGAATGATAATAATCCAAAATAGTACCAAAATGGAATTAATCAAGGTTAAGGAATGCAATTCACTGAGGTGATATTAAAATATCAACAAAGTTCAAGGCGATTAGAAGATATTAAGCATAACACACACGACTGAACAAGGAGTGTGGTATACAAACTAACAAAGAAAAATTTCCGCAAATTTTGGCATTAAAATACCACTATATGCGCAAAACCACTTAACGAATCAAGATTAGTAACTCTACTAGTTCAATATACAAAAGCAAATGAGAAAAATAGTGGTATGGTCGCGACTCCATCCCGCACTCAAATCATTACTCCGCACATGAATCAGTAAAACACATATCCCAACAACTTCTTCTTAAGGTGAACCTAAAGATTGGTAACTACGGAAACGAACACCCCAACAAGATAACGTCGGATAACAAAGAGTAAGATAGATCGCATCGGTGTACAACGAATCAGAATAGATCGCGTCGGTTTACAAAGGCATGTCGGTATGGAATGTACCAACAGTTGATATCCAAAGGCAGATAGTGATAACATTTGGATGCAACAGATAGACAAGGAATTCACACACACACACACACAAACACAACCTATGGTACTACGGATCCCAGAACACGTGAATCCTAGTTTGAATTTTAGAAGAGGATTGAAAACGTTACACTTCCTTACCAGAAAAGGGTGGGTAAGAAGAAAAATGGAAGCAATCTTACTCTCACGTTTGTTTTTCCCTAATATACATAACTACCAAAATATTTGCTAGACAGACAACGACCATTTTGGCTGAGACCCTGAAGGGCGGAATGGCTCTGATACCAATTGTAACTACCTCGGTGAATTACGCTCTTAGTTAATGCCTGGATGAACGAAAGTGGTTAAAATAGTATGGTGGGGCCCAGGGCCACTCACGGTAGACCTTTCGGCCGTCCTAACCACTTTCAGTCAACGGGACAAGAACGAGCGGTGTAATCGGCAGGCGAAGGGATCAACTACATACACAAATGAGTATGTATGCAAGCCACATACAACAGTACATCAGAGCCATTCCATCTAAAAGAAATAGAAATATTGCAACGCCATACGGCAAGATCCAAATATCCTAGATAGATATAATAATTTAGGATAGCTCCTCATACAGCACACATCAGAGTATTAGGCGGAAGCGGAAAACAAGATCCGAGTACGGATAAGAAGCAAATTGGCATAAGATGCCCCATAAATAAACACATCCCGCCCACAGATCACACGGATCCCCGTTCCCGGAATCTCTACACCGAATGATCGTTGCCAACATCATCTGTCTCTTCCACCCAGTATCCATCTTGCGGGTACACCTGTTCATCTGAATCAAACAATTTATCGTGTGAGACCCTAGGGGTACTCAGCAAGTCTTTATGCCACTAAAGGGGACACAACCTGGGGTGACGCAATTGCAGCAAAAGATAATACCTAACAATTCTATAGAGACTCGCTAACCTTCCGCCTAACCAAAGATAGACGGAAGTCCGTGAATTAAGAACAACAGTTATAACAGTATAATTGACAGATCCATCCTCCTCCTCGCTTACCAACGAGGAAGCGGACAAACAACCCCCATCATCCGTTGGCAGTTTTTATTAACCATTCCATGAGTATTGCACTATTTACTAGTCAAGTACTTAGTCCATTTAAAAGCGGTACTTTAGTTATACTTGTCTATGATCGAGAAACTGTGCTCCAAGTCGTCCATAACCGCGGACACGGCTTTCAGAAAGATTTACCCTGCAGGGGTGCACGAATAGCAACACACACTCGATCAACCTCGGAAAAACCAAATCAAAACCCAACGAGGCATTCACGACAAAGCAATCACAGGATTCAGAAATATTTCAGGGGGCCACCCCATTAAGCTACCCGCCACGAAGTTGGCCGGCTCCGAGACGGACCCAAGGTTTGTGTGGACGGCGGTAAACGACTGGGAACCCGAAAATGAGACTGGGCTTGTCGATACAGCGAAAACGTGTCACGATCCAAAACAGTACAGGTGCTCCTCGCACAATCTTAAATAAAACAGTAACATGGCATAAGTACGAGATAGTAATAAAGCCCCAAACTAATTGTGGCCCCAAGAAATAAAAATGAATCAAGCTCTGGCTCAGGGGGGTCCATAGGCTTCCCGGATGTGGATAGTGCGAATAGTCAAGGAACAGGAATCAAGTACCCGGGGTCCTACGGGACACAAGTGAGCATGAAAAACCAAATAGCAGATATTGCTCACCGGTGCCTCTTTCATTAGTTATCCCATTACTACTCAGGTTATGTTGTTTAGGTACCTCGTTATCCATCCGACACTCACATACCCTACTCATGCTTTTCTACGACTCGCATGGCTCAAACAACTCCTGTAGTAATGTCTCATGGGACCGGAACAGGCTTAATGTGGTTTAAAAGTAAAGGCTATGCAGTACTTGGGATTCAATTTAATGCAATCGCGACTCAATGATGCAAGAATAAGATAGAGGCAATAGGTACTGTATGTATGCAAGCATGTGGTAGTGCTTGCCTGGCAGCTCAGTTGAAGCGAGAGATGGATCTGGGTAATACTCCTGTGATTCCTGATAATTCTCCTGCTGGGCGTCTATTCGAAGAAGAACCAAACAAACAAGGGCCAACATAAATAAAGTGCGCAAGCATATAAATTGAAATGCAACAAGCAACCAAGCATGCCATGATGAATGATGCACAATTTACATGGCATTGAAGTAGCATGGCAAAGGTGAGGTGTGGATACAAGAAGTAAAGCATTTTATCATTTATTTGCCCAAGTTTTATTGTCATAAACGGTTCAGATTTTAGATGACAACATGATGCATGCTTCAATTCAGAACAAGGATTGCATAAATAGAACGGGCTCGTCGCGCTGATCGATTTAGACATATTATTTGTCAAATTTGGAGTTATAAAACAAAAGTTATTAATTAAATAAGGTAAAGGGCATTTTTATTGTAATTTTGATCAACTCGAAATTTAAAGTGTGCAAAATATAATTTTAAGGGCATATTTGAATTCCTCTCATTTTTCTGATTCCAAAACATATATTATTTGTATTATTTGGATTTGTATTTTGAAAGTTATTTGAATCTGAAAAGAATTTGAATTTAAAATAATTTGAAAAAGATTTGAATTAAAACAGACTCAGGAATTATTTTTTTACACCCAGGCGATATCAACCCCAGACGCTGACTGGTGGGCCAGCGCGGACTGGGGCCAAGTGTGCGGGAAACGCGTTTTGCACGCGGAACTGGCTCACCCACAGCGGCTGACAGGCGGGACAGCGCGGAAGGGGCCACGTGCCAGTGGGGGGAGCCCCAGTGGCTGACTGGTGGGGCACCAGCTGGACCGCGGGTTGCGAACAGGAAAAGCCAGGGGGTTTTTCTGCAAGATGGCTAGCGCGGCTGACAGGTGGGGTCGTTAGGAGCGCGGGTTGCAGTAATTAAAAAGGGAAGGGGCTTTTTGCAAAACAACCACGCCTGGGTACTGTTTATCGTTTTCCTCCGTCTGACGCGAATCCGGCGCGCGGCGCGGGGCGGGGGTTCGATCCTGGGACGCGGGAGTCCGCGCTGAGGAGGCTAGCCAGTGCGGCGATGCTAGGGAAGCTGCTAGGAGGTGGCTCGGGCGCTAGGTAAGGTGTGTGCAGCACGGAAAAGCTTGCAGACTACGACGACGGCATGCACGGTGGGCGCTCGACAAAACGACCGGCGACGCTAGACCACGACGAAGAAGAGGAGGTTGTCCGGGAGAGGGAGGGGCTCACCGCGGGTCGCCTGGTGGTGCTGGATCAAGGAGTAGCGCGGCGGATCGTCGGCGAGGCTGGCGTACTGGCGGCTAGGGTTTCGCGAGGACGGCGAGGTACTGGCGCGTTGGGGAGCTTCTCTTCCTCGTCCGCGTGCACGGGGCGTCGCAGGAGAACGTCCTCGGCCTCCCAGGCCACCTCCAGGTCAAGCTCGCGGACAGGAACGACGGGGCGTGGTGGTACCTGGCGGCGACCGGCGGCGGCTGCTGGTAGATGGAGAGGGAGAAGGGGAAGGAGGAGGGCGCTCTGGGGCGGATCTGGCGAGGCCGGAGAGGCGGGAGGAGGAGGGGAAAGTGAGAGGGAGAGAGGGGAGGCAGGTGGGAGCGGGGTAGATGGAAAAAGGGGCTTCAGCCCTTTCCTCCTTTCTCCCGGTCACGTGGGCGAGCAGGCTGGGGCTGGTCCTGGAGCTGGACGGCGCGGCAGGGAGGCTGCAGGTGGACCAGGCGGCGTGGTGGCTTGTGGGGCTGGCTTGGCCGGAGAGAGAAGAGAGGGAGGGAGTAGGTCGGGCTAGGGTTAGACATGGCCTCGGGTTAGGTTTAGCTAGGGTTAGGGTTAGCTGGGTGGGCCAGGGAGAGAGGGAGGAGGGTGGCTGAGGTGGTGGGTCAGGGGAGAGAGGGGCTTGGCATGGAGACCAAGCTAGAGAGAGAGAGAGAGGGTTTAGGAGAAATTTAGAGAGAGAGAGAACTAGCTAGGTTAGGTCTTATTAGGTTTTAGATTTTAATTTTGAGTATGAGGCCAACACAAGAAGATCCATGAGGGCTTTGAGCTTGCATGACCTCATGTGGAAGAGAGACAAGAAAGAAAGATAAAGGGAGAAAAGAATTAGATGGAGAGGTTCTCATGTGATCATACATGTAGATAAAGAAAAATAAAAGAAAAAAAATGTGGGGAAGACCAACTCAAGTGGAACATTGTAATGCTTGAATTAACATGAGGTGGAGGTGAAAAATGATTCCAAGAAAAAGAAAAAGAAATGAATTATGGAATAGGCCTCATATGGTTCATGCATGGAGAAATAATAATAAAGAAGATGATATGGATGAGAATATGAGGATGGTGTAATGGTAGGTAGATGGTTTTCCCAAGATAAGATCCACTCAAACCAAAGAAAACCAAAGGAAGTAAAAGGTGGTGGAGAAGCTTGCATGGCCCATGCAAAAATAATAATGCCATTATTTATTTTGTGACAACAATAATAATATGATGGCGTTATTCTTATGCATTTCCAAAAATGGAGATAAAACCAAGCACAAGAATTAAAGGACTAGATTCACCCTAATGCACATGAGCTAGAGAAAAACCCATAATAAGGACAGCAAGCTCATGGTCTAGTAGGATGGTGGAATTATAAAGTGATAGAAGGAAAAGTGGTGGAATGGAAATAAAAGATATGCCCCAACTCAACTTGGGCATTTAGACAATATATCAACAACCAAATACAAAATCAAGAGGCAAATACAATTTATAATGCATGTGAGAGAAGAACCAAAAGAAAAAGGAGTTTCTATATGATGCTCAAATGCAAGGTGGCATGATGACATGAGCATGATATAATTATGATGCAACAATAATATATGTGGAGTAGCCAATATCTTACTAGGACAAGTAGCATTACAATTGTTAGACAATTGGGGTGCTACACGATGGCATGAATCCTTTTGGAGAGCAGAACTGCAGTCACAGCACCTGGCCCATGACTATGTATCTACAACCTTCCTCCTTGGTTGTCCATGAAGCGGAGCTTCATTATGATGCCAGTGCTCATCCAAGGCCCGAAGCAACCCGGCAACAACATTGATGTGTACCTAAGGCCATTAGTTGATGAACTTCTACAGTTGTGGGCCAAACCAGGTGTACGTGTGTGGGATGAGCACAAACAGAAGGAATTTGACCTACAAGCGTTGATGTTCGTAGCCATCAATGATTGGCCTGCTCTTAGTAACATTTCAGGACAGAAGAACAAAGGATACAGTGCATGCATGCACTGTTTAGATGAGACTGAAAGTATATATCCGGATAAATGTAGAAAGAATGTGTGCCCGTACAATCGTCGTTTCTTTCGCCCAGTCATCCCTTAAAGAAGAAAGGCAAGCATTTCCATGGCAAGGCAGAAACTCGGACGAAGCCTGTCCCCCGTAGTGGTGCTGATGTATTTGGTATGGTCAAGGATTTGGATGTAATCTTTGGAAAGGGTCCTGGAGGACAACCTGTTCTGAAAGACCCCATTACCAGACACGCACCCATGTGGAAGAAGAAATCTATATTTTGGGAGCTACCCTATTGGAAAGTGCATGAGGTCCGCTCTTGCAATCGACGTGATGCACCTGACGAAGAATCTTTGCGTGAATATTCTAGGCTTCCTGGGCTTGTATGGGAAGTCAAAAGATACCCCGGCAGCACGGGAGGACCGGCAACATCATAAAGGATGAGACGGCAAGCATCCAGGACAGTTTCAAGGGCTTGCCAGCTACGCTCTTACCAAAGAAGAGAAGGAAATCTTTTTTGAAGTCCTTTTCCGTATCAAGGTCCTGTCTGGCTTCTCGTCGAATATAAAGGGAATAGTATATATGAAAGAGAAAAAAATTCAAAACCTAAAGTGTCATGACTGCCATGTGCTTATGACGCAATTGCTTCCGGTTGCATTGAGGGGAATTCTACCAGAAAATGTTCGACTAGCCATTGTGAAGGTATGTGCATTCCTCAATGCAATTTCTCAGAAGGTAATCGATCGAGAAAGTCTATCAGGGTTACAGATTGATGTGGTCCAATGTCTGGTCAGCTTCGAGTTGTTGTTCCCGCCATCCTTCTTCAATATTATGACGCACCTCCTAGTTCACCTAGTCAAAGAGATTAGAATTCTCGGTCCTGTGTTTCTACACAATATGTTCCCCTTCGAGAGGTTCATGGGAGTCTTAAAGAAATATGTTCATAACCATGCTAGGCCAGAAGGAAGCATCACCAAGGGCAATGGAACAGAGGAGGTCATTGAGTTTTGTGTTGACTTTCTTCCTGACCTTAAGCTGATTGGTGTTCCTGAATCTCGGTATGAGGGGAGGATGACTGGAAAAGGCACACTAGGAAGGAAATCAATGGTATGTAGGGACGGGCATTCTTTCACTCAAGCACAGTACACAGTTCTACACAATTCCACCGTGGTGGCTCCATATATCGAGAAACACAAGAATATTCTACGCTCTGAAAACCTGGGGAAGCCTGAAACCTTGATTAAAAGGGAACACGAGAAGTATTTTGGCAATTGGTTGCAGACACATCTCATGAATAACACCACTATTGGAGATGAGTTGTACTCGTTGGCTAGGTTACCATCTTCGACTATATGTACTTTCCAAGGGTACGAGATAAATGGGAATACATTTTACACGATCGCCCAAGATAAAAAGAGCACCAACCAAAAGAGTGGTGTCCGCTTTGATGCAACAGATGACAATGGGCAGATTGACACATATTATGGGTACATAGAGGTGATATGGAAACTTGACAATGGACCTACTTTTAAGGTCCCTTTGTTTCAGTGCAAATGGGTCAAGCTGATAGGAGGCGGGGTACATGTAGACGAAAAGTACGGCATGACAACAGTGGATCTCAACAATCTTGCGTACATGGATGAACCATTCGTCCTAGCCAACGATGTGGCTCAGGTTTTCTATGTGAAGGACATGTCTACCAAACCGAGAAAAAGGAAAGATAAGCAAAAGAGTACAGAATACGATGAGCCAAAGCGCCACATAGTTCTTTTAGGGAAAAAGAAACATCATGGGAGTGGATGATAAGATAGACATGTCAGAAGATTACAATAAGTTTCATGAAATTCCGCCCTTCAAAGTGAAAAATGACCCAAGCATCCTGTTAAATGATGAAGATTCTCCGTGGCTATGGTGCAGAAGAAAACCACAATACTAGATGTTGGTGATGTGTAATAATGTATTAAACCTTTTATTTGAGACATAAATCTATGTAATTAAACCTTTTATTTGAGACATAAATCTATGTAATGTATTAAACCTTTTATTTGAGACATAAAGGTCCCCTTTCATGTAATACATCTTGCTCAATCAAACTAGACGTTCTGAGCCGCGGTAGGTGATCACACAAAGAGAAGGAACCATCACTAGAGAAGGAACCCACAAACACTAAGGATACATAGCACAACTGAAAATTAAGAAACATGCCTAATGGTTGGAGTGATTCAGTCATGGTCCTGCCTAGCCCTGTAATACGCGCCACTGTAGTCGTCGTAGTCACCAGCGCCATCGTCGCTGTCGTCGTCGGGGTCACCGTAGTCGAACCTTGAAGGTTGGGCACGCGTGGGCTGGATTTGAGGGTACAGCAGGCGGGGGTTATTGCCGTTCGTGTTGTAGGCCATGACACTCTGGAGAGTCCGGCCGCGCCACCACAGCCGACGACCAGCCTCGTTGAAGTTCGAAGGAGGTGGGCCGTCCTCCTCGTGCCTGGCGAGCGCCCTCTCACGCCGATTGATGAAGAAGGCTTCCCAAGTTGGGAAATAGTCGGGATGCCAGTTAGGATTCCTCCGCTGCTCTGGCATGAGCTCGAGGTAGTAGTGGTTCGTGATGGCCATCCGGCGCTCCACACCTAGAGGGACAGGAGGGACCGGCACGCCTCCGGCGCTCAGCATCCAGACGGTGGGGACGCGGTAGCCCGGTGGGCAGGGGTAGTTCGAGGCGCAAAGCGCCTCCGCCTCCCGGGTGGTTAGAGATACGATGGAAGCCATGGGAAGAGAATGATGAGTCTAGATGTGATATGTAAATGGAGGCCAAGGGTACATATATATACTGAAAAAATGGCGGGAAGACAGAAGTGGGAACCGGTGGAAAGCGTGGGAACACAGCGGCGCGGGAAACTTTCATCCCGGGTGGGGGCTCAAACCGGGACAAAAGATGGGGGGGCCTTATCTGGGGGAGGCTTATCTGGGAGGGTCTTATCTGGGGGTGGCTAACCTTTAGTACCGGCTGGTGGGTGCAACCGGGACTAAAGGTGGTTTTTGTGTCATCTAACAAAACTGTCGGTGGGATAAGGACGTGTGGGTAACCTTTAGTACCGGGTGGGGGCTCAAACCGGGACTAAAGCTGTCGGTAGGATAAGGACGCGTGGGTGGACGCACTGCTCGATGAGATAAATCATGTAGCGCACGACGCCCTGTCGGAGGAAGAAGGCGCCGTGCCTATAAAAGGAGCATCGATACGCCATGGCAAGCAACTCAACAAGCCAACATGGATGGAGAGTTTCATCCCCATGGATGGAGGAAAGGGTTGGGAAATCTCCCGTGGCGGAACTTCTCGAAGATGCCCTTGGTGCACACGCCCTATGGCATCTTCGTAAGTTCCGCCTCGGAAAATATTTTCCTGCTAGCCCGTGAAAGACTCCATCTCCGCCTCCCTAGGGTTAGAGGTATGGTGGAAGCCATGGGATAGAGTGGAGAGAGGCGGCAGATATGAGTGTAGATGTGCTATGGCAACGACCAAGCCAACATGGATGGAGAGTTTCATCCCCATGGATGGAGGAAAGGGTTGGGAAATCTCCCGTGGCGGAATTTCTCGAAGATGCCCTTGGTGCACACGCCCTATGGCATCTTCGGAAGTTCCGCCTCGGAAAATATTTTCCTGCTAGCCCGTGAAAGACTCCATCTCCGCCTCCCTGGGGTTAGAGGTATGGTGAAAGCCATGGGATAGAGTAGAGAGAGGCGGCAGATATGAGTTTAGATGTGATATGGCAACGACCAAGCCTACATATATATAGTGAGAAATGGCGGGAAGTCAGAGGAGGGAAGCCTAAACCCTAAACCCTAAACCCTAAAGGGGCTACCCTCGTACGGAGAAAGCTACAGGGGTAGACGATCCGAGCCCCCCGGTCTAGGGTTTCGCCGGAGGAAGACCACCGGAGCGTCGGAATCACATGAAAATGGCAAAATGGTTAATAGTTTGACTAGTTAGAATAATTATTTTATAAAACAGAAAATGGATTTGAATCTCTGATTCAAATTCAAGCACTTTTTATGTTAAAATTTTAGTGAGATTCAAAAATATGCAAAATATAATAGTTAATGCATTTTTCAATTGGAACTGGCAAAATGGTTATTAGTTTCACTAGTTAGAATAATTATTTTATAAAACAGAAAATAGATTTGGATTACTTATTCAAATTCAAAAACTTTTCATGTTGAAATTTTTCTCAAATTCATAAGTATGCAAAAACTATATAATTCAAATGTTTAAAAAATCTAATAGTTACAAATTGTAATATTTGAAAAAACAGGCGCGAACTTAGGCCCAGCGCGCAAATTTGGGCCTTTAGTCCCGGCCCAGAACACCATCCGGGACTAAAGGCTCTGCAGGCAAAAGGCATCCAAAGCCTTTAGTCCCGGTGCGTGGCTGGAACCGGGACTAAAGACCCCCCCTTTAGTCCCGGTTCCAACCACGCACCGGGACTAAAGGCTGGGGGGTATTTAATGCGCCGCCTTCTTCCCCGTTCGAATCCATCGACCGGAGCGAGGAGTAGCACTACGCCATCAGGCTGGCGAAATACCTTGCTGCGCCTCTCCGCCTGTCCGCGTACCCAGCCGTGTTGCCGCGCCACCGCCTCTCGAGACGCGCGCTCGTCTGCCCCGCTGCTGTGGGAGGTAATCCCTCCCCCCACCGCGCGCTCTACCTCCTCTCCGTCCCCAGCCCTAGCGAGCCCGGGCGGCGCCCCGCGACCGGCCGCGCGCTGCCTCCATCCCCCCAGCGAGCCCGGGCGGCACCCCGCCGGCCATTTTTTGTTTTTTTGTATATTTTTTGTATTACTAGTATTTCTAGTGTATGTTTTTTTGTATTACTAGTATCTTGTTTGTAATAGATAGATAGAATTATTACTTGTATTACTAGTATGTTTTTTGTAATAGATAGATAGAATTATTACTAGTATTTTTTGTATCTTTTTTATAGTTCTAGTGTATGTTTTTTTATTAATTTATAGTATAGTATGTATTAATTTCTAGTATAGTATACATTTCTAGTATAGTATATATTAATTTCTAGTGTATGTTTTTTTATTTCTTGTGTCTTTTTTATATTGTAATATTTATTACTAGTATATAAATATAGTATATATATGTTTGTGTATATATATTTATTACTAGTAAATAATATATATAGTAGTATATTATATAGTATGTAGTATTATAGTGTCGATTGAGACAGACAAGCATCAGTGCTAAATAAAGATAAGCTAAAGAAATAACTACCCTAAGTCCGGTAGTGCTGGTGGGCCCCCGGACTTAGGGTTAGGGTGGTAGTGCTCGCGGGCCCCCGGACTTAGGGTTAGGGTGGTAGTGCTCACGGGCCCCCGGACTTAGGGTTAGGGTGGTAGGCTCGCGGGCCACCGGACTTAGGGTTAGGGTGGTGGTGCTCGCGGGCCTGCGGACTTAAGCTAAAGAAATAACTACCCTAAGTCCGGTAGTGCTCGCGGGCCCCTAGACTTAGGGTTAGGGTGGTGGTGCTCGCGGGCCACTAGACTTAGGGTTAATGTGATAGTGCTTGCGGGCCCCCGGACTTAGGGTTAGGGTGGTAGTGCTCGCGGGCACCCGGACTTAGGGTTAATGTGGTAGTGCTCGCGGGCCCCTGGACTTAGGGTTAGGGTGGTAGTGCTCGTGGGCCGCCCGGAGATAGGGTTAGGGTGGTGGTGCTCGCGAGCCCCCAGACTTAGGGTTAGAGTGGTGGTGCTCGTGGGCCCCCTGAGATAGGGTTAGGGTGGTGGTGCTTGCGGGCCACCCGGACTTAGGGTTAGGGTTAGGGCATCACTAGAATTTTTCTATTGTTTAGTATTATTGTAGCAAATTGCGTGTTCCTATTATTGTTTAGTGTTATTTTATGCAGCAATATTGAATGAAAAATGTTATTGTGTGCATTTTGTAGAAAACTATGGATCCAATCCAGAGAGACATAGCACAGGAAGAAATTCTCGAGGATATGATCAACGACACCCCCCCATGTTGATTCACCCGAATCTCCGTCTATTTATCTGAACCCCTCCGGTGAGGGAGATGAGGTCGACCGAAATGATCAAGGAGAAGCCGACGGCTCCGGTGGTGGAGAAGCCGACAGCGAGGTATATATATGAAGTCTGGTGATCAGTAGATGCATTAACTGAGTTGTATATATATATAAATTGACGAATGTTTCTTCTCTTAGGCCTCCACATTGAGCAAAAAATATTCCAAACGAGGCCTAGCCAAAAAGTTGGATGCATCTACGCGTTATACAATTACGTGGGTATCACCACGGGGTGAACCGGTGGAAGCCAAAAAGGCTAAAACTGTATTTAAACAACAATGCGGAGTTATGGTTAGGGATCGCATCCCGATCACCGTTCGAGAGTGGAATAAGACCAAAGGGGCGAAAGAGGGTGAGTATGTCTCCGACAGGTGCAAAGAGGGTCTTTGGAATGACCTCATGACACATTTCACCCTGCCACAATGTGAGGATGATGCCGACACAGCTGCATTGAGGAAGAAAGTCAAGCAGTGGACTCTTACGAAGATGGCCGAACTATTCAAGAACTGGAAGAAAGCATTATGGCAAAAGTATCAGAAGACGAAGAATACTCCTAAATTTGAATGCTATCTAAAGAAGCAGCAGGCTAACTGGGATGCATTTGTGAAGTACAAGGAGTCACAACCTGCTACGGAAATGTCGGAAAAAAAACAAGAAAAATGCCGCGATGAAGAAATATCACCATCACCTGGGGCTAGGGGGCTACGCGGCTGCCATGCCAAAGTGGGATGCTAAAGAGAATGAGCTGCTTGCTAAAGGGATCACTCTAGAACCAATACGCGAAGAATGGGATCTGAGGGCAAGGAATTGGTTCCTTGGGCATGGGAGTGAGTATGACGAAAGTACAGGGGACCTTATTTGCAGTGACGGGATTAGGATACCCCGGGATACATGGCAGAAAGTGGTGAAGGAGATTAAAGCGGGGACAACAAAGTTCCGTCCCGATAGAGAGAAAGACTTGCTGACAAAGGTCCTCGGGAATGATGAACGCGGAGGACGTGTACGAGGCCTGGGCCCTAGTTATATGTGGGAGATGGGGTTTCCCAAAGACAGAGATACTTATAGGAGCCGAGAGAGAGCAAAGAGGCGACGGCAGGAGGAGGAGGGAGACAAGTTCACCGAGTTGATAGGAACACTTCGAATGCATCAGCAACAGATTGACGAACTTCGAGGAGCAGCGCGCCTGCATGATCCTGTACTCAATATTACCGCCGTCCCATCTCAGCGGAAAAGCAGCGTGGCTGAATCGGAGGTCCCTTCTGATGATGCACGTATGGTAGATGGCGGTCCCGGCTACCCCGTGGATGGAATCAAGGAGCAGGCATCTTGTGAGCTCCATCAGAAGGTGAAGAACCTATCCATCAAGGTGGCGGTCAGATGTGCTTTACCTTGTCCACCTGGCGCACGCTGGCATGGCTGTGAGATTCCAGCTGGCTATGCTAAAGTTGGTGTGGATGAAATCGCAATGGGGTGGGACTCAATGGAGCTTGACATCCCTGGACCTGAAGGTGAGAGGACACTCGGAGAAGTACTGGGTGGTACCATTCTATGGGACAAGAACAACATCAAGCTTCCAGGCTGGATGCCAAAGCCAACACCGCCTCCGAGTGGTCGCAACCTTCACCTCCATCACCTCCAAGAAGCCCACCCCATGACTACGCCCACCATAGCCCGAGTCCATCTCGATCTCCGCCGCAGCCTCCGATTAGTACTAAATGACGCAGGAGCCCAAAACGACAAATGTCGCCCCTCCCAAGAGTACCTCATAAGAATCTTTCGATCAAACCTTACGATCATACTGACGAGGAAATCGACATGATCGTAAAGGCCGAATGTGTTGCGCAGCTTCAAAAGAAGAAACCCAAGCCCGCCCCGGTATACACCGAGAAGCAAAAAGCGTATGCACTTTCTTTTCTGAACACAAAATCGCAATATGACTTGCACCATAAGCCAGATGACTATCGACGCACACTTCAGAAGGAAGTGAAGAAGAGCAAATCAAGTAGAAGTGCAAGCGGGAGCAAATCATCAAGTCAAAGTGCAACCGGGAAAAGAAAGGACATCCCCCAGCTCGGGGAACAGGCCAAAAAATCGACCCCACCCCTCAAGGTGGTATCCTATGACACTCCCCAGCAGGATATGGAAGAAGCTAAGAAGCTTGCGGCCGCTATGAATGTGACTGTTGAGGAATTTCTAGGTTCCCAGGACGACAAGTTACCCAAGGCTCAGGTAGTCCCTACATATGTCCCAGCGAAGCCTCTGGTCAGCTTTAAGCAGTTCCAACAACTGCCAACACAAATGCGGAGTTTACATAAATGGTACTTGAAAGCCGTAAAGGAGGAGAGAATAATGATCGTGGCGAAAGTCCCACATGACTACTACTTCTGGGAAGAAGAGGTCCATGTTGAGTTTCCAGAACTCTTCCAGTTATACACTTTCGACGCCCTCGACAAAAGTCTCATGAGTTGCTATTGTGTGTAAGTTGTTGAATTCATTGTCTATATATAAGCTGTTCATTTTTTTCAGTTGTTCATTGCATGTAATTATCCTAATTATATCCTTTTGTACTCTATTATTATGTAGAATGAAGATCATGGAATGTAAAAGAAGGTCAATCTTCAGCGTTGGGTTCATTGACCCAGATAAAATACATTGTCGGACGCTAAAGGAAAAACCCGAGGACACACAGGAAAACCTTCTAAGGTTTCTAACGGAGCAAAATTTCTGTGACCACATACTGTTTCCTTACAATTTCGCGTGAGTGTCTTACTTTATTGTACACATTCTCTTTTGCTTACTCGATGTTAAGTGTAATTGATGAGTTACGGATGTATATATAAACGTGTACAGTTTCCACTGGATTCTCATGGACATTCAACTTGATAAGGGAAGAGTTGAAGTCATGGACCCATTAAAGAGACCCCTGGAACAGTTTAGTGACATGCAGGACATGCTCCAGAGGTAATTTTCGCGCTACAGCGGTCTCTTTTGTTGATTTCCTGAGATATCACGTACTAAATAACTCATTCGTTTTCTTTACCAGGTAGGGTTTGGAACCAGTTCAAGAGTGCGGTTATGGGTGACTTTACTGAGAAGCTGACGTTTAAGACGGTCTCGGTAAGTAGTAGGCGCATCTCTTTACTTCTAGTTTCAATACAATTATGATGCTGGATTATTATTTTGATTGAATTCTATTCTCGTAAAGTGCGCGAGGCAGCCACAGGGGACGAATCTATGTGGATTCTACGTTTGCGAGTTCATTCGCACGTTTACCAGTGAGCTGAATGATTATAGAGTCGATGTAAGAAATACATTCATAACATTATTTTTATTACCATCACTTTTTGTTATCATGATTGATATTCATATTGATCTCCTTTTCTTATATAGTTCGAGAAAATGCGGGATTAGCTCCTACCACAGCAACACGTAGTAGCAATTGCTGAAGAACTGGCAAGATTCTTGATGAACGAGATGATAGATGACGCCGGATAATTTAGTGTGAATAGGCGCCGATGATCCCCGACCGTGTAATTGAATAGACGGGCTCTAGTCCCGATAATTATGATCTCCATGTGTAACTATCATGTACATATTTGTATGCTCGATCTTAAGAGAAGTTATCTTATGTATGCACGAACATGTATGGTATGTGGTAGCGTAGAAAACTATTTTGAAATGAAAAAAAAGAATAAAAAAAAATCTCTGCCGCGGCAGAGAAAGTGCCTAAAATTCTGCCGCGATAGAGAACCATCTGTCCCGGTTCATAATACGAACCGGGACTAATGGGGGGCACCCAACGCCCGCAGAGACAGCCACATGGATGCCCATTGGTCCCGGCTGGTAAGAGGGCCGGGACTAATGGGTGGGCCTTTAGTCCCGCCCCTCCAGTCCCGGTAACCAGGACCGGGACTAAAGCCCCTTACGGGCCGGGACTGGAGGCCCGTTTTCCACTAGTGGTTGATCGTGTGTGTGTTGCTATTTGTGCACCCCTGCAGGGTAAATCTTTCTGAAAGCCGTTTCCGCGGTTATGGACGACTTGGAGCACAATATCTCGATCATAGACAAGCCTAACTAAAGTAGTGCTACAAATTTGACTTAATATGTGACTAGAAATCAGCTTCACTACAATGGAATGGATAATAAAAGTGCCAACAACTAGTGGAACTGGGGTGTATCGTGTCATGTTATACTTGCCTAGTAAGTATCGCAACTCCAATGGAATGTAATAAAAGTGCCAACAACTGCTGGGTTTGGAATGTGACATGCTAATTTTATCTGACTAGTAAGTACTGCAACTACAACTGAATGGTTAACTAAAACTGCCCACTACTTATGCTATCAGATGACTCATGATGTCTATATCTGACTAGTAAGTGCTTCAACTATAATGGAATGAATAAAACTGCCAACTGTGTGACTTCCTCGGTTTGACTTCCTCGTTTGGTCTCGAGGGGGAAACACCAGGATGGGTATAATTGGTGTTAGAATCAGGTTGGTCCTGAATAGGTCTCTCTTATCCCTCTCTAATAGCT
Source organism: Avena eriantha (assembly GCA_910589775.1). Taxonomy (NCBI): domain Eukaryota; kingdom Viridiplantae; phylum Streptophyta; class Magnoliopsida; order Poales; family Poaceae; genus Avena; species Avena eriantha. The sequence goes on from OU342741.1 coordinate 432,018,210, forward strand.
GACAGTTGCATCGAGTCTCTATAGGTTGTTTAGTGCATGCTGCGCTGCCGCTTCAGTCCACCATACCTATGTAGGCGAGAGCCGCCGAATTCTAGCCTCGCCGTGTACTGGCCTCAGTACTGACGCTCCTCTTTTTTCCTTTGCCCTTTGTTGGCGCCCCTTTTGTTTTAGCAGGTTTGAGATCGACGTCGTTAGCAGGGTTACCCTTCCGGCTTGGCCCGGGCAGGGTTATGGATGCCATTGGTTATTCTTCAGGGCTCTTAGCTCAATTTGCTTCTTATCCATACTCGGATGTTGTATCGTTTTGAAGGTGAATTGGATCTTTGTACTGTATATCTATATTCTTGACTTAGTGAGTCGTTGTTGTATATATATCTGTTCTATGGGTTCCATCGTGAACTATTGTGTAATGGTATTACTTCGTATTCCACCCGCCCGCAAGTGCCTGGTGGGCATCTTTGAATCGTTTCTATGCGGGTTTTGCAGGAATCGCTAACACTTGCATAGGCCCGATTCGAGGGTGTTACAGGGTGTGCCCTCCCCTTTGGGTTTCCCATGTGGGACTAATGAAGGGAGAGGGGGAGGAGCATGGGCCTCATGGGCCATCCAGCCAGGGGTGGGCCCCACCCCACGCACAGCCCTAGGCTGGCTGGGTGGGCTCCCTTGAGGCGCCTGGGCCTTGGCCCTTGGCCCTTCCCCCCTTCGGTTTTCCCTCATGGGCACTTTTTCCCTAGGAAGTTTGGCCCATTAGGGGAATAACCCTTCAAATTAGATTTTAACATTATATTTAATATTAATTACACTAATTAATATGTAAATACATATTACAAAATCCGTCTTGACCCGAAACACCTTTCGGTTCCCTTTCGATTTCCTCCGAACTACTTCGGATCTTTCCCGGAATGATTCTGGTCCTTTATTCTTTCTCCGAACAACTTCGGATCTCTCCGCAGAACAATTCCAGCTTTCTCTTTCTCTACTGTGATTCCGTCTTACGAATGATTGCTCTCATCGTACCCTTAAGTGTATCCTCTCACGGCTCGGGAATGCTCTAAACATGATCTGTATCAATGATCAACAGAGGGACGAGGGATATCCATGTGACCCCTATGCATTCCTGATGACAATGTCGTTTGAACCGCTAAATGTAATATCCACTTCCTTTTGTTTCTTGATACGACTTGTCCGAGATCCGATCATCGGTATCCCATACCTTGTTCAATCTCGTTCACAACAAGTTATGTTTTCTTGTTACCGTGATATTACATCCCCGTGACCTAGTCACATGTTGCAACATTTATGGATGTAATCTCACCAAGCCGGCCATATGTATATTTACCCGTCATGTGGGTGAACAAATCCCGGTCTTGCAGTCACATGTCATCTACTGTTCCTTTCGAATACCCAACGTACACCTTTATAACCACTGTATTACCAAGTGGCACTTGATGCAATCTAAGCAGCCTCGGGAAACAGCGAGTAATATGAGCTCACGGTCTAAAGAGAAGGAGTCTAGGTATAGCTGTTGCAACAATGAACTATATGACTTGATCGTGTTGCAATCCTTCGAGGAATGTCCAATCACATCATTCTCCAATGATATGATCCCGTTGTCAGTCGGCATAAATGGCCATGATCTTGAAACCTAGATAATCTTCGGGACCAACAAACTAGTATGAAATAGAGGCTACTAGGGACTTTGTTGTTTCATACCACACCTGTACCAATGTTTCTACTTGGCACAGTTATAGCACAATATGAATCTATTATAAACTAATTGATATATGACAATAAAAACCTATTTATTATTTGCCTCTAGGGCATATCTCCTTCAGGTCCAGGCTTCTTGGATGGGCATTTGCTGCTATCTGTTCCCTCCCTCCTCACGCTTCCTCCATGCGATCTTTCGAGCTTGTGTTTATTGTGAATGGTGCTTGGGCGTTCTTAGCATTTGGAGAAGTCTGAAGCCCTGATCGCCTAGAGAGTGGTCAGGCACCTTCCTTCTAGCCCCGTGGACCGGCCGATCCCTTCCTGGAGAACTGTGCACCCCTGGTTTCCACCAGAACCATAATACCAATCTTCACTACCAACATTCTAGTAGTGCCAATATTCCACGAACGATTATCAACTACCATATTTGTTGTTCCGCTAAGAATTGTGAGAAATAAGTCAATTTATCAAGTTGAGGCATTTCAATTTGGATTTTCAATAAGTCACCCTAAAGCCAAAATATTATTTGTTGCTATTCTTCCTTAATATAGTTCAATCTGATTGGTGGATCGACCGATAAGAATGAATTGGTTTCGACTAGAGTGTTGGATTTTCTTTGAAGTTACGAAGGTTGCTCCATTGGAGGTTTATTCCTGGGATTGATTCTACAGGTTTTTCTCACTATTTACATCCACGTGTGTGTTATTCGTTGTGTTCTTCGTGTTCCTTATCCTCTGTAGTATATCAAATTTCGTCCTCTTGAATTCTTCCAAAAACCTAGCCTCTATTTGAATTTTCATTTTCTTTTTCCCTTGTCAAGCTTTCAAGCCATGGCCCACCTTGAAACATGATTTTGGACTTTGATCTTGTCAATGTGCAAGATAGTTGAACCTTGGATTATTTTCTAAAGGATAAAACCCCACCTTGTTTCATCTTTTATTCATAAAGGATAAACCCTAAAAGCTACTTTTACAAAGGATGCAACATCCACATTCTTCTAAATAATCCAATAAAATTAAGGGATAATCCTTAGGGCATATATAGCCCAAATATGCAAAAATATACTCTAGGTACCATGTACCAAAACCCCATAAGGCCTAGTTAAGTTTCTGCCAATAAACCCTTTTGAATTTAAAATATATGTAAATAATTTTTCTAAAATGTGGCAATGCCCAAAACGGATGATCTAGGTCCATACCAACACCATATAAAAAGATAGGATCAAAATCATTGCATTTTCTTGCTCAATATTCAAATTTGAATTTAAGCTGATTTGATGTTTTCAAAATATTACATAGACCAAGTTTGTAATTTGGAAAAACTTTAAATACCAAAGTTGAATCCCTTTAATCCCTCCACCCAAAAAATGAAACCAAACACATTTTGGAGCCCTAAAAACCATCATTTTCTTCGAAACTTAATTCATGCTATTTTGAAATTTCAAATTTCTATGTACACAAAGTTTTGGAATTCAAGATTTACCAAATACCAAATCTGGAGCTCTCTGAATGAAGCATCTAGAAGATCAAACTTCATGTCAATATTAGCACCACAACCACCATAATATCCTTCTAAATCGTTCTGAAACCCAGATGAACACTGGAACTTTGAAAAAGTTAACTATTTGAAAGTTTAGTTTGTCAGAGTGAGCGCCACCCGTTTCTGTTCGTAGTCAGTAGCCCTCCGTCGCACCCACACATCCGCTCGATAGTCCATCCTACCCTGCTTCTCACAACCCCCATCGTCTCTGCTCTCCACACCTAACACCATCATGATAGCGACCCGATGGTACACTGCTTGGCCACTATCGCCGGAAGGAACCAAGTGCGCTTCACGACCGCAAGATTACAACATTTCTAGGCCGCCACTCTTGTGATGCCTCTAGAGCCTCCATGCAAGCTCTAATATCGCCAATCCTATCCACGACCGCGTTAGTGACCTCATCCTTGCTGTCCACCCTAGAACCCCTCGCTAGCTATAAATAGATCCCCCACGATGCCTCTAACACTTGCACCACCTCTCTCTCCCTCCCAGATACCCTCTAACCCAAGCCATGGCCAGGATCAAGCTCAGACTCACTAGCGAAGATCTTGACACCGGCGCTAGCCCTAAGTCAAATTGCCCCACCCCCGAGCCTCGCCGGTTCAATTAAACTACACCAGAGCACCCTAGGACCCTAGGAACCCATAGCCAATCTCGCCTTGGTCGGAGAAGGTCCACAACATCGACTCCGTACATGTATGTTAGCCGCCGCCATCTGTGGCATAGCTGGTACAGGGGGTACCCTGATCCGTCTACATCTGGCTATCTCAGCGATCCTGAGAGGGCTTCGCGAGGGAGGGTTTTTCCCCTTTGCATAGTGGACTAGGACACCTCCTCTGGAGACCTCTAGAGGGGGAGGCCACGAGGTCTACACGGATTCCTCCTGAGGGAAACGACAAGTGTGACCGGTGCATCAGATGCTCCGGTTCTCGTGGCCCCGGGGCCAGGACCTGGTCAAAAGTGGAGCCGAGGAGCCGACAAACCCCTGACTGACTGACAAACGTCTTCAGAGTAGGCCGGACTGCCTTTGGCCATTTTGGTGCAAGGAGAGACGCGTGCCCCGACAGACAAGGACAAGGAGCATGCAAGGGAGGACGCTTTACCAATGGGTGGGGGTTGTCCAACGCTCAAGACCAAGTCCACCACAAAGTAGTCCTCTAGACCATGTTCACAAGGGACGAAACTGTGGTGACCCTCCCCGTATATGGACCAGGGGAGAGGGCCAGCGCCGCCCTATATAAGGAGCCCATATCCTACCTTGAAGACGACGGAGCCCAGAGTTTTTAAACCCTGGACTTTGATCCACCATTGTAACCTCGCGAGGCAAGCGAGCAATACAACCAAGCAAGAGTAGGGGCTTTACCTCATCACGAGGGTCCCGAACCTGGGTAAAAAACCCAGTGTCAACTCTCTGTCGTGCCTCCGCTCTGCTACCATAGCCATCATCAAACTCCTTAGGACTCGTGTGTTTAGCCCCCTCTCGAACCAAGGGATCGTTGGACCCTAGTTCCTTCGCGGGACAAATCTCTGACATTTGGCGCGCCAGGTAGGGGGCTATGGAGCGTTTCTGAGACCTTAGGGCGAGCAATGCTATGGTGAGGAGCGCTGGCTCGGAGGCCACCGCGGGAGATTCCCCGCCTAGGGGGCTGACCGGAATGGTCGCATGCACCTTGGGCGGCATACAAGCTCCTGCCCACGGCTTGCACCCGGGTAGTTCTCTCGAGGGCTGGTGGCAGCAAGGCCAGGCGCTACCATCCCCCCTCTCCGGTGGTCACAATAGCCAGTCTCCTCCAGCGCCTCAGACCATCCTGGCTCCACTCGCCTGGTGGGCGTGGTGCCCATGGTCTGTACCCCCACTATCACCGGGGTCACGGTCTCTAAGACCCTCATCAATGGCAAAGCGGGCCTGAACATGCTCTCCAAGGAAGCGTTCAGGCAGCTACAGGTGCCCGACGCGCGCCTTCTCCATGCCCCGCCATTCATAGGAGTTATGTCGGGCGCCACCGTGCCCCTCGGCCGGGTCCAGCTCCACTTCACCTTTGGTATGAGCGACAACTATCGCACGGAGCTCATTGACTTTGAGGTCGCCCAGATCTCCCTGCCTTATAACGCCATCCTGGTGTCGTGGTGGTGTCACGGCAGATGCCATGGATAGGCTAAAGGCGGGGGCAATATGCACTAGAGGAATCCAGGGAGGGATAGTGTGGTGATTCCACACACAGTTGCTTTGTATTCTCCAAGTTCTCTAAGTTTACAAATGCTCCTTGAGCTGTGTTGGGGAGAGGAGGAAGAAGAAGCTCTCTTAGTCTCACCACTACATTCACTCTATCAACCAACTACTCATCGGCCAGCCCCTTCTACAAAGGCCCTAGCGCTCCTTATATAGGGGAGGCTAGGTTGCCAGCTAGGGCATACGTGGAGGCATATTCCAGGGAATATGCCTCTCCCAAAATAGCAAACCGACCGGGTCTCCTTTTCCTTTCGTAAGCCATGCAAAGGCTACATAACCCTCTGCGGCGCCAGTGTCAGCCGACATAGGCTATGTCACCTTTGTCAGCCACGCCCTGCTGGTCCCTCCCACTGTTTGCTTCGCTCATGCTCGAGCGCACAGAGACCACCTTTTGACCAGCGGGATACCTTCCTTCTCTTGCAAGCCTGGTATAACCCGGCTCAGGCCTGGTTAACCAGGCTCAGGCCTAGTTAACCCGGCCCCGTGGGTACCTACAGACAAGATACAAAGAACCTACCGACGTATGGTATACGTCAGCCGGGATGCGGTTAGGCGCACATCTTCTAGGCTGGGTTACTCCATAACTTGGCATGCCTTGAGGTGACTTGGCCAGCTCTCGCTTTGACCTTGCCTTACCTCGGCTAACTTGACCTTTATACCCTGGCGTGACCCTACCCGAGGGTATCCCCCCAACATTAGTCCCCGAAGCTGGTGCGGTCTTAGCAACTTCAACTGCTAAGGCCACGACAGGTTCAATCTACCAAGATTTTTTCTCTCTTTTCCGAGTTACCCTGTAGCTCGGATCTCTTGGCGTAACTTTCCCTTGGCACATTCCGAGTTATCACTCGCTGGCCGGGTTACTCATTAGTTTTACGTGTTATCCTTCCTTCTCTCGTACGCTTCCCCACGTCCTACATGGAGGGTAATCATCACCTTGCCTCATTTTAAGGGCATGCGCCAGTTACTGCACTTATTGTTAGGGGTTACTATTGCAAACGTCGCGTCGTGGTTGCCTCCTCGTTAACTGCATCACCACGTCACATCGTGGGATCCCCTGTTCCCTGTGGCCCTTCCTGTGGCTTGCTTCTGATTGGCTGATCCGGCAGATACACGGCCACACCGCGTGGCCTCGTGGCACTGCTCGATCCCACTATCCAGCGCAAGGGCATAGTTAAATAGGGGAGAGGGAGCACTCCTTGGCCATTTCCCCCTTCTCGCCCTCTTCTGCTCATTTGCTCTCTCTTCTTCCTCGTGACAGCGCCGCCGCCACCGCTTCTGCTTAGCACTGCCACCGCCGCGCCTCGTTTGTTTGTATTTTCCTTGCTGCCGCTCCCGTGCCGCTTCACCGCCACGGGGCCGCGCCAATCGAGACCTCTGTCCCCACCTCTGATCGGGCCGGTGAGGACAGTGACCTGGAGATGACAGAGGAAGAGCTCACCGTCGTCGAGGAAGAGGAGATGAAGGGGGAAGGTGAGGTGCAAGAGCGTGGTGCCTGGGTCGGCTCATGGGTGTGCCAAGATGACCTGGATTGGCTTTACGGTACCCGTCGCATCCCCGCAGGTGTAATCTCTTGCCTCCCCTCCGAAGAAATTGCTCCCTCACCCAACCCGGGTGAGTTCATCGTCTTCCTCTCCTACTTCCAGCGTAGCTTCGGCCTGCCAGTGAGTGATTTCTTCCATGACCTCATTAACGCCTACGAGCTCCAACCTCATCATCTTTCGGCAAACACCATCACTTCTCTTTCCTCCTTTGCATCTGCCATAGAGAGATACATCGGCTTGTGGCCCACCAAGGAGCTTTGGATCCGATTCTTTGGTCTGAAGAAGAACGTTATCCCAGATAAGAGCAGTGCCCCTGCCGACAAATTGCTCACCAAGTGTGGCGCTGCTTCTATCTCTCCCTGCAAGAATTCTATCTTTCCTCGTGTTACCGGCCTTGAGTCTTGTAAGGGCTAGGCCCGGACCTTCTTTTATGTGAGGGATAGCTCAGATGAAGATCTAATCTGGCTGCGCCCCTTCGCAATGGGCCCTCCTAATCCGGGTTTGTGGAACCGGATCCCCAAGAAGCGAACTGTCTTGGCGAACCAAGTTAACAAGTGATTCAAGGAGCTGAAGGAGCACAAACTACACAACGAGGATGTGATGATCACATTCGTCCGCAGCCGGGTTTCCCCCCTGCAGAAGCGCACACACAAGCTCTACCATATGAGCGGGCATCTTGACCCCAACCGGGCCTCCTCCTCCGAGTGAGCAACACCGAGATATATCGCCGGGTTAAGGCCATCTTTACGACCGACAAATATTTCAGCGCGGATTGGGATTGGGGATTGGAGCACTACTGCCGGGACATTCCTCCTCCCATGGTAATTTTTCTTACCAATCCTTCTCTGAGTTACTCCTTATGTCGAAACATGTTGTTTATTTGATCCCCTTGCATTTTGCTTTTAGTTGTTTCTCCAGTAGATCCTCAAAGACGGCACCGAGCCTTCCCTTAAATGGGGGAAGGATTGGCTTGTCTCAGATGGGGAGGAACCGGATTAGGAAATGTTCTTGCCTGCCCTGGACGGATCCAAGCAAACCCCTGGTAACTTCTCTTCCTTAAGGGATTAGCCTGACGATGAGGATGATTCTGATATTGAGATGTTGGAGGTATATGACCCAGCTCCCATTCCTTTTGCATTTCCGGCATCAGCTAATCCGGCTGAGCAGATCTACGAGGACCCCCCTCTTGTGACGGGTGAGCCGGTTCCTGCCGTCTCCAAGAAACGGGCCGCTACTTCGGTTGCTTCTTCCAAGCTTGCCCAAACAACCAAAAGATGGAAGAAGTCTGCTGACAAGGCTGCCAGCAAACCTTCGACCAAGGCCATAGTTCGGAGAGCTCGAAAGCCCAAGGAACCTCTGACTTCGGATGAGTAAGTCTCCTTTTCCTTATCCAATTTTCTGCTTCATGCTTCTTTGTCTCCATGCCTTTCTTTCTGTTAGAACTTGTTACTCATTGTTTGACCTGGCAGGGCTGCCATGGAGGTTCCCCAGAGCGGCTCAAGCATTGCCTTGTCTCTCCGGCACACCCCATCTCCCCCTCGCGACGATGACACGCGCCCACTAAGCCCATTTCAGGAAGGCTCGGTGACTGCTCCGGATCTTGGCCCATCTCGTCCAGAGAAGGGCGACCTCGGTGCAGGGGGAAGTGCGGCGGCCGAGGACATGCCAAGGTCGGACATGCCAAGCAACTCTCACTGCATACCAGTCCCGCTGCCGCCCTAGTTGAGAGGAGAGAGGCCCATGCCAAAGGCTTGGTTGCGCCACACATGCCTAGTGGAGAGAACTATCCACCGGCTTGGATTGAATATGTCAATAACTGGAACAAAGCGGAGTTCGTCAATCCCAACGGCAATCTCCCGGAGAAGTTTGGGCCCGCCGAGTTCAGCGCACAGATGAATACGACCGCTAAGGCTATCAATATTGCTGGTCGGATGATGGAGGTATGCTACCTTGTCTTTTCTTTAATATTCACAAGTGCTTAGAGATATATCCATTAGTCCTCGAGCCTCCGGGGGAGTAACTTGTCAAGGAAATATGCCCTGAGAGGCAATAATAAAGTTGTTATTATATATTCCTTATATATGATAGATGTTTATTTTACGTGCTAGAATTGTATTGATCGGAAACATCAATACATGTGTGTTTAATAAACAAAAAGGGTTCCTAGTTATGCCTCTCTTATAGACTAGCTTTTTGATTAACAAGATGATCAAGGTTTCCTGATCATGGACATTGGATGTTGTTAATAACAAGGTCACACCATTGGTGGAATGATGTGATGAACATTCATCCGAAGTATAGCACTACAATCAAGTCATTATGTTTATATTGCTATAACATCATACGAAGTAATCTTTATCCTTAGACCATGAGATCATTTTAATTGCTAACACCGGAAGAGTATCTTGATAACATCAAACGTCACACCGTAACAGGGTGACTATAAAGATGGGTTCAGTACTACGAAGGCGTTATGTTGAGGCTCATGGATCAAGAGTGGAATTTGTCAATCCAGATGATGGATAGATATACTATGGGCCCTCTCGGTGATATCACATTAAGATAGCTTGCAAGCAAGTGATGTGATCACTAGAATGTTATATCACGGGAACGAGAAAAGAGTGCATGTCGGTAACGAGATCAAACTAGGTATGGAGATACCGATGATCGAATCTCGGACATGTAATATATCGAGAGACAAAGGGATTTAGTTACAAGCGTTAAAGGTTCTCACGATCACAGAAGTCATCGTTGAATGTGTAGGAGTCAGTACGGATCTCTAGGTCCCGCTGCTGATTATTGATCGGAGAAGGGTCTCGATCATGTCTGCATTATTCGCGAACCGTAGGGTGGCACACTTAAGAGTTACCGGACACCATTTTGGGGCACATATGTTTTAGACGAAAGAATTGCAAAGCGCAGGAATTGTTTCAATAGAAACCGGAAATTGTTTCGGGTGAAATTGCAGAAAGTGGTTCTACATGTGATATTGAAATATTGCAATGGGCTATATGTGAATGTTTGTTAATTAAAGTAATTAACAAAATTCTGAATAAATTTAATAAAAAGATTTTTATTAAATGAGAGAGCATTAAATTTGGAGAAATTTAATGCATTTAAAGTGGAGACTTTAAAAGGGAATGTGAAGAGGCATTTTAATGTGGAGGGGTTACCACCACATGAATGGGGGAGGTGAGGGGTCACCCCCCATGCGTCGGCCATGGAGAGAGGGGGCACCCCCTCCTCCTATAAAAGGCCACCCATTCCCTCCTTCATCCTCACACCTCCTTGTGAAGGATCTCTCTCCCCCTCTAGAATTATTCCCCCATGGTCTCGGATTAGCGAGATACATGTTCCCGGTGGCATTTCGTCTGGAAGGAGTTGCTGCTTCCGCTGGATCGCTGGAGCGAGGAGGTGGAGGTTGTCTGGTGGCTTGAATGTGTGTGCGAGTGCGGATGCGCTGCTGAGTTGCGGCGCTCGGACTTCCTCATGATCTTGAGATCGGCAAGTGTACGACTACATCAACCACGAGTTCCTACTCGTTAACAAAACTCATTGTCTTCGAGGGTAAGTTCTCGTTGGATGTATGTCAACCCATTGCTTTGTACCTAGTAGATAGATCTTGGCGTGTAGTTCACACCGTAGGAAAATTTTTGTTTTCTATGTTGCGGACCCAACAGTGGTATCAGAGCCTGATCTATGCGTAGGTGCTTTGCACGGGTAGTACACATATGTTTATATGTGGGCGATGATGATCATGTTATTGCATCTTCTATGTATTTTGGATATTTGTGGCATCGTGGGATGAAGCGGCCCGGACCAACCTTACATGTCATCGTACATGAGACCGGTTCCACGACTGACATGCAACTTGTTTCGCATAAGTGGCTGGCGGGTGTCTGTCTCTCCTACTATAGTCAATATCTGATTTACAACGAGTTGCTAATAACTTAGTTATCCTCGTTGTTCTTCATGTTCGTAGGTGAGAACGGTTCTATCTCCGAAAGCCCTAAGCCACGTAAAACTCGCAATTGATAAATTAGAGGCATCTAGTTTAGATCGTTGCTGGGCTAGTGTATTGATATGGTATTGTTGTAAGTAGATGTATGATAGATACTCTTACAACACACCCAACGTGTAAGTTCCATAGACCTTGGCCTTACACACAAAGGAATGATAGAGATCATACCACGATGCAAGTGATAGAGATCAAATGCATGGACCATATCATCTCACTTTACACATTAGATGTTAGCATCTTATACTGCTAGTTTGGCGCTTTTGGTAGCATTATAAGATGATCCCTCATTTAGATATCAAGATAAAAATGTGTTCTTCCTTAAGTATGCACTGTTCTGTGGATCGTGTTTCGAGACATCACGTGATGATCGGGTGTACTCGAATCTACGCTTTCATAGGAACGGGTGTAAGACAGTTTTACACACGCGAATACTAAGGTTCTTACTTGGCGAGCCTAGCATGTACAGACATGGCCTCAGAACACGGACCGAAAGGTTAAGCATGAGTCATATAGTTGATATGATGCCCATACAGATGCTCGCCTTTGAAGCTACATCAACTCACGTGATGATCGGACTTGGTGTAGTGGATTTGGTTCATGTAATCACCAAAAAGATACGAGGGATGTCGTTTTTGAGTGGGAGTTCATTAGTACTTTGGATTAGTTGAACTCAATCTATCATAAACTTAGTCTAAATAAACTTTACAAATTCTGTTGTAGATGGCACCACCTGCTTTTAATTTCAATGTGTTCATGGAGAAACAGAAACTTGCTGCGAATGGTAGCAACTTCACCAACTGGGCTATGAATTTGAGGATTCTCCTCACTGCTACACAAAACCAATATGTGCTAGATGCGCCACTAGGCCCCCCACCAGATCCTGATGCCCCTGACGAGGAAAAGAATGTCTATGTGACTCGTCAGGAGGACCACAACTTAGTTCATTGCGGCATACTGTATGGGCTAGAGCCAGAACTTCAAAAGCGTTTCAAAGATGGAAATGCCTTTGATACCATGGGAGAATTGAAAATGATTTTCGATACCCATGCTTCCGTAGAGAGTTATAATGCTACAGAAAAGTTCTTTCGCTGCATGATGGAGGAAAACAGCTCCGTTAGTGAGCACGTACTCAAAATGTCTAGGTATGCCGATAAGCTTGTGTCCTTGGGAATAACGATTCCCATTGACTTAGGCATACATCGTGTTCTCCAATCTCTGCCACCTTGCTACAAGAGCTTCGTGATGAACTATAATATGCAGGGCATGAAGAAGTCTCTTCCCGAGCTTCTGTTAATGCTTAAGACAGCACAAGTGGAGATTAGGAAAGAACATCAAGTGTTGATGATCAATAGGACCACCGGTTTCAAGAAAGACAAGAAAGGCAAGCACAAGGGAAAGAAGGGTGGCATGTCTGTTGCCACGCCTGAAAAGAAAGCCCGAGCTGGCCCTAAGTCTGACACCGAGTGCTACTATTGTAAGGGGACTAGCCATTGGAAGCGCAACTGCCCCAAGTATTTGGCAGACAAGAAGTCCAGCAAGGCAAACAAAGGTATATGTGATATACATGTTATTGATGTGTACTTGACTAGTACTCGCAGTAGCACCTGGGTATTTGATACGGGATTGGTTGCTAATATATGTAACTTGGTTCAGGGGCTACGGAACAAGCGACAACTAGCAAGGGATGAGGTCAGAATGCGGGTCGGCAATGGATCAAAAGTTGATGTGATCGCAATCGGGACGCTACCTCTCCATTTGCCATCGGGATTAGGTATAAACCTAAACCTAAATAATTGTTATTTAGTGCCTGCACTGAGCATGAACATTGTATCTGGATCGTGTTTAATGCAAAGTGGTCATTCCTTTAAATCTGAAAACAATGGTTGTTCGATTTATAAGAATGATATCTTTTATGGTCATGCACCTATGTTGAATGGTTTATTTCTGTTGGATATCGATAGTAATATTACACACATTCATAATGTTAATGCTAAAAAGATTAAACTTGATGATGATATGTCTACATATATGTGGCACTGCCGTCTAGGTCATATTGGCGTTAAACGCATGAAGAAACTCCATTCTGATGGACTTTTGGAATCACTTGATTTTGAATCATTTGATACATGTGAGCCATGCCTTATGGGCAAGATGACTAGAACGCCGTTTTCCGGTTCAATGGAACGGGCGACAGATCTATTGGAAATCATACATACTGATGTGTGTGGACCAATGAGTGTGTCGGCGCTAGGTGGATATCGTTATTTTGTTACTTTCACGGATGATTTGAGTAGATATGGGTATATCTATTTGATGAAACACAAGTCTGAAACTTTTGAAAAGTTCAAGGAATTTCGGAAAGAAGTGGAAAATCATCATAATTGAAAGATCAAATTTCTATGGTCTGACCGTGGAAGAGAGTATCTAAGTTACGAGTTTAGCACACACATGAAAGAGTGTGGAATAGTTTCACAACTCACGCTTGCCAGAACACCACAATGTAATGGTCTGTCGGAACGTCGTAATCGTACCTTATTGGATATGGTTCGATCTATGATGTCTCTGACTGACTTGCCACTGTCATTTTGGGGTTATGCACTGGAAACAGCTGCATTCACTTTAAATCGGGCACCATCTAAATCCGTTGAAACGACACCGTATGAATTATGGTTTGGAAACAAACCTAAGCTGTCATTTCTTAAAGTTTGGGGATGCGATGTTTATGTGAAGAAACTTCAACCGGATAAACTGAAACCCAAAGCAGAAAAATGCGTCTTCATAGGATACCCTAAGGAAACAATTGGGTATACCTTCTATCACAGATCCGAGGGCAAGGTTTTTGTTGCCAAGAATGGATCCTTTCTTGAGAAGGAGTTTCTTGCGAAAGGTGTGAGTAGACAGAACGTAGAACTCGAAGAGGTTATTGAACCTTCTCTTCATGGAATGGCGAGTGGCGCAGCACTGGAAGTTGTTTCAGAGTTGACTTCACCTGATGAAGAGAGAGCTAATGATAATGATCATGAAACTCCTAAAGAGGACACTACCAAACCTCGCAGGTCAAGCAGGACACGTGCAGCCCCTGAACTGTACGGCAATCCTGTTGTGAATTTCATGGTTGATGAAATGGATGACCCTGCGGTGTATGAAGAAGCGATGATGAGCCCGGATTCCAACAAATGGCTAGAAGCCATGAAATCCGAGATGGAATCCATGAACAAGAACCAAGTTTGGAACTTGGTGGACTTACCTCACGACCGAAAGGCCGTTGAGAATAAATGGATTTTCAAAACAAAAACTGATGATGATGGTAATGTGACCAGCTATAAGGCTCGACTTGTCGCAAAGGGGTTTCGACAAATTCAAGGAGTTGGCTACGATGAGACATTCTCTCCCGTAGCGATGCTTATGTCGGTTAGGATTATGTTAGCAATTGCTGCATATTCGATTATGAAATATGGCAGATGGATGTCAAAACTAAGTTCCTCAATGGTAATATTGAAGAAGAGTTGTATATGATACAACCTAAGGGTTTTTTCGATCCTAAGGATGCTAATAAGGTATGCAAACTTCAGCGATCCATCTATGGACTGAAGTAAGCATCCCGGAGTTGGAATCTCCACTTTGATGAGGTTATCAAAGAGTTTGGATTTGTCCAAACTTATGGAGAGGCTTGTATTTACAAGAAAGTGAATGGGAGCAATGTGGCATTTCTAATATTATATGTGGATGACATATTATTGATTGGAAATGATATAGATCTTTTAAACGGTGTTAAAAGCTATCTAAACAGCAAATTTTCGATGAAAGACCTTGGTGAAGCATCATATATATTAGGCATTAAAATCTATAGAGATAGATCAAGGCACCTAATTGGGCTATCGCAGAGTACATACCTTGATAAGATATTAAAGAAGTTTAATATGGACGAAAGTAAGAAGGGGTTCTTACCTTTGTTGCAAGGCAAGACATTGAGTAAGACTCAAAGTCCGGCTACAGCGGAAGAAAGAGAGATGATGGATAAGATCCCCTATGCCTCGGCCATAGGCTCTATTATGTATGCCATGCTATGTACAAGACCGGATATGGCACATGCTATTAGTTTGACTAGTAGGTACCAATCTGATCCATGTTCGGAACACTGGATAGCGGTAAAGAACATCCTCAAGTACTTGAGAAGAACTAAGGATATGTTTCTTATATACGGAGGTGAAGAAGAGCTAGTCGCTAAGTGTTATGTCGATGCTAGCTTTGACACCGATCCGGATGACTCTAAGTCTCAATCCGGATACGTATTTCTCTTGAACGGAGCAGCAGTTAGTTGGAGGAGTTCCAAACAACCTGTGGTGGCTGGATCAACGATGGAGGCGGAATATGTTGCTGCTTCAGAAGCGGCGCAGGAGGCGGTTTGGATGAAAGAGTTCATTACGGAACTAGGGGTGGTTCCCAGTGCGTTAGACCCAATGGTGATCTATTGTGACAATAATGGAGCCATAGCCAACACAAAGGAACCGAGGTCTCACAAGAATTCCAAGCATATTAAGCGCCGGTTTCACTCCATTCGCGAGCATGTCAAGGATGGAGATATAAAGATTTGTAAAGTACACACGGACCTTAATGTAGCAGATCCGTTGACTAAAGTTCTCCCTATGGGGAAAAACATGATCAACACCAGAAATCCATGGGTGTTAGATTTATCACTATGTGAACTAGATTATTGTCTCTAGTGCAACTGGGAGACTGAAGGAAATATGCCCTGAGAGGCAATAATAAAGTTGTTATTATATATTCCTTATATATGATAGATGTTTATTTTACATGCTAGAATTGTATTGATCGGAAACATCAATACATGTGTGTTTAATAAACAAAAAGGGTTCCTAGTTATGCCTCTCTTATAGACTAGCTTGTTTATTAACAAGATGATCAAGGTTTCCTGATCATGGACATTGGATGATGTTAATAACAAGGTCACACCATTGGTGGAATGATGTGATGAACATTCATCCGAAGTATAGCAGTACGATCAAGTCATTATGTTTATATTGCTATAATATCATACGAAGTAATCTTTATCCTTAGACCATGAGATCATGTTAATTGCTAACACCGAAAGAGTATCTTGATAACATCAAACATCACACCGTAACAGGGTGACTATAAAGATGGGTTCAGTACTACGAAGGTGTTATGTTGAGGCTCATGGATCAAGAGTGGAATTTGTCAATCTAGATGACGGATAGATATACTTTGGGCCCTCTCGGTGATATCACATTAAGATAGCTTGCAAGCAAGTGATGTGATCATTAGAATGTTATATCACGGGAACGAGAAAAGAGTGCATGTCGGTACAAGATCAAACTAGGTATGGAGATACCGATGATCGAATCTCGGAAATGTAATATATCGAGAGACAAGGGGATTTAGTTACAAGCGTTAAAGGTTCTCACGATCACTGAAGTCATCGTTGAATGTGTAGGAGTCAGTACGGATCTCCAGGTCCCGCTGTTGATTATTGATCGGAGAAGGGTCTCGATCATGTCTGCATTATTCGCGAACCGTAGGGTGGCACACTTAAGAGTTACCGGACACCATTTTGGAGAACATATGTTTTACACGAAAGAATTGCAAAGCGCAGGAATTGTTTCAATAGAAACCAGAAATTGTTTCGGGTGAAATTGCAGAAAGTGGTTCTGCATGTGATATTGAAATATTGCAAGGGGCTATATGTGAATGTTTGTTAATTAAAGTAATTAACAAAATTCTGATTAAATTTAATAAAAAGAGTTTTATTAAATGAGAGAGCATTAAATTTGGAGAAATTTAATGCATTTAAAGTGAAGACTTTAAAAGGGAATGTGAAGAGGCATTTTAATGTGGAGGGGTTACCACCACATGAATGGGGGAGGTGAGGGGTCACCCCCATGCGCCGGCCATGGAGAGAGGGGGCACCCCCTCCTCCTATAAAAGGCCACCCATTCCCTCCTTCATCCTCACACCTCCTTGTGAAGGATATCTCTCCCCCTCTAGAATTATTCCCCCATGGTCTCGAATTAGCAAGATACATGTTCCCGATGGCATTCCGTTTGGAAGGAGTTGCTGCTTCCGCTGGATCGCTGGAGCGAGGAGGTGGAGGTTGTCTGGTGGCTTGAACGTGTGTGCGAGTGCGGGTGCGCTGCTGAGTTGCGGCCCTCGGACTTCCTCACAATCTTGAGATCGACAAGTATATGACTACATCAACCACGAGTTCCTACTCGATAACAAAACTTGTTGTCTTCGAGGGTAAGTTCTCGTTGGATGTATGTCCACCCGTTGCTTTGTACCTAGTAGATAGATCTTGGCGTGTAGTTCACACCGTAGGATATTTTTTGTTTTCTATGTTGTGGACCCAACAACTTGTTACTCCGCCGGATGCTCCTTAGAGAACTAGCATAGCTCCTTAGTGGTTTCGAATATGCACACACCCAAAGCCGGGTTAAGTTCCACTTTGCCTGGATTCTGTACACTTTGAATATGCACACACCTAGAGCCGGGTTAAGTTCCACTTGGCCCGGGTTCTGTACACTTCGAATAAGCACACACCTAGAGCCGGGTTAAGTTCCACTTGGCCCGGGTTCTACACACTTCGAATATGCACACACCTAGAGCCGGGTTAAGTTCCACTTGGCCCAGGTTCTGTACACTTCGAATATGCACACACCTAGAGCCGGGTTAAGTTCCACTTGGCCTGGGTTCTGCACACTTCAAATATGCACATAACTGAACCAATATTGCTCTTTTCATATCACTACCAATTGTCGGACTGCTGAGTTTTAGCGCCTCCTGGACTCACACAAGGTGCTGCGCTCGAAACATGTTGCACTTCTTGCTGAGTGCGAGAAAAAAGGTAAGTTTTTCTCTTCGTATTTTCCCCATCTTCCTTTGCCTTTTTCCGCCTAACTAACCTATCATTCGGATTGCACAGCCGAAGTGGAGGCCGAAAACACCATCATGAGGAAAACTTGGACGAGATAAAAGGTAATTCGCTTTGGTTAAGCCTTTTCCGTGCTTTTTCTCCTTTCTCCTTGACTCGGCAGATATTTATACCTCGGCTCTGCTGGGTCAACAAACCGTTGCAGCATCTCTTGAAGATAGTGTGCTCGTGCCTGATATGATGTTGCATTTTCTCGAACAAGCAGCGCAACATCAAGCCAAACTCAAGAAGAAGGACGATGAGCTTGCTAAACTCCGAGCCAAGGATGATGAACTTGCCAAGCTCAAGGCTGAGATAAAAAAGCTCAAAGAGGTCCACAAGACTGAGATGGACAAGGCTGGCCAAAACTTCACCGAAGAGCGAGAACGTCTCAGCCTCCAACTTACGAAGGATCAGGAGTTGCTGAAGGAAGCTGACGTCAAGCTCAAGTCAGCTACTAGCGAACTTGAGAGGATCCAGAAGAGGCGTGCTGATTGCACCAAAGAGCTGACCCGGATCCATAGCCATATCTCTCGTAAGCTCTTTTCCTTCTGCCGACGTGTATTTCTCCGGGTTAAACTCCTTTACCAACTTCACTTGTTTTTGTTTTCAGGCAAATTCCCAGAGGGTGATGCCATTGTGACCACTGCTATAGCCAAGTTCCGCCGGAAGAGGGGTACTCCAACTGATCCTGGCTCTGAACCTATTCCTTATGACATGGAGGACCTGCTGGTCAGCCTATCCTCCCGCATAGAAAGCATAAAGAACTATGGCTCAGGTATGTTGGATTCATCCGTCCAGATCTTCCGTGCACTTTGGCCTGGTAAGGATCCTCCGGAGGGATCCACTTCTTTGATCAACAGGTAATGGATTGCGAGACCCAGCTTGACCTCTGGAGAGAATCCGCCGCGCATGCCGGAGCTGAGACTATCCTCCATTTCGTGCTCACTTGGTACGAAAAGATGGATTTGAAGGTTCTCGAGCTCTTGCGCACCAGGTCCAGGTGGTCAAATGATCCAGATTGGGTTGCTCGGTGCAAGGCTTGTGCCCACAACCTTATCTAGTATGCCCCTGTTCATCAATGGAACGAAGGACCAATCTTCCACAGTCGTTGACGACGAATATGTTGAAGATGGTTCGGATGGCGAGGAAGAGGACGAAGCCTCAGATCTCGAAGAGAATGAAGATGACGATAAGGCTGAAGCTGCAGCTCCACCTGCTGGCACCGAGTTACCCCTCCTACTGCTGCTCCTTGAGCACGAAAAACACTTTGAAATTTATCAGATCCCCGGTATGTTGGGTGTAGATGTATCAATCATACTGATTATATTTTGCTACTAAGTTATTCACACCGGATTAACTTGGGCATAGTCCCCGAGTTTCATTTTCTTGTTTCTCCAATTTCATGACTCGGCTCGTGTCTACCTTGATTCGGTTTTGTGACTTATGAGTCCGAGTTTCAAAAATTGACTTAACAATAGTTGGAAACTTTAGGATTAGCTCAAGATGATCTAGCATAGTAAAAATAAAGTAAACCTAGGGTTAGTCCGAATAATGAATGTGGGCTCGATTACGTTCTCTTTCTTAGTCGTTTTTCGTGTGCTACGCAATTCCAAACTTGTTCTCTTGCTTGCCATGAAGCCAATTCTTGTTGGACAGCAGCAAGTCGAAGAGTTGAGTTTTTGGTGCTCACACACTACTAATCCGACTTAGGCAGAAGCAACTTAAGCCAGCCGACATAAAAATAAATAGAAAACACATAGAACAACAAATATTACTAAGGCAGTCCTTGTGCTCGAGGTGCCAGGACTTCATTGATAAACTCATTGCCGGCATACATACCGACAGATGAGTAACCCGGATACACACACTTCTTTGTTAAGTGTAGAACGGATGAAGTAGTGCTACATTCCATGGACGCTTAGATTCCTCGCCAGACCTGTCCGCCTTGTTCTTCTCCTGTGGTTGTGCATCAATGAGATAATAAGAGTCATTGTGCAATGCTTTGTTGACGATGAATGGTCCTTTCCATGGGGGATAACTTATGCATGCCAGCAGTACGTTGTACCAGCCAGAGTACCAGATCACCTTCCCGGAAGACTCAGGAGTTTACTTTCTGGCTATGATAGCGTCGGAGATTTTGCTGATATATGGCGGATCTGGACAATGCCAATTCTCCTTAGGTGGTATGTGAAAAGAACACACATTTTAGTCCTTGACTTCTGATGAGACCACACATTTTAGGTGGTAGGTGCCCTTGACTTCTGATGAGTAAGTCACATTTCTCATTGTCCAATCCTTTGCTTCGTGCTTTTCTTCTATTGTAACTTATTATTCGTCGTTTTATTTGGCAGGGGTGTGGTGGAGGTTCCGCAGAGCGGCTCGTGCATCTCCACTTCCTTCCGGCACATCCCATCTCCCCCTCGTGGCGACGATACACGCTCGCTGAGCCCTGTTCAGGAGGGTTCAGTGGCTGCTCCGGGTTCTAGCTCACCTTGTCCAGAGGAGGGCAACCTTGGAGCAGGGGGAAGTGGCTCTGCCGAGGCAGTGGATGCTCCCAGCTCCTCATCGGCTCAGCCACAACCTGCCACCACCAAAGTACCAACACCACCACCGCCAAGACCAGTACCAGCACAAGCATCAGTGCCAGCACCAACAGCAGCACCACAAGTACTAGCAGCAGCACCAACTCCCTCCGCCTTGTCCGAGTCTTCCAAGACTCGACGAGAAGGCCCAGTTAGCACCAATGCTACACCCAAGACTAAATCCGCAGCTCAAACCTCAACCTCTCAGCAGCAGCCTAAGTCCAAGAAAACTTCTGACGCCGCCAGGGAAGCATCCATCGAGGCTGGACAGCGCACGCTCGCGTCCATGCTTCCGAAGAAAACTCCACCGAAGAAAGATGTCCCCTCCGAGTCAGCTAGCACGCAACTTGCATTTCCCACCATCCCTGCTGTTGCCCAAGTTGAAAGGAGGGAGGCCCACGCCAAGGGTTTGATTGCACCCCATATGCTTAGCGGAGAGCGCTATCCCCCGGCCCTAATTGAATATGTCAATAACTGGAACAAAGCGGAGTCCGTCAATCCCAGTGATGATCTTCCGGAGAAGTTTGGGCCCGCAGAGTTTAGCGCGCAAATGAACATAGCAGCTAAGGCTATTAACCTCGCCGGCCGGATCATGAATGTACGCTACTTTGTCTTTTCTTTAGCATGCACAAGTGCTTAGAGACATATCCATTAGTCCCCGAGCCTCCGGGGGAATAACTTCTTACTCGGCCGGATGCTCCTTACAAAACTAGTGTAGCTCCTTAGTAATTTTGGATGCGCACACAACTAGAGCCGGGTTAAGTCCCACTTGGCCCGGATTTTGTACACTTCGAATATGCACACACCTAGAGCCGGGTTAAGTTCCACTTGTCCCAGATTTTGTACACTTCGAATATGCACACA
This sequence comes from Avena eriantha, assembly GCA_910589775.1. Taxonomy (NCBI): domain Eukaryota; kingdom Viridiplantae; phylum Streptophyta; class Magnoliopsida; order Poales; family Poaceae; genus Avena; species Avena eriantha. The sequence goes on from OU342741.1 coordinate 432,039,652, forward strand.
CCTAGAGCCGGGTTAAGTTCCACTTGGCCCGAATTTTGTACACTTCGAAATATGCACACACCTAGAGCCGGGTAAAGTTCCACTTGGCCCGGATTTTGTACACTTCGAATATGCACACACCTAGAGCCGGGTTAAGTTCCACTTGGCCCGGATTTTGTACTCTTCGAATATGCACACAACTAAGTCAACTTTGCTTTTCTCAGGTTACCACCAATCGTCTGAGTGCTGAGTTTCAGCACCTCTTGGACACACACAAGGGTCTGCGCTCGAAACATTCTGTACTTCTTGCTGACTTCGACAAAAGGGGTAAGTTTTCTCATTGACTTTTTTCCCATCTTTCTTTGTCTTTCCCAGCAGGATTAATTTGTCATTCGGATTGCGCAGCCGGAGTGGAGGCCGAAAATAAAATCATGAGGAAGAACTTGGAAGAGATAAAAGGTAACTAGGTTTGGCTAATCTCCTTCTGCGCTCTTTCTCCTTTTCTTCTTGGCTCGGAAGATATTTATGCCTCGGCTCTGCCAAGTTAACACACCGTTGCAGCATCCCTTGAAGATAGTGTGTCCATGCCTAATATGATGCTGCATTTTCTCAAACAAGCAGGGCAACATCAGGCCGAGCTGAAGAAGAAGGACGATGAACTTGCCATTCTCCGGACCAAAGATAATGAAATTACCAAGCTCAAGGCTGAAATGAAAAAACTCAAGGCGCTCCACAAAACCGAGATGGAGAAAGCTGGCCAAGACTTCACCGAGGAACGAGAACGTCTCAACCTTCAAATTGCCAAAGATCAAGAGCTGTTGAAGGAGGCTGATGTTAAGCTTGAATCGGCAAATGCTGAACTTGAGCAACTCCGAAAGAGGCATGCTCATTGCACCATAGAGCTTACCCGGATCCACAGTCATATCTCTCGTATGTTCTCTTCCTTCAGCCGACATGAATCTCTCCAGGTCAACCTCCTTTACTTATTTCACTTGTCTTGTTTTCAGGCAAATTTCCAGAGGGCGATGCTATTGCGGTTGCTGCCGTTACCAAGTTCCGCCAGCAGAGGGGTACCCCAACTGGCCCTGGCGCTGAAAACATTCCCTATGACATGTAGGACTTGCTGGTCAGCCTATCCTCTTGCATCGAGATCGTGAAGAACTACGGTTCGGTTCTCCTAGATGCAGCAGTCCGGATCTTCCGTGCCCTTTGCCTGGTGAAGATGCTCCGGAGGGTTCCACTGCTCTAATTAACAAGTTAATGGATTGCGAGACCCAGCTTGACCTCTGGAGGGAATCCGCCGAACGTGCCGGAGCTGAAACTGTCCTCCATTTTGTTCTCACATGGTACGAAAAGTTGGATCTGAAGCTTCTCGAGTGCCTGCGCACCGGATCCAAGTGGTCAAATGACCCGGATTGGGTAACCCGGCGCAAGGCTTGCGCCCACAACCTCATCCAATTTGCTCCCATCCATCAATGGAATGAAGGACCAAGTTTCCTTGGTGCCGTTGACAACGAATACATCGAAGATGGTTCGAGAGACGAGGAAGAGGATGAAGCTTCATATATTGAAGAAGATGAAGACGATGGTGAGGCTGAAGCCGGAGTTCCACCTGCTGGCGCCGAGTTTCCTCCTTCTGCTGCTGCTCCTTGAGCGTGAGAAAAACACTTTTAAATTTATAAGATCCCCGGTATGTCGGGTGTAGATGTATCAATCATACTGATTATATTTTGCTACTAAGTTATTCACACCGGATTGACTTGGGCGTAGTCCCCGAGTTTCATTTTCTTGTTTCTCCAATTTCATGACTCGGCTCGTGTCTACCTTGATTCGGTTTTGTGACTTATGAGTCCGAGTTTCAAAAATTGAATTAACAATACTTGGAAACTTTAGGACTAGCTTAACATAATCCAACGTAGTAAAACAAGGTAGATATAAAGTTAGTCCAAATAACAAATGTCGGCTCGATTATATTCTTTTCCTTAGTCTTTTTGTGTGCTATGCAATTCCAAACTTGTTCTCTTGCTTGCCATGACGACAATTCTTGTTGGACAGCAGCAAGTCAAAGAGTTGAGTTTTTGGTGCTCACACACTACTAATCCGGCTTAGGTAGAAGCAACTTAAGCCAGCCGACATAAAAATAAATAACTAACACAAAGGATGAATAATATTACTAAGGCAGTCCCTAAGTTACTGCTCGAGGTACCAAGATTTCATTGATAAACTTATTTCCGGCATACATACCGACATATGAGAGACTCGGATACACACACTTATTTGTTAAGTGTAGAAGGGACGAAGTAGAGCTACATTCCATGGACGCTTAGATTCCTCGCCGGACCTGTCTGCCTTGTTCTTCTCTTGTGGTTTTGCATCGATGAGATAATAAGAATCATTGTGCAATGCTTTGCTTACAATGAATGGCCCTTCCCATTGGGGGGATAACATATGCATGCCAGCAGTACGTTGTACCAGCCGGAGTACCAGATCACCTTCCCGAAAAACTCAGGGGTTTACTTTCCGGCTATGATAGCATTGGAGATTTTGCTGATATATGGCGGATCTGGACAATGCCAATTCTCTTGCTTCTTCCAGCAGATCAACATCATTTTGTTGGGATTCTCGCACTTCGGCTTCTGTGTATAGGGTGACCCTAGGCGAATCATGCTCTATGTCGGCTGGTAATACAGCTTCTGCCCCATATACCATAAAAATGGCGTATAGCATGTTGATCGATTAGGAGTTGTTCTTAAACTCCACAGTACCGCTGGTAGTTCTTCTATCCAGCACCCCGCTGATCTTTGCAGCGGCTCAATGAGCCGGGGTTTTATCCTGGATAATACTAATCTATTGGATCTTTCCACTTGTCCGTTCTATGCGGGGTGGGCTACCGAGGCAACATCCAGCCGGATCTTCTTATCTCGGCAGAATTGCGCAAATGCTCCTTCAGCAAAATTGGTGCCATTATCTGTTATGATACTGTGAGGATAGCCATATCTCTGAATGATATCTTTGAGGAATTTCATGGCTGTAGCTCCATCACATTTTCTTATCGGCTTTACCTCAATCCACTTCGTAAACTTGTCCACCATAACCAAGATATGGGTCATATTTCCTCTTACCGGTTTAAACAGGCCAACCATATCCAAACACCAAACGGCAAATGGCCATGTAATTGGTATGGTCTTGAGCTCCGACATTGGCATGTGTGTCTTGGTGGCATACCTTTGACAACCATTACATTTTCTTACCGGATCCTCTGCTTGTCCAAGGAACTTGGCCAGTAAAACCCATGCCGGAAAGCTTTTGCCACTAAAGCTCTAGATGAGGCGTGATGCCCACATTCCCCTTGATGTATATCTCGGAGGATGTCAAGCCCTTCCTCTGGGTTAACGCATCGTTGGAGGACATTTGTGACACTTCTCTTGTATAGCTCAGAATTGATAATCATGTATGACTTTGCCCTCCTATGAGTTTGCCTTGAAAGCACTTCTTCGCCGGGCAAAGTTCCATCTTTCAGGAACTAGAATATGGGCAGTGCCCAAGCTGGTATGGCTCGCATCGGGAACACTTCCTCGTCAATTTCCATTTGATCCACCAGCATAACCTCAGCCGGATCACACTGCGCAGTCCCCAGATCTTGCGAAGCAGTCCCCGGGTTTGCCGAAGCAGTCCCCGGGTTTCGTGAACCACTTCCCACATCAATGTCCATGGGCACAGCTTCTGATTCCGGATTTTCCGGGATATATATTGACTCGGACTCTAGGGATGGCCTGATAGATGGTTTTCTGAGGTGCTCTAGTGCTAACCCTGGTAGGATTGCTTGTCAGGTTGATCCGAGTTTCAACAGTACGTCGGCAGCCTCATTTTCCAGCCAGCGTACATGGTGAAATTCACATCCTTCAAAGTATCCTGATATCTTCTGCACATGAAATCTGTACAATGCCATATTTGCATCCAACACATCCCAATGCCCTTAGACTTGTTGGACTACCAGATCGGAGTCACTAAAGCATTGGATCCGGCGTATTCCAATTTCTTTTGCCACTTTGAGCCCATGCACAAGAGCTTCATATTCTGCAACATTGTTTGATGCTGCGAAGTGGATCTGCAGCATGTACCTTAGCTGGTCCTTCTTGGGCGAGGTAAGCACAACTCCGGCGCCTAACCCGGTTTTCGTTTTTGATCCGTCAAAGTGCATTCTCCAGTAGTTCGGGTCTACCAATGGTGGATCATGTTGCATCTTGGCCCAATCCACGAAAAAGTCGGCCACGGCCTGAGACTTGATCGCATCTCTCCTGTCATACTGCGGAGCGTAAGGGGCTAGTTCAATTACCCATTTTGCGATCCGGCCGCTTGCGTCCTTGTTGCTCATTATTTCAGAGATGGGGGCTTCACATATCACTTTGATGGGGTGCTCTTCAAAGTAGTGTTTTAGCTTCTTCGCTTCCATATACACACCATAAGCCATCTTCTGATAGTGAGGATAGTTCTGTTTTGATGCTGATAATACCTCGCTCGGGTAATAAACTGGCATTTGCACGGACTTACCCTCTTCATCGCACTCTACCACTATTACTGCACTTACAACTCGGTTGATTGCGGCTATGTAGAGAAACATTGGCTCTTTTGATAGTGGAGAGGCTAACACTGGTGTAGTGGCTAACATTTTCTTTAATTGGATGAAGGCTTCATTGGCCTGCGGGGTCCATACGAACTTGTCTGCTTTTTTCATTAGTTGATAGAGAGGCAATGCCTTTTCTCCCATCGGACATACAAACCGACTTAAAGATGTCAGACAACCAGTGAACTTTTGGACATCGTTAAGACACTTCGGCAGCTCCATTCGTTCTATGGCTCGGATTTTAGTTCGGTTAGCTTCGATACCTCGGCTGGAGACAAGAAATCCGAGTAATTTTCCAGCCGGGACACCGAAGGTACACTTCTCCGGGTTAAGCTTCATTCGGAACCTTCTTAGGTTCGCGAACGTTTGCCTGATATCATCAAGGAGCGTTTTGATTTCCTTGGTTTTTATAACCACATCATCCACATACACTTGCACATTCCGACCAATTTGATCATGTAAACATTTTTGCATACATCTTTGGTACGTTGCCCCTGCATTACGTAAACCAAAAGGCATGGTGCGATAGTAATAAGCCCCATATGGGGTGATAAACGCAGTCGTTATTTGATCATTCGGGTTCAGAGGTATCTGGTGGAAACCAGAATATGCATCTATGGATGACAACAGTTCACACCCAGCAGTAGAATCTATGACCTGATCTATCCTTGGCAGTGGGAATGGATCTTTTGGGCATGCCTTATTCAGGTTCGTGTAATCGATGCACATACGCCAAACCACTGCCACATTCGGATCAACTTTCTTCTTTTCCACTAGCACCGGATTAGATAGCCAATCCGGGTAAAGCACTTCCATGATAAACCCAGCTACTAGGAGTCGAGCTATCTCATCTCCAATGACTTTTCTTCTATCTTCGGTGAAGCGACGGAGAGGTTGCTTCACCGGCTTTGCTCCAGGTCTCACATTCAGAGAGTGCTCGGCCAACTCCCTCGGAACACCTTGCAAGTCCTGTGTGGACCAAGCAAAGATATCCCGATTCTCACGGAGGAAGTTGACGAGCTCGCTTTCCTATTTGTCATTTAACCCGGAACCAATCGTTATGGTGCGCTCTGGGAACAGATCATCTACTGGCACTATCTTTGTATCCTTCGTTGCTTGAAATGAAACACTTCCATGCGGGTTACTCAGCGCCGGCATATACTGCTGCGCCGACTGAGCCAATGCAGCTACCTCCTGGATCTTTCTTTTTTCTTGTGCGATCACGAGTGACTCGGCCAGGTTAGACCCGGCTGACACACACTCTATGGAACGTAGGAAATCACCAGCTATGGTAATTACTCCATTTGGCCCGGGTAACTTCATCTTCAGGTAACTGATGTGACAACTTGCCATGAATTTGTTTAGGGCAGGCCTGCCGAGTAATGCGTGATACGCGCTCTCCGGGTTCACCACCTCAAACTCCAAATTTTCTGTTCGGCAGTTATCTCTCGTGCCAAATAACACGTCTACTCGGACCTTGCCAATGGGTTCACAGGAAATGCCTAGCACAATACAATGGAAAGTTGTTCTCGTAGCCTGGAGCATGTTATCCGAGATACCCAACTTACGCATTGTGTTGATATACATGATATTAATGCTGCTGCCATTATCGATCAGTACTTTTGAGAATCTCACATTGATATTTTGCCCAATGAACATTGGGTCCAGCACTAGCGCATACGAACCAGGACTTGGCATGAGCTTGGGATGGTCTTTAATACTCTAGGTAATTTCCTGATCCGACCAAGGCATATACCTCGTCACCGCTGGCATAACTGCATTCACCTCCATATGTCGGCGTTGCAAGCTCTTTCTATCCATTTCCTCCGTGGTAAACACACAGTATCTTTGGTGATGCTCTCTGTATTCATTTCTCCCCTCATTGCCGGGATATCTTTGATCTGGCTGATGCTGGTTTTCCACCTGATGCACTGCATCCCTTCTCTCATGGTTTTCATACCTCGGGGGAGGTGGTGGCAACATTAACTATTGCGTGTTCGCTTTGGAGAACAATTGTTGTCGGGGTAACTCCTGCCGAGGCTGATCGTTCCGAGGTGCCTGAGCATTCCCCGAACCACTTTGTTCTATCTTCCTCATCCACTCACATTGCCGAGTCGTATGACCCGCCGCATACGTATACCTTGGCTGGTCTTTCTTTTCTTGCCACTGCTTCTTTTGTATGGGCGTCCAAGTTTTCTTGCCATCATTTCTCGGAGTCCATTGTTTCCCTCCAGTTTTCTGACACTGATTACTCCCTGCTCCGGGTTGATCTTGGTTTACCGCGGCAACTTGTTGCGAACTGGAACGGTAATCCGGTCTGTCATCTCTTCTCTTACCCCGGTAATCATTTCGCCGGGATGATCCGGCTCCATCTCGCTGGTAGTACTCCTCACTTGACTCGTTTGACACCAGCCTAGGTTGAGTCGGATCACCCAAGGCATATGAATCAGCAATCCGGATCGTTTCTGCCAGTGTAGTGAGCATATCCCTTTGTAACCTTTGCCACATCATGCTTGCATATCTACATCCTTGTGAAAACCATGCTATGGCCTGAGACTCAATCACACCTTCACACGAGTTTCTCACGGTGCACTAGCGGGTTAGGCACTCCCGGTCAGTTCCATTTGGTCTTTGCTTACACATTGCTAGGGTCTGTGGCCTATTCGGCCTCTAATACATGCTCGAGAATGTACTGACGAACATTCCCTCAAAATCAATCCAGCAGCTGATACTTCCGGGTGGTAAATTGTTTAACCATACCCTCGCTGGCCCCTCCAACATCTGGGGTACATATCTCACTGCCCATCTCAGATTGCCTGTGGCAATTTTCACTGCTGTTGCGTAATTGATCAACCAATCCTCCGGCTTGGTGCTGCCGTCATATGTCTTTGTGCCTCTGGGTAACTGGAAGTTAGGTACCAGGGGTTCTTTTATGATCCGGGGCCCAAAGCACGCTGGACCCGGAGGACCTTGACATTCAATTTGCTCCGACCTATAAAGCCAATCCAGCTTTAACCTGGCGTCATTAGGCATCAAGTTCCTGCTTCCCAACCTTGACCCTATCACATGATAGTCCGGCCTAGGGTATCCTGCGTTCACCATTTCTGAATCACCATCATTGTATCTGTCTTGCCCTTGTTGAGCATAATTTTGCCGCATACCTTGGCTGGCATTTTGCTCTTGCCGAGGTGCACTCCGCTGCTGCTATTGCTGAGGTAAGTTTTGCCCTGCACCCGTAGAGTTACGTTGTCCGACATTGCCGTTGACGGTGTTTCTCTGACCGGCATTGCCTTGGTCGCGGTTACCTCGGCTGACACTTCGTCGATCCTCATTTACTTCCAATGCCTTTCCTTTCCCTGCCCTTGCCGGGTCATATGGGACTATCTGCTTGTTTCTCCTTGCCGAGGTTACCACCTCCTCTCTCCTAGGGCCATCATGTGGGGATGACGCAGCTCCAGCAGATTTCTCCGGGTTTCCCACTGCTGAATAAACGACCTTGGAAGCCCCAGCTCTTTCCGGGCTAGCCCTGAGCAACTCCTCATTCTGTCTGTTGGCGATCTGAACTAACTCGTTGACCCTCTCGTGCTGTCTCTGCCGGGCTTCACCCGTCAAACCCTCCAACTCGGATGCAGCCGCATCTGCTGCTCTGAGGTTCTTTGCCGGGGTGCTATACTTTGGCAGCCCTATGGACACAATGTTCTCTGATTCTTCAACCCTAGTATCACCCACTCTGTTCATTTCACTAATGAGGTTTCTTCCTTTCACCTTTACAACGTCTACTTTATTTGCTTTTGCGTACTCGCGCAACGTCATGTTCAACGACTGCTGAGCCGCAGCTATCTTTTTCGCACCTTCTAGGATTTTCTTTCTAGTTTCCTCTAACTCGGCATGTGCCTGAGCCGGATCTACCACAGGTGCTATGGGGCTTGCCAAGCAATCTATCGCTTGTTGCAACAAATTTTCTGGCCTCTCTAGTGGAGGACCTCTACTTTTCCTTGGTGCCTTGGGTGTTACCTCCGGATCTGGTGCCGGATCCTTGCCCGTGCCGAAGCAACCCGCATTGTCGCTGACGTAGTCCAGCGCTCCAAAGTGCTGAAAGAGCCCGGAGACGATGCGCTCGCTGTTGCCAGTGAGGTTTCCTGTCCGGATCTTCACTCCTGCTAGCGCCGCTTGCCCCACGGTGGGCGCCAACTGTCGTGGTGGTGTCACGGCAGATGCCATGGATAGGCTAAAGGTGGGGCCAATATGCACTAGAGGAATCCAGGGAGGGATAGTGTGGTGATTCCACACACAGATGCTCTGTATTCACTAGGTTCACAAGGTTTACAATGCTCCTCGAGTTGTATTGAGGAGAGGAGGAAGAAGGAGCTCTCTTACTCTCACCACTACCTATCTCCCAGGAACCAACTACTCAAATGCCAACCAACCAGAAATCAACCCCTTCTATAGATGCCCTAGCCCTCCTTATAAAGGGGTGGCTAGGTCTCTAATTAGGGCATACGTGGAGGCATATTCCAAGGAATATGCCTCTTCCCAAAATAGCAAACCGACCGGGTCACTTTTCGCCATCGTAAGCCATGCAGAGGCTACGTGAGCCTCTGCGGCGCCAGCGTCATCCGACACAGGGCGCGTCACCCTTGTCAGCCACGCCTCGGTGGTCCTTCTCTCTGTTCGCTTCTCTCATTCTCTAGCATACAGTGACCACCTTTTGACCAGCGAGATACCTTCCTTCTCTTGCAAGCCTGATATAACCCGGATCGTGCCTGGTTAATCCGGCCCCGTGGGTACCTGCATAAAAGTTACATAAATCTTGCCGGCATACGACATACGTCGGCCGGGACTTAGTTAGGTGGACATCCTATGGTCTGGGTTACGCCGTAAGTGGGCCAGCCTTGAGGTGACTCAGCCAACATTCTCTTTGACCTTGCAGTACCTCGGCTAACTCGGCCTTTATACCTCGTCGTGACCCTACCCGGGGGTATCCCCCCAACAAACAGTTTTATAGTAGGAGTAGCAAAGTAGCAGCAGTAGTAAAGTAAAGACATCAGTAACAATAATGGTAAACAGTAGGATTCGAGTGCGGTAGGCATAGGGATGGATGGACGGGCGTTCAATGGACAAGACAATTCACATAGCAATCAGAACATAGGGCAATTGCAGATAAATAAGATAAAGCATCCAAGTACTAGATAATCCTAGGCATGTGTTCCATATATAGTCATACATGCTCGCAATAAGAACTTGCACAACATCTTTTATCCTGCCAGCCCGTTTGCAGCAGGGCCTCAAGGGAACTACTGGCAATTAACACTCTGTTTAATAGAGCATCGGAGCAAAGCATTAACACTCCATGAACACATGTGATCCTCACATCAAAGCCATTCCCTCCGGTTATCCCGATTTGTGTCACTTCGGGGTCATTGGTTCCGGACAACAACATGTGTATACAACTTGCAGATAAGACCATAAACAATACTAACATAATGAATCAATAACATGTTCAGATCTGAGATCATGGCACTCGGGCCCTAGTGACAAGCATTAAGCACAACAAGTCGCAACAAAATCATAAAGCACTAATAAAAGATACTAGGCACCATGCCCTAACAATCTGATGCCATTACATGAACGATCTCATCCAATCCCTACCATCCCCATAGCCTACAGTGGGTGATTACTCACTCATAGATGATCTCCTCCAATTCCCCGTCCCGGCAGGGTGCCAGAACGGAGTTTCTGGTGCTGTTTCGTGGAATCTGGTGGTGGTGGTGGAGCGGAACTCCTTCTAGAAAAACGTCGAACCCCCCTGAGTTTTTAGGTCAGAAGGCAACTTATAGGCGAAGAGGGAGACCGAGGGGGAGTCTGGGGCGGCCAGACCACCCCCTGGCATGGCCTGGGCTAGCCCGCGCGGCCAGGTGGTGTGGCCTGGGCCCAGCCCCCCTCCGTCTCGTATTCTGGCTCTCGGAGTCTTCTGGTGAAATAATAACTTTGGCTTTTGTCCTGTCCAATTCCGAGAATATTCATTTTCTGACTTTCCTGGAACCAAAAACAGCAAAAAACAGGCAGCTGGCACTGTGGCTCTTGTTAATAAGTGTTGACAAAACACAAGAAAGTAGATAAAACCAAGCATGGAATATCAAAAATTATAGATACATTTGAAATGTATCAAGGACTCTCCTTCGGAGCAACTGGCGAGCATGGAGGGGTCATGGGGGTCATCCTGAAGGATGCTCGGCCTGCAAAGGCCTCACCCTCCAACGTCCCTTGCCCTACACCCGCACCGGATGGTCCTGCGGTGCCTACTCCTTGACCCGCGGCAGGATAGACGACCTCTGAAGGAGAGCCTGGGAGGCGCCGCCGCCCGCCTCGGTCGCCGGTGAGGTCAAAGGCCCCGAGATGACCAAGGTGGGGACTACCTACAGAGGGGAGACGGCCACTTCCTCCACAGGAGCCGTTAGCACGGCCGGGGCCTCACTCGGCAGGGCCAGCGACGCGCTTGGGGGAGGTGAGGTAGAGAGCGTACATGTGGCACAGCAACGCCACAGATGGCTTCACCCCCACGAACATCTCGGACCAGAAGGTGAAGATAGCTAGGGTGGTGACCGAGTTGGGATGTAAGTGGAGGGCGCAGATCTGGTAGTGCTCTAGAACTGCCATGAAGAAGGAAGAGAATGGTGGGAACAACACCGCAATGACGGTGTGGTAAAAGAAGGGGTACACCGAGCCTGGGAGAACCACCGAATCAGCCAACCCGGGCCACACTCGGGTCCTCCCACACTCATTCCGGTCGGTAGCCAGCTGCGGGCGGCACCGATCAAGCCTAGAATATGTCTTGATGGTGGAAGGCAGCAGCACCTCTCTTGACTCCTGCTCCCCTCCTCCTCTTCTTCGCGAGGGGGCTAGCAGAGGTTGCTTCCCCTTCGTCACGGCCAGATATTCACAGCGAGACATCTCATGTGGTGTGCGGGAACAGTTTGCTGGAAAGGGAGCAAGCGGGGAAGAACCGGCGGAGAAGAACAGATCTCCGCGCAACCGAGGCATCCTCCTTTTTATGGGCTAGGAGGCGTCAACTCGGAGGTGCGTATCTCGAGAAGGCGCGTGAAGAGCCTGGTAAGGCCCGCGCCTAGGGAAGCGCCAGACGCTATGGTGGCCACCCGAGCCCACTGCGACCTGGATGCAGTGCAGGCCCGAACAGTCAGGGGTTACTGTCGGTAGCACGTACATGGGGTACCCTGATCCTTCTATGTCTGGCTGTCTCTACGGTCCCGAGAGGGCTTCATGAGGGAGGGTTTTTCCCCTTCGCGTAGTGGACTAGGACACCTCCTCTAGAGACCTTTGGAGGGGGACCACACGAGGTCTACGCGGCTTCCTCCCGAGGGAAACAACAAGTGCAACCGGTGCATCGGATGCTCCGGTTCCCGCGGCCCCCGGGACCGGGACCTAGTCGAAAGTGAAGCCGACAAGCTCCTGACTGGCTGAAGAACGTCTTCAGAGTAGGCCGGAATACCTTTGGCCATTTTGGTACAAGGAGAGACGCGCGCCCCAATGGACAAGGACAAGGAGCATGCAAGGTAGGACATTTTACCAACGGGTGGGGGGTTGTCCAGCGCTCAAGACCAAGTCCACCTCAAAGTAGTCCTCTAGACCATGTTCACAAGGGATGGCACTGTGGTGACCCTCCCCATCTGTGGACCGGGGGAAGAGGGCTGACACCACCCTATATAAGGAGCCCATCTCCTACCTTGAAGACGATGGAGCCCAGAGATCTGAAACCATAGACTTTTATCCACCATTGTAACCTCGCGATGCAAGCGAGCAATACAGCCAAAGGAGTAGGGGCTTTACCTCCTCATGAAGGTCCCGAACCTGGGTAAAAAACCCTAATGTAAACTCTTTGTCGCGCCTCCGCTCCACCACCATAGCCGTCACCGGACTCCTTCGGACTCCCGTGTTCAGCCCCCTCTAAACCAAGGGATCATTGGACCCTAGTTCCTTAGCGGGACAACTATCTGACACTGTCCACATCAAGCTTCGTCACCCTGCACCTCCTAGCCCCGTCCAAACCACCGTCGTGCTCGTCATCACCTCCCCAAGCCCGTTGTCCCCTTACCTAGTCCTCTCTCTCTCGTCGTAGCGCCACCGAGTAGCTTGCTGGAACTTGGTGCCTCTGTAGGCTTGAGACAGAGGAGGATACCGCTTCGGCTATTTTAAGTGGTAGGCCCCAGTTGTCAGTCTTTTAAACATTATCCACATCTGATGGCAACAACTTCGTGAGTACCAACTCGGTGGGACTCCAAGTGCGAAATGTTGTAGCAAGCGTCTTTTCCCCACAAGGGTGACTCGAGGGTTTAAATCGAACTCTCAGGGAATTGTCTTAGAGAGTTCTTTTGGTTCCCTTCTACAAGCAACCTAAAAAACAAAGTAGTTTCCTTGTGTCCCCAACTTAACTATGTGGTTGTCAAGCACAAGGTTTTGTATTAGTAAAACTGAAATAAACTATAAATAAATAAAAGTAGAAGCAATCTATAACTAGACAAGAAAGTAAAAAATAAGGTAAAAGTCTTTTTAGGTTTTTGTTTGGGTTTGCTAATATTATAAGTATTTTTTGTTGTTTATAAGTGTAAAAGCAATGAAAGTAATAAAGGTTGTGTTTCTTATAATAAAATATGCACCGGGGTTTGATGGGTTCACTTGTCTATTCTCTCATAAAGTGTGGTGGCAGCATATAAATAAATAAGCAATATTATATTGATAAGAAACTTCATTATGTGTACGATAAGAATTCATATGGGCATCACGTCCTGAATATGATGCAACACATCTCACTTATACTCCTCAAGAAAGGGATACTCCAAGCAATATAGAATTAAGAACAAACAGATTATAGCCTTAGGTATTTTGACATGATGTTTCAATGACAAATATGCTACCTTAAATAAACAAGATCATGTGGCATATCACTAGATGACAATAACAACATGTATTCACTTTATCCCTAGTGAGGTAATAAAATAAAGGTAAAAAACCATAGTAGATCTTGAATTTTTTGTCACTATCCAATCACTACCACCATGTTAATCCATCTAATACACACGTTCCCCCACATATGCTCTCTCATACAAGTTGAATCAAAACAAGTAATAAAGAACGGGATACATAATATGCACCTTCCAATACATCTTACACATAAATAGATCAGATCTCAAATATCAACTCATAGAATAAAGATCCACCACATAGAAATTACATATATGACAATAATCACCTTGGGAAGCTCATATAGTACTAGAATGTGGTGACTGAAGGGTAACGGGTAGGCTACACTAGCGTAAAATCAAAAATTTCTACCGCGTCAACCAGGAATACTATTGTCATAGATCACGGGATTGCCGCTAGACGCGCAGGTGCGGAACTCGATGAAGCACGTTGCGGCAGTGTAGATGTTCTATGTCTCCTCCTCGTCCTCGTCCCACGAGCAGCTCACCTTTGCGCGGCTCGTCCAAGTGCTACAGATGCAGCACCTCCGAGGTATCCACACGTCCAGAGTGGAAGTCGTCACACGCCAGACTGCTAGGTCTACGCGTGCAACACAGGCGGAAGAGGAGTGGCGGCTGGGTGGAATGCTCTCTCTTTTTCAGCTCGCCTCACTCCCTCTTATATAGGCATCCCTGGTGGGCTTCTACATTAGCAGCCCATTAGCAGCCTAAGCCTGGTCTAATTCGGATCCAATCCTCATTAGGCTTCCAGCCCCTAAAGTGTGTGACCCTATAGGTTCATACACGTATAGACATGACGCGAGTACACTTACTCCGTCAATAGTTGGTAGCGGCCTCTAGCAAGACGTGCCAACTCCTAAACGCATATAAAGATCATTCGGACGAACCATCACAAGGTTGAGTACATGTCTTTCCCTTTGCCTCACGATATTTGGTCTAGCTCTAAGCTGACCTCTCTTTCTCGATACTGTGATTCAGAATCCCTTTACTAGGTTAACTCTTAACCATATGTAGCACGGCCATGCATTTCTGGATCCGATCACTCGAGGGGCCCAGAGATATCTCTCTCAAGTAGAGAGGGGCAAATCCCATCTTGATTGACCGATGCCTTGCAGCATGTATCAGGACAAACCCGAAAGCTACCTTTATAACTACCCAGTTACGGAGTAGTGTTTGATAGCCCCAAAGTAGGTCGATCCACATCCCAAGTACATGCGACAATCTCAGGTCTAAGGACAAAACGTACACGATGTGTAGAGAGAGCTGCAAGTATTATTGCTAGTCTCATGTTGGGTCAGTCCAACCCCATGTTCATAACATGTGTCCACATCATTGGTTTGACATCTCCATGTCAATGACTTGCGAAACATAGTCATTAACCAATCGATGTGCTAGTCTAATATTCACGTGTGTCCTCGCATGAACTCCGACTAGGGACAATTATTAGATAACCATACAAGTAAAGAGTTTCACAAACAATTCACATAATTGCCAATCAATACAAGTTGCCTGGTATATGGATATTCAAGGAACATTATAATAACTCATGGATACACATGAAATACAATCATCTCTATGATTGCCTCTAGGGCATATTTCCTTCAGTCTCCCACTTGCACTAGAGTCAATCTAGACAGTATCTAATACCTATTGCTCTTGTGTGCGCTTCATGCGCAGGCTGCGGGAGTGGCTTAGTCAAGGGATCAGCAACATTTGAGTCCGTATGTATTTTGCATAACATGACACTACCTTCATCAATGAACTCACGAATCAGATGGTAGCGCATGCGAATATGTTTGTTCTTCTGGTGCTGTCTAGGTTCTTTGGCTTGTGCAATAGCACCATTGTTGTCACAATAAACGTCCAAGGGATTGGACGAGCCCTGAACCACACCAAGAGCGATCAGGAAATTCCTAATCCAAACAGCTTCCTTTGCAGCCTCCGAGGCAGCAATATATTCAGCTTCTGTTGAAGAGGAGGCCACTGTATCTTGCTTGGAACTTTTCCAGCTCACAGCACCACCATTCATGACAAACACATAACCTGATTGCGATTTCGAGTCGTCTGAGTCATTAAGGTAACTCGCATCTGTGTAACCCTTTACACTGAGTTCAACCTCACCTCCATAAACTAGGAACATATCCTTAGTCCTTCTCAAGTACTTAAGGATATTCTTTACCGCTGTCCAGTGAATCTCACCTGGATCAGCCTAGTATCTGCTCGTAACACTTAGAGCATAGGAAACATCTGGGCGAGTACATGTCATTGCATACATGATGGATCCAATAGCCGAAGCATATGGAACCCTACTCATGCGTTCTCGCTCATCAGTGGTCGAAGGACACTGAGTCTTGCTGAGTTTAATGCCGTGAGACATGGGCAAGAACCCCTTCTTAGCCTCTTCCATGCTGAACCGTTTCAACACTTTGTCAATGTACGTACTCTGGCTTAATCCAATTAGCCTCCTTGATCTATCTCTATAGATCTTGATACCCAGAATATATGCCGCTTCTCCCAAGTCCTTCATAGAAAAACTATTTTTCAATGAGGTCTTAACAGACTCGAGCATAGGAATGTCATTTCCAATCAATAATATGTCATCCACATATAAGATTAGAAACACAAGTGATTTCCCATTTTCTTTCTTATACACACAAGGTTCTTGTTCGTTTTTGGTGAAGCCAAACTCCTTTACAACTTCATCAAATCGAATGTTCCAACTCCGAGATGCTTGCTTCAGCCCATAAATAGACTTTTGAAGTTTGCATACCTTTCCAGCATTGTTTGGATCGACAAAACCTTCGGGCTGCATCATATACACGTCCTCAGAAAGGATTCCATTTAAGAAAGCCGTCTTGACGTCCATCTGCCATATCTCATAATCGAAATGTGCAGCAATGGCTAGAATGATCCGTATAGATTTAAGCATCGCTACGGGCGAGAAAGTCTCGTCGTAGTCAACTCCTTGAACTTGTCGAAAACCTTTTGCAACAAGTCGAGCTTTATGGATGTGAACATTTCCATCCATATCAATCTTCTTCTTATAGATCCACTTGCACTCGATGGCTTTAAAACCATCAGGCAGGTCAACCAAGTTCCAAACTTGATTGTCTCCCATGGACTCTATCTCGGATCTCATGGCAATCAGCCATTTCTCAGAGTCTGGGTCCACCATCGCTTCTGCATAGGTCGCAGGCTCATCATTGTCTAACAATAATAACTCTCGCGCTTCGCGGAGCCTCGCCGACCTTCGTGGTTGTGGTGCTTCTATTGCCACGGGTTCCTCAACTTGTTCTGCTACAATAGCATCACTCGTAGAAGCATCCCCGACTGGCTCATCTTGAACTTCTTCAAGTCGCACCGACCTTCCACTCGTTCCCTTTGTGAGAAACTCTTTCTCTAGGAAAACACCGCTACGAGCGACAAACACTTTGCCCTCTTCTCGGTTGTAGAAGTAATACCCTAAGGTTTCCCTTGGGTATCCCACAAAAATGCACTTATCCGATTTGGGTGTTAGCTTGTCCGACTGAAGTCGCTTGACAAATGCATCACAACCCCAAATCTTTAGAAAAGACAAACTGGGATTCTTTCCAGTCCACATCTCATATGGTGTCTTAACTACGGATTTAGATGGTACCCTATTTAGTGTGAAAGCTGCTGTTTCTAGCGCGTAACCCCAAAATGATAATGGTAAATCCGACTGGCTCATCATCGATCGAACCATGTCCAACAAAGTTCGATTACGCCGTTCAGAGACCCCATTTCTTTGAGGCGTTCCGGGCGGCGTGAGCTGTGGAACAATTCCGCAACTCTTAAGATGATTGCTAAACTCGTGACTCAAATATTCACCTCCGCGATCAGATCGCAAGGCCTTTATTTTCTTGCCACGTTGATTCTCTACCTCATTTTGAAACTCTTTGAACTTTTCAAAAGTTTCAGACTTATGCTTCATCAAGTAGACATAGCCATATCTACTGAAATCATCAGTGAAAGTAATGAAGTAGTGATATCCTCCTCTGGATGTCGTGCTCATTGGTCCACATACATCAGTATGTATGAGTTCCAACAAGTCTGTCGCTCTCTCGGGAAACCCCTTGAAAGGCGTCTTGGTCATCTTTCCAAGTAAACAAGCTTGACATGTCTCGTATGATTCAAAATCAAACGAAGTTAGAAGACCATCACCATGGAGCTTCTTCATGCGCTTTTCACTTATATGCCCCAAACGACAATGCCATAGATAGGTAGGACTCAAATCATTTGGCCGAAGCCTTTTAGCACTAACATTGTAAACACATGCATTATCAAGATTTAAAATAAATAACCCATTCATAATGGGAGCATCAGCCACAAACATAGCATTCTTAGAGATTACACAACCATTGTTTGTACTCGCGAATGAATAACCATCCCTCATCAAACATGAAGGTGATAAAATGTTTCGACCCATACTAGGAATGTAATAACAATTATTCAACTCCATGATAAATCCTGACGGAAGGTGAAGTTGCATGACGCCGACGAACAATGCAGCAACCCTTGCTTTATTTCTGACGCGAAAATCCACTTCGCCTTTCTGCACTTCTCTAGTCCTTATTAGCCCCTGCATCGAATTGCAAATATGAGCAACCGATCCGGTATCAAATACCCAAGAGTTAACATAAGAATCTGCGAGAAAAATGTCCACAACATTTACAACAAGTGTACCTGAGTGGGAAGTACTCTTACTTCCACTTTTCTTCAAAGAAGCCTGGTACTTGCTACAGTTTCTCTTCCAGTGGCCATATTCGTGACAAAAGAAACACTTAGTGTCTCCTGCAGGACCAGCCTTTTTCTTGGGTGCAGGGTTTGGCTTAGGGATCGTATCCTTAGCCTTGCCCTTCTTCTTCTGCCAAGAAGTGCCCTTTTTCTTGAAGCTAGGCTTGTTCTGCACAGCCATCACATGGCTATGCCCTGCACACTTCTTAATGTCACATTCTGCTGTTTTCAGCATCCCACATAATTCATTAAGGCCCCTCTCCACCCCATGCATATGGTAGTTCGAAATGAAATGCCCATAGCTAGATGGAAGAGATGCCAAAATGAAGTCAGTGGCCAACTCTTGGCCTAATGGAAAACCAAGCTTTTCCAAAGTCTGACTGTAACCAACCATTTTGATCACATGGGGGCCTACAGCTGCTCCCTCTGCCAGCTTGCATTCCACAAAGGACTTAGCGACATTGTACCTCTCAGTCCTAGCCTGAGTCTGGAACATGTCCTTAAGCGCAACGATCATATCGTACGCTTCCTGATCCTCAAACTGTTTTTGAAGATCAGGTTCCATGCATGCAAGCATAAGACAACTGACCTCAAGAGATTCATCACATGCTTTCTTGTAGGCATTCTTAAGGGTAGCAGTTGCATTATCAGCAGGTTCATCCGGGATTGGGGTATCCAGAACAGTTTCCTTTTTCTCAGCCCTGAGAACAATTCTCAGGTTACGGACCCAGTCCGAATAGTTTGTTCCATTTAGTTTATCCTTTTCAAGAATCGAACGCAAAGCAAAAGGTGATGAATTGTTCGGTGCCATTGATCTACAACAAAAAAATATGCAAAATACTAAGCCATGTAACCATGAAAGAGTAAAACATATTAAACAATTTAATAGCATATACTCCCACTTAAATCAACATCCCTCTATTGATACTAAGTGATTC
The DNA here is from genome assembly GCA_910589775.1 of Avena eriantha. Lineage (NCBI taxonomy): Eukaryota > Viridiplantae > Streptophyta > Magnoliopsida > Poales > Poaceae > Avena > Avena eriantha. The sequence goes on from OU342741.1 coordinate 432,058,944, forward strand.
AAGATCCACAATTAACAAGTCGACTAGTGAGCTTTAGCATCACTGCTAGAAGACAAGGTAAATCGGTAAGCAACCTTTGCTAATCATATCACATATGACTCTTGTTGTTGGGTGACATCTCTATGTCAAACCTAGGCGCCCAACCTTTATGCCCCAAGGTCCTTAACTGTTAAGATGACCTTGTTAAGCTCACCAACCCTTATGCGTGTAGGTATCCGATACAAACCCATCCAGCCAAGGAAAACCGTGGCACCCTAATTTCATAGACCCACCAACGATTGTACAGGGCATAGGATGGTGCAAGGTTTGGTTGGGAGGGCATGGTTTAACTTAAACTTTGTGAGGGATCGTTCTACTTCTATCATCTAAGAATGCATAGTAGTAAAACGTATAAGAATAGCATTCACATAGATGTGATACAGTATGGCCCATTTTCTCATGGTGATCTCCATCGCCATAGAACCTGTCCACCATGATGATCTCCATCTTCATGCTCTATGCGAGCCATCCTCCAAGTGATGAGTTCTCCAAGAACTAATACAAGCTATTACTCCTAACATCTAGTAATCAAAATTACATGGTATTGGGATCATCACAAGTTGGCACGCAGGCCATTACAATAATTGACAACACATATGGCTCCAGCCGTGTTGCCCAACTCACGACACGCAGGTCATGAAAAAATACATACATGCATCACATACATTTTTGGGCCATACTGATCACATAAATCCTGCAAAAACAAGTTGTGCATAGAATCGCATTCTACCGGATCATGTGAAATCGTACCACCTATGAACCTTAACGAGATACAAAAAGGGGGCTACGACTAAGGGGGGTCTAGGGGGTCTCCCCCTGCGGGGTTCGAAGGGGCAGCGCCCCTCGCGGTACCTTTTCTTTAAGGATTTTGATCGGCAAATCCAATTTACCATAAACCGACCATAGTTCCGATTTGACCAAACTCCTTTGATCACGGTACGTCGATTCAGACCTAATTCCCGATTCGATGAATCATATTAATCTTCGCGTGATTCAGAAGGATTTATGTGTCACTGTCTACCCCGATGGCGGAAACCGACCGGTAGGGGTAAGTCGTTCGACGACCTTAGAATCACGATCACGGAAATTAAGATCATAGATCAATCCAGAAACACCGCCATACAAACGATCATATCATTCATATCAATCTACATATCACCATATGCAAACTTCCCGAACCTATGACTGAATAGCATCGGCTCTGATACCACTGAAGGGTAACGGGTAGGCTACACTAGCGTAAAATCAAAAATTTCTACCGCGTCAACCAGGAATACTATTGTCATAGATCACGGGATTACCGCTAGACGCGCAGGTGCGGAACTCGATGAAGCACGTTGCGGCAGTGTAGATGTTCTACGTCTCCTCCTCGTCCTCGTCCCACGAGCAGCTCCCCTTTGCGCGGCTCGTCCAAGTGCTACAGATGCAGCACCTCCGAGGTATCCACACGTCCGGAGTGGAAGTCGTCACACGCCAGACTGCTAGGTCTGCGCGTGCAACACAGGCGGAAGAGGAGTGGCGGCTGGGTGGAATGCTCTCTCCTTTTCAGCTCGCCTCACTCCCTCTTATATAGGCATCCCTGGTGGGCTTCTACATTAGCAGCCCATTAGCAGCCTAAGCCTGGTCTAATTCGGATCCAATCCTCATTAGGCTTCCAGCCCCTAAAGTGTGTGACCCTATAGGTTCATACACGTATAGACATGACGCGAGTACACTTACTCCGTCAATAGTTGGTAGCGGCCTCTAGCAAGACGTGCCAACTCCTAAACGCATATAAAGATCATTCGGACGAACCATCACAAGGTTGAGTACATGTCTTTCCCTTTGCCTCACGATATTTGGTCTAGCTCTAAGCTGACCTCTCTTTCTCGATACTGTGATTCAGAATCCCTTTACTAGGTTAACTCTTAACCATATGTAGCACGGCCATGCATTTCTGGATCCGATCACTCGAGGGGCCCAGAGATATCTCTCTCAAGTAGAGAGGGGCAAATCCCATCTTGATTGACCGATGCCTTGCAGCATGTATCAGGACAAACCCGAAAGCTACCTTTATAACTACCCAGTTACGGAGTAGTGTTTGATAGCCCCAAAGTAGGTCGATCCACATCTCAAGTACATGCAACAATCTCAGGTCTAAGGACAAAACGTACACGATGTGTAGAGAGATCTGCAAGTATTATTGCTAGTCTCATGTTGGGTCAGTCCAACCCCATGTTCATAACATGTGTCCACATCATTGGTTTGACATCTCCATGTCAATGACTTGCGAAACATAGTCATTAACCAATCGATGTGCTAGTCTAATATTCACGTGTGTCCTCGCATGAACTCCGACTAGGGACAATTATTAGATAACCATACAAGTAAAGAGTTTCACAAACAATTCACATAATTGCCAATCAATACAAGTTGCCTGGTATATGGATATTCAAGGAACATTATAATAACTCATGGATACACATGAAATACAATCATCTCTATGATTGCCTCTAGGGCATATTTCCTTCAGTGACCTAGCGCTCCACTACCTATTGTAGAGCATGAGTCGTTGGCATAATAGTTATGAAAGTCCTCTTCCGTAAATATTACACCCCTCAGAGTGGTACAATAGAACCGTTGCGTGTCCAACTAATTCTTTATTCCTTATTCATAACACAAGAACACTAAAAGGTTCGAGATCCTCCTCAATCCAGTGAGGATTCACTTCTACTAATAAATTTAAGGGCGCAAACTTGAGGAAAAATGGCACGTCTAAGCTAAGCACCATCGGAGAGTTGCAAATTTATTGGGTTGGTCTAGGTTGATCAACCCGCATATCCTATGCGTGTGGAACTACTCATCTAACTTTGTGTTTTCATTATCTGTCCCAAATTCTATTCCATAGTCTATGCCTTCAAGTCCTCCTGAGAGGTCGGGTTCATCATAATAAACCTCGTCCTCGGTGATGTTTTCTATATTGGATAATTCTTTGCTCTTCGTGGTACCTAAGTAAGGATTTTAAGAGTATAGATTGAGTACCAGCGTACTCAATTATTTCTATAGTGGTTGTATGATGCTCTATCTATAGGCATGGATAAGAATCATGGGCATATGCTTAGTTTTTAAAATCAGGTTTTTAGAAAAGATAAGTTTTAGTCTTTTAAAAACTATGTTCATCAGCCTTCACAGGTTGTGTAGGATTTAACGGAATCCCTTTCCCGCCATGTTCGCAATCCTTTCATAGGATAGGGAGTAACATGTCATGTTTCATACACTCTTGAGAGGGACACTACTTTTCCCACAAATGATCTTAAGCCTAAGTGCATAATAGGGTAAGCCTTCCCATTCAAACTTCCTTGGTTCAAGACTCAATTAAGATCTACGCTAATCACTGTCCTTCGCCACGACCCCGTAGCCCACCCATTGTAATGAGTTTCAGTCAAGAGACCTACGCTCAATTACCCTCCCTTCTCAAAGTCGTTACCCTCGAACACAGGATAGGGATGTCATAGGCTCCCACCCACTGATGTCCACTTGGATCTCAGCCCTACTTAGGATATAAGGACATACAAAAGGAAAAAGGTACAACTAACTTCTGTGTCCCATTTTAGAACTTGTGGTCAGCGCGTTTTATACGACACAAGAATTGCTGACTACATTGGTTGTTAATACTAAGTGAATACCCGGTACAATGGAATGTCCACCATATGGCTTCCCAACAATATAACAATGGAATGTCCACCATATGGCTTCCCAACAATATATCTTAACCATGATTCCATCCCCCACAATTTTTAGATTATTTGACTACCCTGAGCTGGTAATCCATACATCATATTGTTGGGGTTCCGCGTACGAAAATAATAAAAATTTACCCTACGCCCCTCAACTCCTGAAGCTGCCAAGACCTATCTATCAGTAATACAGTAACAGGAGGAGCTTTTCGCGAACTTACCCTTGAAGACCGAAAAGCGTTGTCAACGCTCAGGAGAGCGTGGTTGATGTAGATGAGCCAAAGCTGACCTCAAGGTCGTGATGAAGTCCTCGCGCTCCTTTGGCTCCAACGACTTGAGTGCCTCAAGTGTGACACCTCGCGAGGAGTTACACACGTCCGGTGCCTGACGATGACTCCCGCTTCCCTGATCCAGCAGCAGTTGCGGAAGTAGAGCTCCCGGATCCGAATCCCGCAGAGCGATGCCGCTTCGCGGTGAAGATGTCTCTCGTTCGTGCAGTCCAGACTTGGGACCACGATCACGAGAGAGAGAGGGGGAGGGAGAAAATATCAATTAGAGGTCCTCCCAAAAGTGAGAAGACCTTTATTGATTATTGGTCTATTTAATTTCGCCAAATACCCCCACTATATATAGGGGGAGGGGAGGTACTACCTCCCTCAAAGTCCCAGGGTGGGATTAAAGGAGAGGAGGGGGAGGGGTGGCACCGCCAGCCACCCCCATGGGCCCCGCATGGGGGGGGGTGGCCCACCAGGGCACCGGCCACCCCCTTGGCCCCTTCTCCCTCCCCCTTTCCCTAATGGGCCCTCTCCCCTCCGGGAATTGGCCCATTAAGCCTTTGTCCATTTAATTGTTTTTCTCTTGATTAAATAATTATGAATAAATGATTCAATCAATATTTAACATTCATTCACATATTATTCAACCTCCATGGCTATGGAACACCTTCCACCTCCACTCCGGACATCCTCCGGACTTACCGAAACCCTTCCGGTTTTCTCTCTACTATTCTTCGGCGATTCCACCGATCCTATAAACACTCTCTAAGCATCATCAAGCCCTTAAGTGTGATACCCCACGGTTCGGGAACACTCCATACATGGTCGGGACACTCACGCACCAATGATCGACAGAGGGACCTGGATGGCCATGTGACCCATGTGCGACGAAGATCTTTCGTCGTTTGAACTAGGACAATCGTGTCTTATTCCCTTTATCACTCGATACTTGCATTGCCCGAGATCTGATCAATGACATCACCATGTCATGTTCAATCTTGTTACCGAAAAATGCTACTTGACTCGTTCCAACAAGTGATATCCCCGTGATCAAATCACACGCTGCACAACTATTGGATATAAATTCTCCGAGTGGGCCCTTTAAGTATCTTCCCATCACATGGACAGACAAATCCTGCTCTTGACATATATTGCCTCTACGGTTTCCTCCGAGTACCTAAACACACCTTTATAACCACTGTATTACCAAGTGGCGCTTGATGCTATCTAAGCACTCTCGGGAGAGAGTGATTGATATAGCCCCACGGTCTAAGGAATAGTCTACGAGGATCTTTTTCTAATCATCGTAACTTGAACTTCGTGACATGATCGGGTCATGATGTTTAGGTTGGGTATTGGTTCATCATCTCATTCTCGAAATGAGATGACTCCATTTCCAACTGGCATAAATGCCACATGATCAGGAAACTTGATGATATGTTGACCAATGAACCACTGACTAGAGTTTCATTGGGAACCCCTGGTTATTTGTATATCACACGTGCATTGATGTTTCCACTCAATATAGTTATAGCATGATATAAAAATTAATCAAACTATGTGAAATATGATAATAGTCCTTACTACTATTTGTCTCTAGGGCATATTTCCAACAGTCTCCCACTTGCACTAGAGTACAAATACACTAGCTGCATTTGTTCTCAATCATTGGCACCATATATCCGGTACCCTGAACATGCTTGCTCATGGAAGAGGTTGAGTCTTGGGTCTATACTTTGCAATCCCAAATCCTTTGCAACTTACTAATGTCACCTTGATTGACATTTATACTTTATCATCACATGATACCATCTGTGTGTATGCATCGTCGCTATGGCAGCAGAACGAGGCCTGATTCTAGGAGCCTACAGTTACTTTAGATCAACCTCGAGGGCTTTCTCATGGGCACTATGCCCTGGGACACATCATTCTACGTTAAAAGCGAACTAGCCCCGCCATAACATTATACAACACTTTAGATGGTACCCTTATCTATTATTATAAATATATTCATCGAAACACTAGTGCACTCTGTGTAGCTTTCGATGTTTTAGTTCACCTGGTTTCCTACTTGACTTTAATCAGTATCTACGGGAGTCTCCGACATATTCCCTTATAACATAACCCTTTATGTTTTAAGATATGTCATCCTTTATGGATTTGGAAAACATGTCTGCAGTTCTCTACTAGACACCGCGGACAAACTCAGCTCAACATTCTGTGATTCGAACTTAATCACTTTTAAACGTTCCTTATTTGGATCACATATTATGCTAAGTTATCATCATGGTTTACTAAGATAGAACCTATGTCTCAACATAGTGGATGATTATCATCCTTTTCTTTCTATGAACCATTGATGTTAAACTTAATACTATTCCTAATTTGAGTTATTAAGGACCAGTTCCTTAATTAACTTCTATTATGAAACCCTTTTCAGAATCCCTTAAGGAATTATTATTCGGAAACCCTTTTCAGAATCTTATAAATCATTTTTTGTAAGTATTTGTTCTTTCATTCTTAACATACTTAAGAATTACTCCTATAAGCTCCCACTCAAAAATATGTTAATCACATATTGTTTTAGGAAGACTTTCATAGCTCCCACTCAATTTTATGAAAATTGCATATCTACTCAGTATTTTGAACAACTTCAAATCCTTTGATCAAATATCAAAGTTGGAGTTTTACTATGAGATACTAGTACTTCTACTAGTTTTAAATCCACTAGACATTAAGCACACATGAATCCAACTCATTTGAATTCGTACAATACTTGACAAATTGTGCTTTTGTCATTCACCCCCTTTTCCCACTATGTCTTTGCAGTCATTTGGTAAAATTCAAGTAATCCCTTTTACTTGTGAGATTCAGCAACGAATTGCTTTCTAATCTCATGTGAATTTTTTCTAGGATTTCTCATAATTCTAGTTTACCATTATTTCCTTAGTAGTTCGTAGGTATGTCATATTCCAAGAATCATGACAAATGATTCACAAATGTCTCCATACAAGATATGGGTTACATTTTTAATCCTACTTCATGTAGTGAAAACACCAGTGGGGAAAACACAATGATCAATACCATTGATTCTTTCCTTCTGTGAAGAGAATCATTCAGGAACGTTGTCCATTGCGCTTCTCAACACTCTGATGCAGGGATATGAATCCTCTACGTGTTTTTCCATTTGCTCCATAATCGAGATATATCACTAAAAGTGAGCTTTCTCAAGAATGCACCAAAATCCAAGCAATACTTGTTTTGCTTCTCTTTTGGTTTAGCTATGGATTTTGTATTCAAAGTTTCCAATGAATACTCTACAAGGACTTATTTGCTATTGTTTTGGTTATATCGAATAACCCCAAAACTTTCACGAATTCAAATGGTTCACTACATATTATTGAGTGCTAACTATTTTTTTAACTAATGGTCTCTACATCTACACTACAACGATTTATTTGGTGCCTTCTATTTACCCACTTTGATATCTAATATCACATTGTGATGGTTTGCATTTTGATGTTTCAAAACGCTTTGCATTCCATAATTTCTTTTATGCTATTCTTATAAAGTTGAATTTCATTACTATTGATCAAATCATAGTAATTAGATCCCCTTTTATATTTATACCCTTTTATTTATGAAACATTTTGATCATATCAAATAATTTCATATTCATGTTTCCTTTGGTAAACTACTTTACACATTTAAACAATCATTTAATGATAATTACCATTTTCGTTAAAACACAATACATCGAATATGTATTAACTTTTAACAATTCATTAAACACTTTGTATTCAAGTAATACACGGTGTTCAAGTTATTTTGCCGAACTTAGGCATGATTTATATGTGATAAGAAATCGAATGACTTTCACGTATTATCACATAACTTTGAATTTAAACAATGGTTTTCATTCATTCATGAATATATCATTAAGTTGGGTATTTTAAGGCATTTTAATATTTTAAAAATGTTCATGCATTATCAATTAGTTTCAAACAACAAGGATAATTCACACATAATCAAACAAGATATGAACATGAATAGAAATCATTCATAAAAGTGGAACAACTATTTGTTACAAACTCATATGAATAACTGTCTCACAAAGTGTGAGACACACTAAAGAAGTTCACAATATTTTGATTACAATAATTATCCTAAACATAAACTAAGTGATAAATGTCGAGGGAGAGTGTCATCGGCCATCATCATCATGCTCGCCATCAACACGCAATGTCACCTCCTCTCCAGCAAGCACCTCTCATGCAGAAGGACCTGTTTTTAGCAAAACAGAACAAGTATCAAATATACTTAACACTTGAAATATGTTTGCAAGATTATAACATTTATAAAACTGTATATCAAATATATACCTTTGTCATCGATGACCTCTCCGGTGATTGGTTCACCCTTTACGTTCCTGAAACATAATATGAACTCCTGGAAATCCAATGTTTCCGTATCACCACTCATGATGCTACTCCGGACATGTCCTTCGTAGCTAGGAGAAAACGATCGAAGCAGTATGCCTATCGCAAATGGATCATCCATCCAGTAATCCACGAAGTAAACTAGTCTCATGTGTGCATCAAGATGCGCTCCAAGTGACCCTTCAGACATGTATGTTCCTCCATCTGTATGGAAAGGAACTCTCCAAGCAGCTCGTGCTTCCACATGCGCACATGGCCTATGAACTCTGCTCTCAGCTGATCCACCATTGAATATGGATCAAGATCACCCATGAGCGCATGTAGTTCATCCACCATCCGATAACGCATTATTATCTGAATGTAGGTGGACATCTCTTGACGATAGTAGCGGTCCGCTAGCTCTTGTGGGGTCTCATAGTAGTCTGGCTCAGTCAAATCCATCGTGCAGTGTATGTAGTCTACCACATGATTCCTAGTAAGGAGATCATCCAGGCGCACAAGCCAACTAGGGAAGTTGGATCCATCAAGTCTAAGTTTCTCACCCTTTACCCATTCCTCAATGACAAAGTAAGCTTCACGGTGAGCCATCTACATTTATAATTGCAAAAGGAATTTAGATAAGTTTATAATTAAATGCGTTAATAATAACTCCACTTAGAAACACCTATCCCCACAAGGGTTCCCAGTGATAACACGACCCCTATCAGCCACAACTCCCCCGATTGACATGACCATCGATGTGGGTTCAAAGGTGGACGCTAAACGTCGGTCACATCATTCATGGGACTCGTGCTTGATCTTTCGACCATCCGTGTTCCGAGGAAACGCTTCTATGGCGTGCTAGGCTCACCAACTCAACCTTAGTGTATTCGCTATGCAACATGGCTTACACCCATTGTATGCGAACATAGATATGTCTGACACCCAGGCCTGTACCCTGGATCGCCTCATACCGAAGAACTTTCTTGGTGGTGCACACTAAGAGGGAACACAATCGTTGGTAATTTTAACAGGGATCATCTTATTAGGCTACCGTCGAGTATCTAATACTAGCACACAATAAGATATACAAACAATAACATTGAATGTAAATGCGATGTGATATGGTCCCTTATGTCGTGATCTCCATCCATCGTCACTGGATTCCGGCGCCAGGGTTCCGGCGCCGTAGACACCAGGGTACTGGTGTCTTTCCAGCATGGTAGTCTGTCACCTCTGTGACTATCTACTACTACATAACATAAGGTAATCACTTTACCTTTGCCACAACCATATCACAAAGCAACGCCCCCTGCAAAACAAAGTTAGACGCCTCTACTTTATCTTTGCATGTTTTACGTGGTTGAATGGGCTTTCTCATAAGAACCCTTCTTACCTACAAACTTTCAGCACAACGCTGATCAAGTAGTTGTCTCTACTACACCCCTTTCGGGGCCCTCCGTTGCAAATGGCATACCAACTAATGCGAGAGAGACAGACACCGCCTAAGCCACTTTATACGGTACAAGCCGTATGTCAAGCGTGGACCAGTCTCGCGAATGAACACGTAAAGTCGGTTGGGGGGCCGCTTCATCAAGCATTACTGCGGTATACACAAGTACACATGGGAGGGTAACAAGTAAAAGATCAACGCCCACACGCTACATCTCGTGTGTTCTACCCGTACTAGCATTACTATGCATAGATCTAGCTCTGATACCACTGTTGGGGTTCCGCGTATGAAAACAATAAAAATTTACCCTATGCCCCTGAACCCCTGAAGCTGCCAAGACCTATCTATCAGTAATACAGTAATGAGAGGGGCTTTTCGCGAACTTACCCTTGAAGACCGAAAAGCGTTGTCAATGCTCAGGATAGCGTGGTTGATGTAGACGAGCCGAAGCCGACCTCAAGGTCGTGATGAAGTCCTCGCGCTCCTTTGGCTCCAACGACTTGAGTGCCTCAAGTGCGACACCTCATGGGGAGTTACACACGTCTGGTGCCTGACGATGACTCCCGCTTCCCCGATCCAGCAGAAGTTGTGGCCAGACTTGGGACCACAGTCACGAGAGAGAGAGGGGGAGGGAGAAAATATCAGTTAGAGGTCCTCCCAAAATTGAGAAGACCTTTATTGATTATTGGTGTAATTAATTTGGCCAAATACTCCTAGTATATATAGGGGAGGGGAGGTACTACCTCCCTCAAAGTCCCAGGGTGGGACTAAATGAGAGGAGGGGGAGGGGTGACACCGCCGGCCACCCTCATGGGACCCATGTGTGTGTGTGGGGGGGGGTGGCCCACTAGGGCACCGGCCACCCCCTTGGCCCCTTCTCCCTCCCTCCTTTCCCTAATGGGCCCTCTCCCTCCGGGAATTGGCCCATTAAGCCTTTGTCCATTTAATTGATTTTTCTCTGGATTAAATAATTATGAAAAAATGATTAAATCAATATTTAACATTCATTCACATATTATTCAACCTCCATGGCTATGGAACACCTTCCACCTCCACTCCGGACATCCTCCGGACTTACCGAAACCCTTTCGGTTTTCTCTCTACTATTCTTCGGCGATTCCACCGATCCTATAAACACTCTCTAAGCATCATCAGGCCCTTAAGCGTGATACCCCATGGTTTGGGAACACTCCAGACATGGTCGGGACACTCCCGCACCAATGATTGACAGAGGGACCTAGATGGCCATGTGACCCCTATGCGTTCCACGAAGATCTTTCGTCGTTTGAACCGGGACAATCGTGTCTTATTCCCTTTGTTACTCGATACTTACATTGCCTGAGATCTGATCAATGACATCACCATGTCGTGTTCAATCTCATTACCGAACAATGCTACTTGACTCATTCCGACAAGTGATATCCCCGTGATCAAATCACACGCTATGTAACCATTGGATATAACTTCTCTACGTGGGCCCTTTAAGTATCTTCCCATCACATGGACGGACAAATCTCGCTCTTAACATATATTGCCTCTACGGTTTCCTCCGAGTACCTGAAAACACCTTGATAACCACTATATTACCAAGTGGCGCTTGATGCTATCTAAGCACTCTCAGGAGACAGTGATTGATATAGCCTCACGGTCTAAGGAATAGTCTACGAGGATCCATTTCTAATCATCGTAACTTGAACTTCGTGACATGATCGGGTCCACGATGTTTAGGTTGGGTATTGCTTCATCATCTCATTCTCGGAATGAGATGACTACATTTCCAACTGGCATAAATGCCACATGATTAGGAAACATGATCATTTGTTGACCAATGAACCAGTGACTAGAGTTTCACTAGGAACCCATGGATGTTTGTATATAACACGTGTATTGATGTTTCCACTCAATACAGTTATAGCATGATATAAAACTTAATCATAGTACTTACTACTATTTGTCTCTATGGCATATTTCCAACACATATTTGTTATAAATATAATACTTTGTGCTTTTAAAATGCAGGTGGTAATGTTTTGAAAAAACTTCCACAAATATGTAAAATGACATATAAGAATTCCCTTGCAATGATATATTGCAAGTTTGGTCTCACAAGGTAATGCAGGAGTGAACTTCCCTATTGTTTTCGAATTAATGAAATTTGAGGGTTCTAAACTACTCTGGACCACTGTTTCTTAAAAGAAGCATCATTGTCCGATAAGGATAATGTATAAAATCCAAATGCATGCTTAAAGTCTTAGATATAAGTTCTATTCTACTTGATTGTTCCTTTCCCCCTAATTTAGGTGTGCTAGTTTTTATTTAAGTATTTTCTAATTGTAAATTTTGTTTCACTTTAGAGTTTTCATAAATCCTTCAAGGTTTTGTTTTTTTATAAATAAGTAGAATAGTATCATTATTTGAAAATTCATTCAACACTAAATAAACATGATATTTAAAGATTCATTTTAATAATTGATTTTCCAATATTTTGGAGAATTTTCATTCTTTTTGAGTAATTAATATTTAGTGTTGAGATCTAGTAAATTCTCCTTAATATAATATTTTTATAATTCCATAAAATAGTAATCTTGATTACTTATATTTCCCCTGTTTGGAATTATTTTTATTTTAGTTTCTTTGATTTTGTATTTTCTTTCAGAATTTTAATTCTTTATTAATTGAATTGAATTTGTTAACTCGTAGTGTGCTAGGACCTTGGACCAACCCCTTCCTCCATCTACAGTTGAGGACACATGATTTGTGATCCCCCGCTCGAACCACCTCACCATCGTTGATTCAGCGGATTCCTCACTCTCCAGCGACCGCTCCGGCGGTGGGAGGAAGGGGAATCCCCGGATCATAGTGTGTACATAGCATAAGTTCTATTAGGTCACTAGCTGCCGGTGCTGTGGAGGTGGCGGCATGGACGGAGTGGCTTTTGCAGGCGGTGGTCTCCTTCTCCATTGGTGGTGCTCCATGGAGCTCCGTGGCAGATCTGACGCTCTCTTCGTCCTCGTGGTTCCTTGGAGCTGTGGAGGGCGTCAATCCCTCGCTGGAGTCTGAGAGGCAATGACTCTAGGTGGTTGAAGATCTCGAAGAAGGTGGTGGTGCTGAGCAAGATGATGGCGATCGCGAAGCAGGGTGGAGGTTCTTCCAGTCCATGGAGGGGCTCTCCCGATCCAAGGCTTGTGCGGTGGAGCAGCGGGGACACACCATCAGAGCATCCTGCTCTTCGTCAACGATGTCAGCATCCAGAAGGACCTGATTGTAATTTTTTGTTTGGTCTGAATCTTTCTGTAAGAATCTTGCTCAATATCATCAACTCTTTTATCGAAAAAAAATATTAATTGAATTGAATTTTTCATCACTTGATAACTATTTTTAAAAACTAACAAATTACTTTTTAGATCTAGCTCATTTTCATCTTTCTAGGAGTATTTTTTATTTTATTTTTGTAAAATTCCTTTGGTGGTTTTTTGGTTAATTGGGTATTTATCAAATTGGTTAAAGTCTAAAATGCCCCTGCCCCCACCAGTGACTGGACCCACTGGGTCCACGCACATGGCCCACCCCCTCACAATCTCTGTCACGCGCTGCCCTCCTCTCTCTCATGTGCTTGTGACGCGATGGCGACTAGCACCACCGCCGCTCCGCCCTGTTGCTCTGGCTGCCTTTAGCCTCCCTTGTCGCCGCGCTTCTACCTAAAAATACTCCCCTTCTCTCGCTCTATCATCCTACTGACAAGATTCGTCTCGCCCTCTTTGCTGGATGCTCACAACCCTAACTCGTTCTAGGGATTCGATAATGGAGATGCGGTCGCCTCCAACGTAACATCGACATCCTCCATGCCATCGAGATGGCCCTCTACATCGACTACGTCCCCTCCCCTAGCTGCTATGGCAGGTGCAGGTTGGGACACACCCCTCTAGGTACTCCCTATGGTGCCCGTCAGACTGCTACTTGAAGGAGATATGCCCTAGAGGCAAATAATAAAGGGGTTTATTATAGGGATTTCTATTTTCATACCCTCGGTTTGTTAGTTGTACTCAGTTTTCCCTAGACACTTAACTTTTCCTCCCTTTTGCCCATCTCCTTGTACGAAACTCTCACACAGTCTGAAAACTCGCTGTCCGTCAGTCTTGCTGTTACGTGCTGACAAGTGGGGCCGTGTTCAGTCGGGTCCCGTAGTGGACCCTCGCCGTTATGTGCTGACAAGTAGGGTCACGTTCGGTCGGGTCCCGTAGTGGACCTTTGCCATTACATGCTGACAATTGGGGCTGCATTCAGTCGGTTCTCGTAGTGGACACCTCTCTCCACTTATCCAGGTCAGCATCGGACCTACAGCTTATCCATATGAGCACTGGACCCATAGCTTATCCAGGTTGGTGTTGCAAGATGGGACCCTGAGCCATCCCCAGCCCCCGCCCGTGCTGTTGCCTCCCCTTTCTTATTCTCCGGCAACGGTGGCCCTTTGTCTAGCTTCATTTTCATATAGTGAAATGTAATGCATATACGAAAATTATACACCTTTGAACTCTTTGAAATCGCACTTAGGACATGATAATGTTGTGCTAATAAAATCCTAATCATTTATCATTTCCATGGAGTGAAATATAATGCATAAACTTGCGTATACGAAAATTATAAACCTTTGAACATAATGCAATGGCACTTAATACATGATAATGATGTGCTAACAAAATTTTGAGAGATTATCATTTTCTCCCCCATTTTCATATAGTGGAATGTAATGCATAAACTTGCATATACGAAAATTATATACCTTTGAACTCTTTGAAATCGCACTTAATATGTGATAATGTTGTGCTAAGAAAAAGTTGAGAATTATCATTTTCATGGAGTGGAATGTAATGAAAAAACTTGCATATGAAAAAATTATAAACCTTTGAACACTTTGAAATCGCACTTAATACGTGATAATGACGTGCTAATAAAATTTTGAGAGATTATCATTTTATCCCCCATTTTCAAAGAGTGGAATGTAATGCATAAACTTGCATATACAAATATTATACACATTTGAACTCTTTGAAATCGTACTTAATACGTGATAATGGTGTGCTAAGAAACTCTTGAGAGATTGTAATTTTCATATAGTGGAATGTAATGCATAAACTTGCATATACGAAAATTATACACCTTTGAACTCTCTGAAATCGCACTTAGGACATGATAATGTTGTGCTAATAAAATCTTGATCATTTATCATTTCCATGGAGTGAAATATAATGCATAAACTTGCGTATACTAAAATTTTAAACCTATCAACACTGTGAAATCACACTTAATAACGAGATAATGATGTGCTAGCAAAATTTTGAGCGATTATCATTTCCTCCCCGTTTTCAAAGAGTGGAATGTAATGTATAAACTTGTGTATATGAAAATTATACACATTTGAACTCTTTGAAATCGCACTTAATACATGATAATATTATGCTAAGAAAATCTTGAGAGATTATCATTTTCATATAGTGGAATGCAATGCACAAATTATACATATTTGAACACATTCCCTTCAAATTCATTTTTTTATGGAGTTAAAGTACCGGTGGCGAACTCATTATTTTGCATGGATAGAGGGGTTCCCCCATGATAGATATAGGGGTTATACTTCCTGCTAGATCATAGAGGATTAACTGTTGGCGGGCACGATCTGCGTGACAACTGTCTCAACCATTCAGAGCATAGCAGCCAAGATGAGCACATGTGTGAGAGATTGTGACTAATAGAGGGGAAACTGAGTAGAACTTAAGAACCAAGGGCAAAATTGAGTAGAACTTAAGAACCAAGGGCAGAACTGACAAAGGGATTCAAATAAAAAATAGAAAGAGATTTAAAAAATGTAAAATGAGTCTTTTATACAATAAAATACATCTTGACATACATCAAACTATTTGCAATTCAAATATACACAAGTTTGACAATTATGGCCTCATTCAGACAAACTATGTTTTGGGGAGGGATGTTTTGGGAAGAGGCTTGAGTAGAAAGCCATGAACCTTCATACAGAGTAGGTGATTTCAGAAGTGGTGATTTAGGTTAAAACTTGATTTATATACATTTCTTATGGTGGCAGGTCACATAATAAGACTCCCTAGGTAGATGCCACTATGTCTTGGTCTTTTTGAATTTGTTGTGCATAAAATGACTTAATTAGCTTGCTAAAACCCATTCGTTGACTATCTGTTCACCAACCACCGGAGGGTAAAACTGAGTATATTGCACACGACAGTGTGAGTACTGGAGGGCAAAACTGGGTACAACCAAACTGCTAGTGTTACACTCGAGGGCAAAACTAAGCACAACTAAGTCACCAGGGTTAGACACGAGGGAAAAAACGTGACTCACAGTACGCGTGTGACCGTGCACAGTGGAGTAGCGTACGCGGTTACACGGTGCATGGTGGTGCAACGAAACATTGCTTACCTTCTCCTTTATAGAGCGAGGCCTCCTCACTCTCACTCATCACTCACTTGCTCACTCAACCGTCTCCACTATCCCATCACCTTATGCAAACCGCTAAGAAAACCCCAACCACGCCGACGATGGAGGAGAACGGAGCGGTGGCCATCAGTTCCTCAAAGGCCACCGGCAAGGAGGCCCCCGTCCCCGTATAGGCCCCTGTAAAGGCATCAAAGGCATCTACCGTCCCCGTCCAGACCCCCGGCCCCGCTTCCGCCGTAGCCGCTAGCGAGGAGGCCCCCACCGGTCTCGAGAAGATCCTACTCAGCTGGGACCCCTATGAGGAGGTTGATTACATAACGCCAGAGGACCCCTACGACACCAACATCGTCGACCCATGGATCGAGGTAACCAGGGTTTTCTCCCCTTCCCTTGTTCTTCCCCCATTCCCATCGTTGGATGCTAGATCAAATGTTATTAGGGTTTGGCTATTCGTATGTTTACAGTAGCTAATCCTCTTGTGTTAGATCTCATATTTGATGAATCCCCCTATTCGTATTTCAATGATTCCCCCTATTCGTATTTGAATCCCCCTGTTCATAGTTAGGCAGTATTTGATTTGGTTTGAGATTTGGGAAATAATAAGGGGATCTCAATCGGTTAATTCATGTCCTTATTGCACTCTACTGTTTTTTCCAACAGGAGGATAGCAGCGATCTCCACAACGACGATGAGTCCAAGGACACCGAGACTCGTCATGTGCTAAGGAGGCTGAAGTCCAGCTAGTACGTCAGTTTCTTCACCGGCGACATCTAGATGTGCCCCTTTTGCACCACCAGGAGGCTCAGAGCCACCGACTTCAACTCCCTCGTGAAGCATGCCGAGGATGTGAGGACCTGCGGCGAGTCCGTGAACGTCCACGACTTCATAGCCAAGCACCAGGCTCTCGGTCTTCACCTTCGCAACCTCTAGAAGCTGGCCATCGAGGAGGGTCGCATGCCCCCCAATCAAGCCCAAGGCACCCAAGGTCAAGGGACTGGGCTGCAAGAAGTGGAGGAGGCGCCAGAGGGAGGAAGCAGAGGCCATGAGGGGCCACTGATCTTGTGTTGCTGCTTCTATTGTTGAAAGCAGCTTCTTTTGTCTTGCATGTGTTGAACTTGTCCATTGCTGCTGCTGACCAGCCTAATTGTAGAACCTCGTTAAGTACCATACTATATATCCTATATTATCTGCTTTATCTACATCTGCTCTATTTACTAAATTTATTTGTATTGCTGGTTAGATTTGCTGCTCTAGATTTGCTACCAGATTAGGGGAAAATGAGGGCCAAAAGGAACAATGAATAAAGAGAGAAGCTGCTCTAGATTCACTACCTTTTTGGTCAAAAACACAACTGTTAGCGAGAGAATGGATAAAAGGTGCTCTTAAGAAGACCAATCATAAAAATAACAAAAAATAAAACTTCCAATTTAGGCGACCCGACGCACGTAAACCACCAAACGCGCCCCACATTGTCCCACACCACGTCCCCCATAACGTGCTCCCAACAAACCGGCCCCACATGGCACGGCCCCACACGTCAGCATAACGAGTTCCTGACCAAATGGCCCCACGTGGTCCCAGACCACGTGGCCCCGCACGTCAGCCAACGGTAAACCTGATGGCAGCTGCCATTCAAGCTCTTAGATGAGTTTCTGAGAAAGAGAGGGGCAAAAGTGAGGAAAAGTTATGCGGCTAGGGAAAACTAAGTACAAGTAATAACGAACCAGGGAAATGAAAATAGAAATCCATTTATTATAATATCTCATTAGTTTGTAATAGTTTTATATCATGCTATAACTGTATCAAGTGGAAACATTGATACATGTGTGGTATATAAACAAACCAAAGGTCCCTAGTAACCTCTATTCAACTAGTTCATTAGGCAGCTAATGATCAAGGTTTCCTGATCATGGTGCTTCTATGCCAACTAACAATTAAGTCATATCATCTAAAGGTGATGTGATGGATATTACCCACCAATGATTATTGCAGCATGATCTTGTCACATAGTTCAAAGCTGCAATTTTCAAAAACAGAGTGTCCTAATCCTTACACCGTGAGATCATATTAATCACTATCACCCAAGGTTGCTTTGACTGCATCAATCCTCATGACCGTAATTGGGTGACTATAAAGATGTACGTTGGGTATCCCAGAGGGGCATGTTGAGGCCTATGTATCAAGATTAGGATTTGTTCTCCTATGTGATGGGAAGATACACTGGGCCCGCTTAGTGAATTATATCCACAAGCTTCATAACGTATGACTAGGTCATGGGATGGAATTTCACATGAACGAGTAAAATAGTACTTGTTGGAAACGAGATTAAATCATGTATCATGATATGAATGATCAGATCTCGGACAAGTCAAGTATCGAAGTAACGAAGGGAATTCGATTCATCGTTTATGGTTCACGTATTTCATGGAATGCATGGGGGTCATTATGGGCATCCCGGTCCCGCTATTGATCATTGATCGGATATCCTCTTGATCATTCCTATGACATTACCGAACCATAGGTAACACGCTTAAGCGAACAATGACGCGTAGAGATCTTCCTGTAAGATGGAATCATGGAATAGAGAGAAACTGGAATCATTCCAAAGAGAATCCGAAGTTGTCCAGAGGGAAAAAGGAAAAATGCTAAAAGGTGTTTCGGATAAATGGCAATTTATAATAGGGATTTCTATTTTTGTGCCCCTGGTTCGTTAGTTGTACTTAGTTTTCCCCAACCGCTTAGTTTTTCTTCACTTTTCCCCTCCCTCCATTCTGAAACCCTCACATGCGCTCGGACGGGGGGATGTTGTCAGGTCAAAGGCTTAACCGTTACATGCTGACAGGTGGAACCGTGTTGGGCGGGTCCTGCGTTGAGCATTACGTTACGTCGCCTCGACCGTTACATGCTAACAGGTGGGGCCAGGATACACGATGGACCAGCCATCCGTCTCTCGCTGACTTGTGGACCCCGTTTTTCCTGATTGTGTGGTTGACGCAGCCAATGACAAATGGGGCCATTCTGTGGGCCATCGAAGCTAATGAACAATGGGGCCGATATATGGAGCCTTCATAGCGAATGGCCGGTGGGGCCGTCATGTGGGGCTGGAGGAGGGATTTGCATATTTGCCACATTTTACTTTGCAAGTTGCATATTTGCCATTTTGTGTGTCACTGGCATGTGGTGGTCATGTGGCAAATTTCAAATAAAAAGTTTGGCAGATATGCAAAATTGGTAAATATGAAATAATTGATAGGTGGGGTCGTCTATGACATGTTGGCTCTCTCTCTCTCATCCGCTCCCAGCACCCAGCCCCGAGCAGCTCCTATCCCACCGGTGGACAGAGCAGCCATCCTCAGCGCATCGGCGTGTCGCCTGATCTGTCCTAACAAGATATTGGATAGACTGTTGCGCTGCACCTCAACCACGGCTCCGGCGCCTGTTTTATCCGCACGCATTGTATGTTGAGGCAGTACCGACCACAGGTAGGTCCACCGCCCATGACAACCGGGATTTGGTTCCGACGCTATAGCTCGACGAGTAGTCATAGAAATTGCTACTAGTGCTTGCTAAGACCTCCGCTCCTGCTTCGCGCACCCTAATCGATTCGGTTCTCATAATTTCCTCGATATTGTAGGTGAAAATTAGTCCTCAATGTCTGGTTGTAGCGGGTACACCGGAGAGGGTGGGGAATCGATCATGTCGTGGACACATTCTCCTTCTCCTTCCACGTCGGAAGTGCATGTAGCTCCTTCTCTTTGTACTAACGTTGAATTTGAAGTGCTGACATGGCATGTTGGACTGATTCCAATTTAGTTTGTTTTGGGATTATTACAGCGTGCTATGCAGGCCGATGATCCATGGTACATTGCATACCAAGATGAATCAACTCAGTGGTCTAGCCATAGGATGGATTTGGAGGAGATGGTTGCCAAGTTAGGTGATGAATTGGCCCGTAAAAACCTGCTGATATTCGAGCTGAAGCATACTATCGAGGAAGAATCCAGAGCTTATTCACAAAGAGAAGTTGACACCTAAGGTTGATCTTGCCGTAGCTGATCAAATCATAGAAAATCTAAAACATGAACTTCAAGTGAAGAGGGGGGATAGTAGATTCATGTGGGCAATTTTAGTAGTTTTCATCCACATCCTAGCAGTTACAGTATGTAGTTGTGGTGAAGGGTGGCACGTGTAATGATTAGTTGAATCGATAGCTATTTTACAGAGTAGAATTGTTATTCAATAGATGGTTGTGAGTTCCTACTAATTTAGTCACTTTTTGGTCCCAAAGTTGTCGAGAGAATGCATAGAATGCATTGCGGTGCCCGAGTTGCTTGCCATTGGATCTAGCGGTCCCAAGGTAGTCGAGAGAATGCATTGCAGTACCCGAGTTGCTTGCCATTGGATCTAGTGGTCCCAAAGTTGTTGAGAGAATGCATTGCGGGGCCTGAGTTGCTTGCCATTGGATCTAGCTGCCCATAGTTGCTGTGGCAAATGCCTAGAGGGTCAAGTTGGGGCCTATCAGTTTTGACTGTTCTATCGCTGCCATCGTGGCTGCCATGTAGAGTTGCAGCGTTGGCGGCAACATCCATTACCCATTTCAAATTAGTGGCTGAGATTGGCAATCCAAGTTAGTTGACTCAAATTCCGCAAGATACAATCAAATCTAGTCAAATCTAAATCAACTAATTTGGGTCGGAGGGATTACTACGTATGCATCAGCTTTAGAGCATATCCACCGTCCTCACTGCTCAAATATATATAAATTTTGATTCAATACATACGTATTTCGATCAAATTTGTACAAGCCCATCGGAGATTGTCAAAGCAAGTACTACTACTTATGAATCAGCTTTAGAGCATATCCACCAATCTCACGACTCAAATACATGTCAAATTTATTCAAATAATACATATATTTTAAGTCACGGAATTTTGGTTCAAATTGGGCTTAAATTTGTCCCAATTTTAAGTGGACAATGAGCTAGCTGCCTGATACGTCCATTTTTCATCACTATTCTATGTCTTAATTCACTATTATTCATTGATATATTTCATATTGAGAGGTGATACTTATGTTATTTCATCTATTTTTGCATGGTTGATGACTTTTGGAGCATGGACCGCTGCAGTCAGGATTCTGATGGAAAAGGTGTTGTTTGGAAGCAAAATTCGCGAAGATCAGAAAATACGGGAAAATATACGGAAAATCCTATTTTTCGAGAAGACTAAGGATGCCAGAAGATGGAGTCGAGATGGGCCACAGGGGGCCCACACCACCCCATGGCGTGGGCAGCCCTAGGCCGCGCCAGGAGGTGGTCTGGCCACCCTGGCCCACTCCAGCCTCTCCCCTCTGGCGTATATTATCCTCCCAAAACCCTAAGACTCGGGGAGCGACCACAGAAAGATTCCACCGCCTCTGCGGGGTGGAAAACACCGAGAGAGAAAGATCTCTCCGGCAGACAGATTTCTACCGGGGGAATTCCCTCTCGAAGAGGGGAGATCGTTGCCATCAACACCACCATCAAGCTGGACTTCATCGGGATCATCATCATCATCACCACCATCATCACCATCAGCACCCTCATCACCATCTCCATATTGCTGTAACAATTGCGTTGAATCTTGCATAGTTCATAGGGGAAACTTGCCTGGTGTTGATTACTCTTTGTAGTTGATGCTATTGAGTGAACCATTGAATTATTGTTTATGTTCATATTGTTATACATCATTATTCCATCTCTGATCATGATCCATATGATGTCTTGTGAGTAGTTCATTTTGTTCTTGAGGACATGGGACAAGTCTCGTTGTTAGTAGTGGAGTTGCGTTGAGAAAGATTCAATAGATT
Source organism: Avena eriantha (assembly GCA_910589775.1). Lineage (NCBI taxonomy): Eukaryota > Viridiplantae > Streptophyta > Magnoliopsida > Poales > Poaceae > Avena > Avena eriantha. The sequence goes on from OU342741.1 coordinate 432,081,158, forward strand.
GTTATTTAAGTTGTGTTGTACTTCTTCTAGTGGTGTCATGTGAACGTCGACTACATGACACTTCACCTATATGGGCCTAGGGGAATGCATTGTGTATTTGGCTACTAATAGTAGGGGTTTCCAGAGTGACAGAAACCTGAGCCCCCGTTAGGAAACCATTGCACAAGGGACGTAAGGGTCTTAGAGTTTAAAGCTGTGGTTAGGTTTCTACCTTAATTACTTTCTTGTACTTACAGATGTTTGCAAGGGGTATAATCACAAGTATGTACTAGTCTTGGATGGGGCGATACATTAGCACAGGTTCACCCACACAACACTTAGCAAGCTAGAGAAGATTAGTCAGCTATATGAAGCGAAATCACTTGACAGTCTTCCCATGTGTCCTCGAGAATGTTTGGTCATCTTAAGTAATACAACCGGCTTGTCCTTTGCTGCATAAAGGATTGGGCCACTTGCTGCATTTATTCCTATTGTCTTTTATTTACTTTTACTTTGTTTACTTGCTTTATCAAAAACCCCTAAAAATCCGTTTGCTAAGTATTTGCAGAGAATTCCTGATCCATAGCACTAGCCAGCACGTTCTGCTCCTCGTTGGGTTCGACACTCTTACTTATCAAAAATACTGCGATACACCCCCTATACTTGTGGGTCATCAAGACTATTTTCTAATGCCGTTGCCGGGGAGTGAAGCGCTATTGGAGAGTGGAACTGGTAAAGGAAACTTCTACTCTGATTATTGTTTACTTCCGTTAGTTGCTTTATTTTCGTTATGGATAATTTGCCGAGTTTCTTATTTGGTAATGCTACTACCACTGCTAAGGTAGTAGATAAGCCACTACCTGCTGAGAATGATGTTTTCAAAATACCTACAAGAATTATTGATCATGTTATGATAACTACTATGTTGGGGATGGAACTGTCCATCCCGGTGATCATTTACTCTTTATACACGAATTATGCGGGTTGTTCAAGTGTGCAGGTATTACTACAGATCAAGTTAAGAATAAGTTATTCTCATTATCACTGAAAGGAAGAGCTGAGGAATGGTATAAGCTACTGAAGAATGGTCAAGCTCTTGAATGGGAGGAAATAGTGCCTCTCTTTTATTCAAAGTTTTATCCTCCTAGTGAGATTCATAAAGATCGGAATCAAATATACAACTTTTGGCCTCTTGATGGAGAGAGTACATCTCAAGCTTGGGGGAGATTGAAGTTACTAATGCTCAAATGTCCCATTCATGAGCTCCCCAACAATATTATTATGAATAACATTTATGCAAGGCTCCCTCTACATGACAAGGATTTATTGGATGCTTCTTGTGCTGGATCATTCACTCGCATGGAAGAAGAAGCTAAATGGGACCTTCTAGACCGTATTCAAGACAATAATGAAGCTTGGGAGAATGAAAAAGGTAGAATGTCAGGTATAAATTATGATTATGAATGCATTGAATCTTTTATGGGAACTGATGACTTTCAAAATATTAAAAATGCTTATGGTCTAGACTCTCAAGCTATTACTTCTTATTTTAAGGCTTTTGCTTCCTACATTGAAGTGCCTAAAAAGAAGTGGAATAAGTATCATGAACCTTATAAAGATGTTGCTAAGAGTGTTCCTGCAAGAAATACTGAAGTTTATACTACTAATCATGTCTTACCCAAACCTTACATTGAGAAAATGCCTTTCCCAGTTAAGGTAAAGGAACATTATATGCTAGCTAGTATGGTTGAAAGTACAAGTAAAGCTATTGAACCTGAAAAACAAATGGTTGATGAACCTATAATAGAAAATGTGAAAGACTTTGTCACTAAGTATGAGGAAGAGGGACACACTATCCTTTGTAAGGATACCTCTAATATTGTTTCACAAAGTAGTGTTATGAGAGCTAGTATTCCCGTGTTTTCTGTTAGAATAAGTGATCATTGCTATGATGGTCCTTGTGATAGCTATATTGTTAAGTTTATGCATGATACTGAAAGCTACTATGAGAGAGGGAAAAGTGTTCTTATGCATCTTAATAATATCAAGTTTCCTCGTTTTATGCTGAAAGTTTTTATGTTGCACTTCTTTTGCCTTCTTATGCAAGTTGCCTCTGGTTTCAATAACTTGTTTGTTTAAAAAATCCCCTTGCATAGGAAGTGGGTTAGACTTAAATGTGTGTGTGTTTTTGCTTCTTAATGCTCTCTTTCACTTCAATTCATATCCCTATGAGAGCTTCTTCAAAATTATCATGCCCGTCTTAATGGCTATAAAGAAAGAGCTTTATGGGAGACAACCCAATTTGTTTTTGCTTTTAGTTTGTTTTTGTTTCTTTGAGTCTTGGAAGTTATTACTTCGGTAATAACCACTCCTTATCCGTTTTGTTTGGTTTTTGTGTCAAGATCAACCTCTAATGAGAGAGAAGTAAGATTTGGGGAAGTTGCTGTCCCGAAACAGATTTTTGTGCTTCACCGTAAAAATTCGTGAGAGATCTCTGTATGTCGGATTCAGCTGTAATGTTTTGTGCTTATGCCCCAGGTTGTTATTTAACTTTCGTTAGTTTTGCACTTTTTGATTTGAGCAACAGAAGATTTTCTAAAAAATTGATCTTTACCTGCTGGTCAGTTTTGACAGATTTTGCCACTCTTGCATTTGCTTCTTTATTCGATTTCCTTTTTGAATTCTTTTTGGGTTTTCGGAAGGAGTTGCTACAGTAGCTTATGTTTTGATGGTTTTCAGTTGAAGTTGGACTCAAAAGGTTTTATCACTTCACTTATACTAATGTTGCTAATGAGAACTGTGTGAAGTTTTGTGTGAAAGAAATTTCCAGGTAGTGGAGATAATGGTGTAATAAGAAAGAGAAGGGTTTTATGACTCAAGTAATAAGTATATGAAGATGAAGTTATTGATGTTATTCAAGTGATGACTCTAGAAGGATCTACTAGATACCAAATTCAGAGACCTGCAGAGTCTGTTTTCAAATAGGTAACTGTTCTGGTAAGAAAAGTTCCACGAAAATACTATCCAACTATATTTTTGCAGTTTTTAGTCAATAAGGAAAGGTACGAAGCGAAAAAGTGACGGAAACGGAGCCAGGGTGGCTCACACCAACCTGTGGCGCGGGCCCACCCCTGGCCGCACCACCAAGTGGTCAGTCCACCCCGGACTCTGCCTCCGACTCGTTTTCTCCCAGTACCTTCCTTTTGATATGAAACTTCGTAATATATAACCCCCCGGATCCCCCAAGGTCTGTATATCGTGTTTTCGTCATGTTTTTGTTTCGATCTGTTTCTGCCAGGACATACTCTTTGGATGTTTAGAAGCACAATGGTGTCTGCCAAGGATAAAGGGAAGGAGCCCATGGAGGAAGACATGCAAGACCCCGGGAAGGAGAAGGAGATCAAGAGTGAAGGTGAAGAGGAGCAAAGCCAACATCCGCACACTGGTACTACTATTGCAAGCATTGGAGTGGTGACGAAACCTGCCAGGGTTAGAAGGACGTCACGGATGCAGACTGGGGGGAAAGTTCCCCGTCACAGTTTGGCTCCAAGGTCACTTCCTCCACACACCAAGAATCCCTTCCATACCTTCATCCATAACCATGCAGGAAAAGAAGGCTCCAAGAGGGAAGAACGGAAAAAGAATCACAAGAGCTGGGATTCACAAACTGAAATGATCACGAGCCGTACTGAGCACAACTTGGAGTTGATTCGTACCCTCACTTTCGATATTGAGGACTTGGGGAAACTGATCAGAGAGCTGATCGAGAGGATACCACCACCACCAAAGGAGTAATTCGTCATTAGGTTTGGCACCCCCTTGGTTTGTTCCAAGATTGGAGGAGTGCCGCAGTATCACATCACTATCTTCTATCTTTTTACCTTATTAGTAGATTCATATCATGAATAGAGGAGTTATTATGTAGTATGGTTTGCATTATGGAAGTGTCCCCTCTCTCGTTAGATATGTATCCCTTCGTGTGAGTTGCCATTATGGAATATTAATGAGAAGTTCATTTACTCTTTTGCATAGCTTATGTTAGTTTTCAATTCGTGGTTATATGATTGATCTTGTTGTTAGTATTGGTATCACTTTGGGATCATTGAGTTAATTTAGTTGGTTTTGGCAAACCTGGCTCGGTCAGTAGCAACACTATTTTTGAGAGTTGAATAAAAAAAAGACAAAAGTACTCTAAAGAAAAATTATTTCATCATCTTTATTTCTTGTTTTGCTCATAAGTCTAGTATTCTCTAGTTAAGATCTTTTGTGCTTCCAAGGAAGATTGCATTTTTGTCTTTATCACTTGTATGTTTGGTTGTTTCCTTCAACTCTTATACTTGCTACCCAGCCTTGCTAGCCAAAAACCTGTACTGAGAGGGTATTCTTCTCGTGCATCCACCTCCTTTAAACCAAAACCTTTGCCATTCGTGTCCACCATACCTACCTATTAGCATTATTGCTATTCCAAGTAAATTCTTGTTTTATCTACCTCCCAAATTAAACTTGTTATGTGAAAATTAGTGATTAAAGCTCTCACGAACTTGATGGCACACTTTACTTTCTTGCATTTAATAAACTTGAACCATTGGGTCCTTCTTTGTTGCGTATATGCTTGTGCTTTATGAGTTGAAGTTAGCCGAACCATGTATCATGGGGACCGCTTTCAACACTTCATTTGGTACTTTGTACCTAGTTGATATCATGTTCTTTTGCTTATGGATCTCGGCGGTGTGAAATAAAAGTGGAACTTGTAAGATCATGGAGTTTATATGTGTGTTAGAGAAATGCGTGGGCCGCTAGCCTAAGCCATGCCTAATCATGGTGGTAACTTGCAGCATAACTATAGTGAGCATTCTATGAAGCATCCTCAATAAAAACCTATGCAAATAGCAAATAAAAAGATCACTGAGATGCTCACTGTCTACTTGCCTTGTCATTTTGATTATGGGATAGCTCCTGTGTCATGTGCAAGGGGAACCCCATTGGCGGTTCTCAATGATACACATGTATTTACAATGACAAGAGCTTGCATGTGACTGAAGTTGAGTAGCATGAGGATCGGTACTGATAAGTAAGGGGCATGAGATTTCAACTTATAACTTGTCAAGCATATCCTCTTAGTTGTGTCACTTTTACCTTAACCACCAAAAGATGCCCATGATAGGGGCAATGAGAGCTGAAAGCTAGTAAGTATCATAATTTTGGGAGCTCTTTATGAGACTTGCAATCCCTGCTTCCCTCTGCGAAGGGACTTTCTTTTACTTTGTAGTTGAGTCAGTAAACCTACTCCCTTCTATCTCAGCAAGTATTTTGAGTTGTTGTGTTTCATTCATTCATATGTTGATTTATTCAATCATGTTTCTTATGTTCCTTGTTTTGCACATTGCTCTTATCTTGATGTTTACTACTTTGAAAGCTATCATTGAAAAACAAGCTATTTGTGAACTCCATCAAATTATCAACTATTCTTAGACCAAGAGCTAAGTTTGCCATTACCAATTATGATTCACTTTATGTATCTTTATTGTGTTTCCTTTACTTATTACAAGTTGAGTTATATAATAGTGAGTTGTCTTCTATTATGATCTATGTATTTGATGAATGTGATGCTTCTTGTCTGTATTCTTTTATCGACTCTTCACTCCATAAACTTGAGGCCATGTTTATTGAGCTCAGTTTCGCTTGGGGACAAGCGAAGTATAAGCTTGGGGGGAGTTGATACGTCCATTTTGCATCATTATTCTATGTATTAATTCACTATTATTCATTGATATATTTCATATTGAGAGGTGATACTTATGTTATTTCATCTATTTTTGCATGGTTGATGACTTTTGGAGCATGGACCGCTGTAGTCAGGATTCTGATGGAAAATGTGCTGTTTGGAGGCAAAATTCGTGAAGATCAGAAAATCTGGGAAAATATATGGAAAATCCTATTTTTCCAGAAGACTAAGATGCCAAAAAATGGAGTGGAGATGGGCCACAGGGGGCCCACACCACCCCATGGCGTGGGCAGCCCTAGGCCGCGCCAGGAGGTGGTGTGGCCACCCTGGCCCACTCCAGCCTCTCCCCTCTGGCCTATATTATACTCCAAAAACCCTAAGACTCGGGGAGCGACCACAGAAAGATTTCGCCACCTCTGCGGAGCGGAAAACACCGAGAGAGAAAGATCTCTCCGGCAGACAGATTTCTGCCGGGGGAATTCCTTCTTGGAGAGGGGAGATCGTCACCATCAACACCACCATCAAGCTGGACTTCATCGGGATCATCATCATCATCACCACCATCATCACCATCAACACCCTCATCACCATCTCCATATTGCTGTAACAATTGCGTTGAATCTTTCATAGTTCATAGGGGAAACTTGCCTGATGTTGATTACTCTTTGTAGTTGATGCTATTGAGTGAACCATTGAATTATTGTTTATGTTCAGATTTTTATACATCATTATTCCATCTCTGATCATGATCCATATGATGTCTTGTGAGTAGTTCGTTTTGTGCTTGAGGAGATGGGAGAAGTCTCGTTGTTAGTAGTGGAGTTGTGTTGAGAAAGATTCAATAGATTGTTATTTAAGTTGTGGTGTACTTCTTCTAGTGGTGTCATGTGAATGTCGACTACATGACACTTCACCTATATGGGCCTAGGGGAATGCATTGTGTATTTGGCTACTAATCGTAGGGGTTGCCGGAGTGACAGAAACCTGAACCCCCGTTAGGGTCTTAGAGTTTAAAGATGTTTGCAAGGGACGTAAGGGTCTTAGAGTTTAAAGATGTGGTTACGTTTCTACCTTAATTACTTTCTTGTACTTACGGATGTTTGCAAGGGGTATAATCACAAGTATGTATTAGTCTTGGATGGGGCGGTACATTAGCACAGGTTCACCCACACACCACTTAGCAAGCTAGAGAAGATTAATCAGTTATATGAAGCGAAAGCACTTGACAGTCTTCCCATGTGTCCTCGAGAACGTTTGGTCATCTTAAGTAATACAACCGGCTTGTCCTTTGCTGCATAAAGGATTGGGCCACTTGCTGCATTTATTCCTATTGTCTTTTATTTACTTGTACTTTGTTTACTTGCTTTATCAAAAACCCCTAAAAATCCGTTTGCTAAGTATTTGCAGAGAATTCCTGATCCATACCACTAGCCAGCACCTTCTGCTCCTCGTTGGGTTCGACACTCTTACTTATCGAAAATACTGCGATACACCCCCTATACTTGTGGGTCATCACCGCCCTCCCCACCATATGTATACTGCAAGAAGTACGTGCAAAGTGCTCTCATCCGGCCTTCACCATCGAAGTGCACCTCGACGTGCCAGGTGCGGCCGTGGCCTGCCTCCCACAACTTCGGTTCACGAGGGCTTGATCCGCACCGTCACAGTGATGTTGCGGATGATGGCTTCAATTGTCTTTGCATCGATGATCACTGTCGGCACCACAGTCGTAGATGTTGCGGATGATGGCTCCAATATTTGTCGCATCGATGACCACTATTGGCACCACAACTATAGATATTGCGGATGATGGCTTCCATTGGTGTCTTTCATCGATTGCCACTGTCTGCACCACCGCCGTCGCACCGATATTGCGGATGATGGCGTCCATCGGTGTCTTTCATCAGCAACGGATCTGAGGATGTTAACGGAAGTGAGACAGACAGAGACAAAAATTTCAGACGGTTAGATCCTTACAGCCGCACGCCATTCTAGCAGCCGCGCTTAGATTCACGCCACCGCAAGCTGTTCTGACCCTCACGCGAAGGTCCGCGTCGCTGTATGTTGATAGGAGGGGAGGAAGATGCGGCTGGTATACATGTGACGGGGAAAGGGAGGGAGAGACCTCCTGCCCATCAGATCATGATGTATCCAATGGTGCTTGTCCAAGATCCGTGTGACATACATCTCGACCAATCAGAGCGTAGCCAAACTGAGCGCTAATTGATGCGGCTGGTATACGTGCGATAGGGAAATAGAGGGAGAGACATTTAGCCTATCAGGCTCTCCTCGCCATACAAGGTTAGGTGTGCCCATCGGGAGAGAGAGACCTCCAGCTCATCGGATCATGATGTATCCAACGGTGGTTGGCGAATCTCCGTGTGACATACATCTCGACCAATCAGAGCGCTAGCCAAACTAAGACATGAGAGAGGGTAAAAGTGAGGAAAACTTTAGCGGGAGGGGAAAACTGAGTAGAGCTAAGGAAAACAAGGGCGCTCAGATAAAAAAAGACTAAGGGAAATTCAAGATTTTGGCATAACAAATAGAAAATGTGTTGTTTGAACAAAATAATCCTTCTTGGCCGACATTATATTGTTTGCAACTCAAAGATACACAAGTGTGCCAAATTTGGCCTCATTTAGACAAAGTATGTTTTGGGATAGGTTATCTTCGAGGTTCACTTAGTAGAAAGCCATGCATCTTCATAGCTAGTAGCTCATTCCAAGAAGTGGTTTAGGAGATAAGTTAATTTCTCTTTATTTCCTTTTCCTTTATTATTCATGCTAGGTTTTAGTTAACATAACAAGACTCCATGCGAATGTTGCACTATGTTTTGACTTCTTTTTAGAATTAAACTAACCCTAAACCCATTTATTTGAATTTACTCACTTAGAAAAATAAAAATGTGGCTGATTACAAGTAAATCCAAAATTTCCAATTTCATATGGTGAATCAATCCAGGATACACAAGTGTGCCAAATTTTGGATCAATTGGTCAACATTTGCTATGGTTTAAGTGAAGGAAATATGCCCTGAGAGGCAATAATAAAGTTGTTATTATGTATTCCTCGTATATGATAGATGTTTATTTTACATGCTATAATTGTATTTGTTGGGTCCGCAGCATAGAAAACAAAAAAATTCCTACGATAAGAACTACACGCGAAGATCTATCTACTAGGTACAGAGCAACGGGTGGACATCCATCCATCGAGAACTTACCCTCGAAGACAACGAGTTTTGTTAACGAGTAGGAACTCGTGGTTGATGTAGTCGTACACTTGCCGATCTCAAGATCGTGTGGAAGTCCGAGCGCCGCAAATCAGCAGCGCATCCATCCTCGCACACACGTTCAAGCCACTAGACAACCTCCACCTCCTCGCTCCAGCGATCCAGCGGAAGCAGCAACTCCTTCCAGACGAAATGCCACCGGGAACATGTATCTCGCTAATCCGAGACCATGGGGAAATAATTCTAGAGGGGGAGAGAGATCCTTCACGAGGAGGTGTGAGGAAGAAGGAGGAAGAGGGGGCCTTTTATAGGACGAGGGGGGTGCCCCTCGCCATGGCCGGCGCATGGGGGGTGACCCCTCACCTCCCCCATTCATGTGGTGGTAACCCCTCCACATTAAAATGCCTCTTCACATTCCCTTTTAAAGTCCCCACTTTAAATGCATTAAAATTCTCTAAGTTTAATGCTCTCTCATTTAATTTAACTCTTTTATTAAATTTATTCAGAATTTTGTTAATTACTTTAATTAACAAAGATTCACATATAACCCCTTGCAATATTTCAATATCACATGCAGAACCACTTTCTGCAATTTCACCTGAAACAATTCCGGTTTCTATCGAAACAATTCCTGCGCTTTGCAATTCTTTCGTCTGAAACATATGCGCTCCAAAATGGTGTCCGGTAACTCTTAAGTGTGTCACCCTATGGTTCGTGAATAATGTAGACATGATTGAGACTCCTCTCAGATCAATAATCAGAAGCGGGATCTAGAGATCCATTATGACTCCTGCATATTCAACGATGACTTCTGTAATCGTGAGAACCTTTAACGCTTGTAATTTAATCCCTTTTTCTCATGATATAATACATTTCCGAGATTCGATCATCGGAATCCAAATACCTAGTTTGATCTTGTTACCGACATGCACTCTTTTCTCGTTCCCATGATATCACATTCTAGTGATCACATCACTTGCTTGGAAGCTATCTTAATGTGATATCACCGAGAGGGCCCATAGTATATCTATCCATCATCGGGATTGACAAATTCCACTCTTGATCCATGAGCCTCAACATAACACCTTCGTAGTACTGAACCCATCTTTATAGTCACCCTGTTACGGTGTGATGTTTGATGTTATCAAGATACTCTTCCGGTGTTAGCAATTAACATGATCTCATGGTCTAAGGATAAAGATTACTTCGTATGATGTTATAGCAGTGTAAACATAATGACTTGATCGTAATGCTATACTTCGGATGAATGTTCATCACATCATTTCACAAATGTTGTGACCTTGTTATTAACAACATCCAATGTCCATGATCAGGAAACCTTGATCATCTTGTTAATCAATAAGCTAGTCTATAAGAGAGGCATAACTAGGAACCCTTTTGTTTATTAAACACACATGTATTGATGTTTCTGATCAATACAATTATAGCATGCAAAATAAACATCTATCATATATAAGGAATACATAACAACAACTTTATTTGCCTCTCAGGGCATATTTCCTTCAGTCTCCCACTTGCACTAGAGACAATAATCTAGTTCACATAGTGATAAATCTAACACCCATGGAGTTTTGGTGTTGATCATGTTTTTCCCTAGGGAGAGCTTTAGTCAGCGGATCTGCTACATTTAGGTTCGTGTGTACTTTAAAAATATTTATATCTCCATCCTTGACATGTTCGCGGATGGAGTGAAACCGGCGCTTAATATGCTTGGAATTCTTGTGAGACCTCGGTTCCTTGGCGTTGGCTATGGCTCCATTGTTGTCACAATAGATCACCATTGGGTCCAATGCACTAGGAACCACACCTAGTTCTGTAATGAACTCTTTCATCCAAACCGCTTCCTGCGTCGCTTCTGAAGCAGCAACATATTTCGCCTCCGTCGTTGATCCAGCCACCACAGGTTGTTTGGAACTCCTCCAACTAACTGCTGCTCCGTTCAAGAGAAATACATATCCGGATTGAGACTTAGAGTCATCCAGATCGATGTCAAAGCTAGCATCGACATAACACTTAGCGACTAGGTCTTCTTCACCTCCGTGTATAAGAAACATATCCCTAGTTCTTCTCAAGTACTTGAGGATGTTCTTGACCGCTATCCAGTGTTCCGAACCTGGATCAGATTGGTACCTACTAGTTAAACTAATAGCATGTGCCACATCTGGTCTTGTACATAGCATGGCATACATGATAGAGCCTATGGCCGAGGCATAGGGGATCTTATCCATTATCTCTCTTTCTTCTGCCATAGCCGGACTTTGAGTCTTGCTCAAAGTCTTTCCTTGCAACACAGGTAAGAACCCCTTCTTACTTCCGTCCATATTAAACTTCTTTAATATCTTATCAAGGTATGTACTCTGCGATAGCCCAATTAGGCGCCTTGATCTATCTCTATAGATTTTAATGCCTAATATATATGACGCTTCACCAAGGTCTTTCATCGAAAATTTGATGTTTAGATAACTTTTAACATTGTTTACAAGATTTATATCATTTCCAATCAATAATATGTCATACACATATAATATCAGAAATGCCACATTGCTCCCACTCACTTTCTTGTAAATACAAGCCTCTCGATAAGTTTGGACAAATCCAAACTCTTTGATCACCTCATCAAAGCGGAGATTCCAACTCCGGGATGCTTGCTTCAGTCCATAGATGGATCGCTGAAGTTTGCACACCTTATTAGCATCCTTAGGATCGATAAAACCCTTAGGTTGTATCATATACAACTTTTCTTCAATATTACCATTGAGGAACGCGGTTTTGACATCCATCTGCCATATTTCATAATCGAAATATGCAGCAATTGCTAACATAATCCTAGCTGACTTAAGCATTGCTACAGGAGAGAATGTCTCATCGTAGTCAACTCCTTGAGTTTGTCGAAAACCCTTTGCGACAAGTCGAGCCTTATATATGGTCACATTACCATCAGCATCAGTTTTTCTTTTGAAAATCCATTTATTCTCAACGGCCTTTCGATCGTGAGGTAAGTCCACCAAGGTCCAATCCTGGTTCTTGTACATGGATTCCATCTCGGATTTCATGGCTTCCAGCCATTTGTTGGAATCCGTGATCATCATCGCGTCTTCATACGTCGCAGGGTCATCTATTTCATCAACCATGAAATTCACAACAGGATTACCATACAGTTCAGGAGCTGGACATGTCCTACTTGACCTGCAAGGTTCGATAGTGTCCTCTTTCGGAGTTTCATGATCAATATCATTAGCTCTCTCTTCATTAGGTGAAGTCAACTCCGAGACAATTTCTGGTGCTGCGCTACTCGCCATTTCATGAAGAGAAGGTTCAATAACCTCTTCGAGTTCTACCTTCCGACTACTCACACCTTTCGCGAGAAACTCCTTCTCAAGAAAGGAGCCATTCTTCGCAACAAAAACCTTGCCCTCGGATCTGTGATAGAAGGTATACCCAATCGTTTCCTTAGGGTATCCTATGAAGACGCATTTTTCCACTTTGGGTTCGAGTTTATCCGGCTGAAGTTTCTTCACATAAACATCGCATCCCCAAACTTTAAGAAATGACAACTTAGGTTTGTTTCCAAACAATAATTCATCCGGTGTCGTTTCAACGGATTTAGAGGGTGCCCGATTTAAAGTGAATGTAGCTGTTTCCAGTGCATAACCCCAAAATGATAGTGGCAAGTCAGTCAGAGACATCATAGATCGAAGCATATCCAATAAAGTATGATTACGACGTTCCGACACACCATTACGTTGTGGTGTTCCGACAGGCGTGAGTTGTGAAACTATTCCACACTCTTTCATGTGTGTCCTAAACTCATAACTTAGATACTCACCTCCACGGTGGGACCGCAAAAATTTGATCTTTCTGTTACGATGATTTTCCACTTCATTCTGAAATTCCTTGAACTTTTCAAAGGTTTCAGACTTGTGTTTCATCAAATAGATATACCCGTATCTACTCAAATCATCCGTGAAAGTAACAAAGTAACGATATCCACCTCGCGCTGACACACTCATTGGTCAACACACATCAGTATGTATGATTTCCAATAAATCTGTCGCCCGTTCCATTGAACCAGAAAATGGCGTTCTAGTCATCTTGCCCATAAGGCATGGCTCACATGTATCAAATGATTCAAAATCAAGTGATTCCAAAAGTCCATCGGAATGGAGTTTCTTCATGCATTTAACGCCAATATGACCTAGACGGCAGTGCCACATATATGCAGATATATCATTATCAAGTTTAATCCTTTTAGCATCAACATTATGAATATGCGTAATACTACTATCGAGATCAAATAGAAATAAACCATTGAACACATGTGCATGACCATAAAAGATATCATTCTTATAAATCAAACAACCATTGTTTTCAGATTTAAAGGAATAACCACTTTGCATCAAACACGATCCGGATACAATGTTCATGCTTAGTGTAGGTACCAAATAACAATTATTCAGATTTATAACTAATCCCGATGGCATATGGAGAGGTAGCGTCCTGACGGCGATCACATCAACTCTTGATCCATTGCCGACCCGCATCATTACCTCATCCCTTTCTACTTGTCGCTTGTTCCGCAGCCCCTGCACCGAGTTACATATATTAGCAACCGATCCCGTATCAAATACCCAGGTGCTACTGCGAGTACTAGTCAAGTACACATCAATAACATGTATATCATATATACCTTTGTTTGCCTTGCCGGACTTCTTGTCCACCAAATACTTAGGGCAATTGCGCTTCCAATGGCCACTCCTTGCAATAGTAACACTCGGTGTCAGACTTAGGGCCAGCTCAGGGTTTCTTTTAAGGTGTGGGAACAGATTTTCCACCCTTCGTTCCCTTATGCTTGCCTTCCTTGTCCTTCTTGAAACCGGTGGTCTTATTGATCATCAACACTTGATGTTCTTTCCTAATCTCCACTTCTGCATTCTTAAGCATTGACAAAAGCTTGGGAAGAGACTTCTTCATGCCCTGCATATTATAGTTCATCACGAAGCTCTTGTAGCTAGGTGGCATAGATTGGAGAACACGATGCATGCCTAAGTCAATGGGAATCGTTATTCCCAAGGACACAAGCTTATCGGCGTACCCAGACATTTTGAGTACGTGCTCACTAACGGAGCTGTTTTCCTCCATCATGCAGCTAAAGAACTTTCAGTAGTGTTATAAATCTCTACGGCAGCATGGGTGTCGAAAATCATTTTCAATTCTCCCATGGTATCAAAGACATTGCCATTTTCGAAACGCTTTCGAAGTTCTGGCTCTAGCCTATACAGTATGCCGCAATGAACTAAGTTGTGGTCCTCCTAACAAGTCATATAGACATTCTTTTCCTCGTCAGGGGCATCAGGAGCTCGTGGGGGGCCTAGCGGCGCCTCTAGCACATATTGCTTTTGTGCAGCAGTGAGGAGAATCCTCAAATTCATAGCCCAGTTGGTGAAGTTGCTACCATTTGTAGCAAGTTTCTCTTTCTCCATGAACACATTGAAATTACAAGCAGGTGGTGCCATCTACAACAAAAATTTTAAAGTTTATTTAGACTAAGTTTATGATAGAGTGAGTTCAACTAATCCAAATTACTAATGAACTCCCACTCAAAAACGACATCCCTCGTGTCCTTTTGGTGATTACACGAACCAAATCAACTACACCAAGTCCGATCATCACGTGAGTTGATGTAGCTTCAAAGGTGGGCATCTATATGGGCATCATATAAACTATATGACTCATGCTTAACCTTTCGGTCCGTGTTCCGAGGCCATGTCTGTACATGCTAGGCTCGCCAAGTAAGAACCTTAGTATTCGTGCGTGTAAAACTGTCTTACACCCGTTCCTATGAAAGCGTGGATTCGAGTACACCCGATCATCACGTGATCTCTCGAAACACGATCCATAGAACGGTGCATACTTAAGGAAGAACACATTTTTATCTTGATATCTAAATGAGGGATCATCTTACAATGCTACAAAAAGCGCCAAACTAGCAGTATAAGATGCTAACATCTAATGTGTAAAGTGAGATGATATGGTCCATGCATTTGATCTCTATCAATTGCATCGTGGTATGATCTCTATCATTCCTTTGTGTGTAAGGCCAAGGTCTATGGAACTTACACGTTGAGTGTGTTGTAATAGTATCTATCATACATCTACTTACAATAATACCATATCAAGACACTAGCCAAGCAACGATCTAAACTAGACGCCTCTAATATATCAATTGCAAGTTTTACGTGGCTTAGGGCTTTCGGAGATAGAACCATTCTTACCTACGAACATGAACCACAACGAGGATAACCAAGTTATTAGAAACTCGTTGTAAATCAGATATTGACTATAGTAGGAGAGACAGACACCCGCCAGCCACTTATGCAAAACAAGTTGCATGTCAGTCGTGGAACCGGTCTCATGTACGATGACATGTAAGGTTGGTCTGGACCGCTTCATCCCACTATGCCACCAATATCCAAAATACATAGAAGATGCAATAACATGATCATCATCACCCACATATAAACAGATGTGTACTACCCGTGCAAAGCCCCTACGCATAGATCAGGCTCTGATACCACTGTTGGGTCCGCAGCATAGAAAACAAAAAAATTCCTACGATGAGAACTACACGCCAAGATCTATCTACTAGGTACAGAGCAACGGGTGGACATACATCCATCGATAACTTACCCTCGAAGACAAGGAGTTTTGTTAATGAGTAGGAACTCGTGGTTGATGTTGTCGTACACTTGCCGATCTCAAGATCGTTGGAAGTCCGAGCGCCGCAAATCAGCAGCGCATCCGTCCTCGCACACACATTCAAGCCACCACACAACCTCCACCTCCTCGCTCCAGCGATCCAGCAGAAGAAGCAACTCCTTCCAGATGAAATGCCACTGGGAACATGTATCTCGCTAATCTGAGACCATGGGGAAATAATTCTAGAGGGGGGAGAGAGATCCTTCATGAGGAGGTGTGAGGAAGAAGGAGGAAGAAGGGGGCCTTTTATAGGAGGAGGGGGTGCCCCTCCCCATGGCCGGCGCATGGGGGTGACCCCTCACCTCCCCCATTCATGTGGTGGTAACCCCTCCACATTAAAATGCCTCTTCACATTCCCTTTTAAAGTCCCCACTTTAAATGCATTAAAATTCTCTAAGTTTAATGCTCTCTCATTTAATAAAACTCTTTTATTAAATTTATTCAGAATTTTGTTAATTACTTTAATTAACAAACATTCACATATAACCCCTTGCAATATTTCAATATCACATGCAGAACCACTTTCTGCAATTTCACCCGAAACAATTTCGGTATCTATCAAAACAATTCTTGCGCTTTGCAATTCTTTCGTCTGAAACATATGTGCTCCAAAATGGTGTCCGGTAAATCTTAAGTGTGTCACCCTATGGTTCGCGAATAATGCAGACATGATTGAGACTCCTCTCAGATCAATAATCAGAAGCGGGATCTGGAGATCCATACTGACTCCTGCATTTTCAACGATGACTTCTGTAATCGTCAGAACCTTTAACGCTTGTAATTTAATCCCTTTTTCTCATGATATAATAAATGTCCGAGATTCGATCATCGGAATCCAAATACCTAGTTTGATCTCGTTACCGACATGCACTCTTTTCTCGTTCCCATGATATAACATTCTAGTGATCACATCACTTGCTTGCAAGCTATCTTAATGTGATATCACCGAGAGGGACCAGAGTATATCTATCCATCATCGGGATTGACAAATTCCACTCTTGATCCATGAGCCTCAACATAACACCTTCGTAGTACTGAACCCATCTTTATAGTCACCTTGTTATGGTGTGACGTTTGATGTTATCAAGATACTCTTCCGGTGTTAGCAATTAACATGATCTCATGGTCTAAGGATAAAGATTACTTCGTATGATGTTATAGCAATGTAAACATAATGACTTGATCTTAATGCTATACTTCAGATGAATGTTCATCGCATCATTTCACAAATGATGTGACCTTGTTATTAACAACATCCAATGTCCATGATCAGGAAACCTTGATCATCTTATTAATCAACAAGCTAGTCTATAAGAGAGGCATAACTAGGAACCTTTTTTGTTTATTAAACACACATGTATTGATGTTTCCGATCAATACAATTATAGCATGCAAAATAAACATCTATCATATATAAGGAATACATAATAACAACTTTATTATTGCCTCACAGGGCATATTTCCTTCAGTATTGATCGGAAACGTCAATACATGTGTGTTTAATAAAAAAAAGGGTTCCTAGTTATGCCTCTCTTATAGACTAGCTTGTTGATTAACAAGATGATCAAGGTTTCCTAATCATGGACATTGGATGTTGTTAATAACAAGGTCACAACATTTGTGAAATGATGTGATGAACATTCATCCGAAGTATAGCATTACGATCAAGTCATTATGTTTATATTGCTATAACATCATACGAAGTAATCTTTATCCTTAGACCATGAGATCATGTTAATTGCTAACACCGGAAGAGTATCTTGATAACATCAAACGTCACACCGTAACAGGGTGACTATAAAGATGGATTCAGTGCTACAAAGGTGTTATGTTGAGGCTCATGGATCAAGAGTTGAATTTGTCAATCCCGATGACGGATAGATATACTCTAGGCCCTCTCGGTCATATCACATTAAGATAGCTTGCAAGCAAGTGATGTGATCACTAGAATGTTATATGACGGGAACGAGAAAAGAGTGCATGTCGGTAACGCGATCAAACTAGGTATTTGGATACCGATGATCAAATCTCGGACATGTATTATATCATGAGACAATGGGATTAAGTTACTAGCGTTAAAGGTTCTCACAATCACAAAAGTCATCGTTGAATGTGCAGGAGTCAGTATGGATCTCCAGGTCCCGCTTCCGATTATTGTCTGAGAGGAGTCTCAATCATGTTTGCATTATTCGCGAACCGTAGGGTGACACACTTAAGGGTTGTCGGACACCATTTTGCAGCACATATGTTTGATACGAAATGATTGCAAAGCGCATGAATTGTTTCGATAGAAACTTGAATTGTTTCGGGTGAAATTGCATAAAGTGGTTCTGCATGTGATATTGAAATGTTGCAAGGGGTTTTATGTGAATGTTTGTTAATTAAAGTAATTAACAAAAATTCTGAATAAATTTAATAAAAGAGTTTTCTTAAATGAGAGAGCATTAAACTTAGAGAATTTTAATGCACTTAAAGTGGAGACTTTAAAAGAGATGTGAAGGGGCATTTTAATGTGGAGGAGTTACCACCACATGAATGGGGGAGGTGAGGGGTCACCTCCATGAGGCGCCGGCCATGGAGAGGGTACCCCCCTCCTCCTATAAAAGGCCACCCCTCTCACCCTTCTTCCTCACACCTCCTCGTGAAGGATCTCTCTCCCCCTCTAGAACTATTCCCCCATGGTCTCGGATTAGCGAGATACATGTTCCCGGTGGCATTTCGTCTGGAAGGAGTTGCTGCTTCCGCTGCATCGCTGGAGCGAGGAGGTGAGGTTGTCCGGTGGCTTGAACGTGTATGCGAGGACGGATGCGCTGCTGATTTCCGGCGCTCGGACTTCCACACGATCTTGAGATTGGCAAGTGTACGACTACATCAACCACGAGTTCCTACTCGTTAACAAAACTCGTTGTCTTCGAGGGTAAGTTCTTGATGGCTCGTGTATTAACAAGCTCGTTGGGGAACCCCAAGAGGAAGGTATGATGAGCACAGCAGCAAGTTTCCCTCAGTTATGAAACCAAGGTTTAATCGAACCAGTGGGAGCAAGGAAACACCCCAAAGGTGTTGCTAGCTGAGCTTTGGCACGGCGCACTACCGGTGCTAGTAGCAATGTGGAGACCTGCACAACTCAACCACAAAAATCGGTCCCCAACTTGTGATGAGGTTGTCAATCTCACCGTGTTTTGCTGAAAACAAAGGATTAAACGTATCGAATGGAAGGAAGTAATAGTTTGCAGAAAGTAAACACAAAGAAGTAAACACTTTATAGATTGTATCTAAAAGAAAGGATCGGGATCCATAGTTCATTAGAGGTGGCTCTCGTTATATAGATCACATGCTGGGTGAACAAATTACAGCGGGGCAATTGACATACATCGAGAAAGCAATACATGCATATACTAATCATCTTGACTCCTTTGAGACTTGATTGGGCATTACAACATTATACATAGACCGCCATCCAACTGCATCTATGACTAATAATCCACCTTTAGGTTATCATCCAAGCCCCCTCCAATATTAAGTTGCAAGCAACAGATTATTGCTTTATGAATTGTGTGTAAAGTAAACAATACGATTATTCTATGAACAAAGGATTATTGTTTTCTCCCTAGTAGCAACAACACATCTAGTACCTTAGAGATTTCTATCACTTCGCCAGATTACCAAAGGCATGAATCCACTATCGAGCATAAATACTAACTCTTGGAGTTGCTAGCATCTAATTGGCAAAGATAGCTACTAACAACGGAAAGCATGCAAGATCACAAATAACAAAGACATGATAGAATCAATAATCAATCTAAAATAGCATCTCAATATCCATCGGATCCCCGCAAACACAACATGCAGAATTACAAATAGATGATCTTGATCATGAACGGAGCTCACAAGATCTAAACATGAAAGCACAAAGGAGGAGAACCAGCCATCTAGCTACTACATGGATCCATAGTCCAAGGATGAACTACTCACGCATCACACCGGAGGCTTGCATGGTGATGAAGAAGGCCTCCAATGTGAATTCCCCTCTCCGGCAGGGTGCCGGGAAGAGCTTCAGATCCCTCCCGATCTAGGGATGGAGATGACAGCGGCTACAGACTCTTTCGTGTATTTTTGATCGGGTACTTAGGGTTTTCGTCCTGAGGGCATCTTATAGGTGGAAAGAGAGGCTGAGGGGGTGCCTGGGCTGGCCACACCACCCCCTGGCGCGAGCCAAGCCTGGCCGCCCTCTGGCCCTTCTCCGTCTCGTATTCTGGCATCTGATGACTTCCGAAAAATAGGCACTTTGGCTTTTGTCCCGTCCAATTACGAGAATATTCATTTTCTGACTTTCCTGGAACCAAAAACAGCAGAAAACAGGCAGCTGGCACTGTGGCTCTTGTTAATAGGTTAGTCCAAGAAATCATATGAAAATTACTCCAAAGTGTGGGCGAAACATAAGAAAGTGGATAAAACCAAGCATTGAACATCAAAAATTATAGATACATTTGCAATGTATCAGTTCTCCATGGATGTATGTCCACCTGTTGCTCTGTATCTAGTAGATAGATCGTGGCGTATAGTTCTCATCATAGGATTCTTTTTGTTTTCTA
Source organism: Avena eriantha (assembly GCA_910589775.1). Lineage (NCBI taxonomy): Eukaryota > Viridiplantae > Streptophyta > Magnoliopsida > Poales > Poaceae > Avena > Avena eriantha. The sequence continues at coordinate 432,101,465 of OU342741.1, forward strand.
TGTTGCCGACCCAACAGTGGTATCAGAGCCTGATCTATGCGTAGGTGCTTTGCATGGGTAGTACACATATGTTTATATGTGGGCGATGATGATCATGTTATTGCATCTTCTATGTATTTGGATATTGGTGGTAGAGTGGGATGAAGCGGCCCGGACCAACCTTACATGTCATCGTACATGAGAACGGTTCCATGGCTGACATGCAACTAGTTTTGCATAAGTGGCTGGCGGGTGTATGTCTCTCCTACTATAGTCAATATCTGATTTACAACGAGTTGCTAATAACTTGGTTATCCTCGTTGTGGTTCATGTTCATAGGTAAGACCGGTTCTATCTCCGAAAGCCCTAAGCCACGTAAAACTTGCAATTGATAAATTAGAGGCGTCTAGTTTAGATCGTTGCTGGGCTAGTGTCTTGATATGGTATTGTTGTAAGTAGATGTATGATAGATACTCTTACAACATACTCAACATGTAAGTTCCATAGACCTTGGACTTACACACAAAGGAATGATAGAGATCATACCATGATGCAAATGATAGAGATCAAATGCATGGCCCATATCATCTCACTTTACACATTAGATGTTAGCATCTTATACTGCTAGTTTGGCGCTTTTGGTAGCATTGTAAGATGATCCCTCATTTAGATATCAAGATAAAATGTGTTCTTCCTTAAGTATGCACCGTTCTATGGATCGTGTTTCAAGACATCACGTGATGATCGGGTGTACTCGACTCTACGCTTTCATACAACGGGTGTAAGACAGTTTTACACATGCGAGTACTAAGGTTCTTACTTGGCGAGCCTAGCATATATAGACATGGCCTCGGAACACGGACTGAAAGGTTAAGCATGAGTCATATAGTTGATACGATGCCCATATAGATGCTCGCCTTTGAAGCTACACCGACTCACGTGATGATCGGACTTGGTGTAGTGGATTTGGTTCATGTAATCACCAAAAACACACGAGGGATGTCGTTTTTGAGTGGGAGTTCATTAGTAATTTGGATTAGTTGAACTCAATCTATCATACACTTAGTATAAATAAACTTTACAAATTCTGTTGTAGATGGCACCACCTGCTTTTAATTTCAATGTGTTCATGGAGAAAGAGAAACTTGCTTCGAATGGTAGAAACTTCACCAGCTGGGCTATGAATTTGAGGATTCTCCTCACTGCTGCAGAAAAGCAATATGTGCTAGAGGCACCGCTAGGCCCCCACCAGCTCCTGATGCCCTTGACGAGGAAAAGAATGTCTATATAACCTGTCAGGAGGACCACAACTTAGTTCATTGCGACATATTGTATGGGCTAGAGCCAGAACTTCGAAAGTGTTTCGAAAATGGCAATGCCTTTGATACCATGGGAGAACTGAAAATGATTTTCGATACCCATGCTGTCGTAGAGAGTTTTAATGCTTCTGAAAAGTTCTTTAGCTACAGGATGGAGGAGAACAACTCCGTTAGTGAGCACGTACTCAAAATGTCTAGGTACGCCGATAAGGTTGTGTCCTTGGGAATAACGATTCCCATTGACTTAGGCATACATCGTGTTATCCAATATCTGCCACCTAGCTACAAGAGCTTCATGATGAACTATAACATGCAGGGCAAGAAGAAGTCTCTTCCTGAGCCTCTGTTAATGCTTAAGACTGCAGAAGTGGAGATTAGGAAAGAACATCAAGTGTTGATGATCAATAAGACCACCGGTTTCAAGAAGGACAAGAAAGGCAAGCAGAAGGGGAAGAAGGGCGGCAAATCTGTTGCCGCACCTGAAAAATTCCCGAGCTGGCCCTAAGTCTGATACCGAGTGCTACTATTGCAAGGGGACTGGCCATTGGAAGCGCAACTGCCCCAAGTATTGGCGGACAAGAAGGCCGGCAAGGCAACCAAAGTCATTTGTGATATACATGTTATTGATGTGTACTTGACTAGTACTCGCAGTAGCACCTGGGTATTTGATACGGGATCGGTTGCTAATATATGTAACTCGATTCAGGGGCTGCGGAACAAGCGACAGCTAGCAAGGGATGAGGTCACAATGTTAGTCGGCAATGGATCAAGAGTTGATGTGATCACCATCGGAACGCTGTCTCTCCATATGCCGTCAGGATTAGTTATAAATCTGAATAATTGTTATTTGTTGCCTGCACTAGCATGAACATTGTATTCGGATCATGTTTGATGCAAAGTGGTTATTCGTTTAAGTCTGAAAACAATGGTTGTTCGATTTGTATGGATAATATCTTTTATGGTCATGCACCTGTGTTGAATGGTTTATTTCTGTTGGATCTCGATAGTAGTATTACGCATATTCATAATGTTGATGCTAAAAGGGTTAAACTTGATAATGATATATCTACATATATGTGGCACTGCCGTCTAGGTCATATTAGCGTTAAACGCATGAAGAAACTCCATTCTGATGGACTTTTGGAATCACTTGATTTTGAATCATTTGATACATGTGAGCCATGCCTTATGGGCAAGATGACTAGAACGCCGTTTTTCGGTTCAATGGAACGGGCGATAGATTTATTAGAAATCATACATACTGATGTGTGTGGACCAATGAGTGTGTCGGCGCGAGGTGGATATCATTATTTTGTTACTTTCACGGATGATTTGAGTAGATACAGGTATAGCTATTTGATGAAACACAGTCTGAAACCTTTGAAAAGTTCAAGGAATTTCAGAATGAAGTGGAAAATCATCGTAACAGAAAGATCAAATTTCTGCGGTCTGACCGTGGAGGAGAGTATCTTAGTTACGAGTTTAGCACACATATCAAAGATTGTGGAATAGTTTCACAACTCACGCCTGCTGGAACACCACAACGTAATGGTGTGTCGGAACGTCGTAATCGTACTTTATTGGACATGGTTCAATCGATGATGTCTCTGACTGACTTGCCACTGTCATTTTGGGGTTATGCACTGGAAACCGTTGTACTCACTTTAAATCTGGCACCATCTAAATCCGTTGAAACGACACCGTATGAATTATGGTTTGGAAACAAACCTAAGCTCACATTTCTTAAAGTTTGGGGATGCGATGTTTATGTGAAGAAACTTCAGCCAGATAAACTCAAACCCAAAGAGGAAAAATGCGTCTTCATAGGATACCCTAAGGATACGATTGGGTATACCTTCTATCACAGATCCGAGGGCAAGATTTTTGTTGCCAAGAATGGATCCTTTCTTGAGGAGTTTCCCACGAAAGGTGTGAGTAGTCAGAAGGTAGAACTTGAAGAGGTTATTGAACCTTCTCTTCATGAAATGGCGAGTAGCGCAGCACCGGAAGTTGTTTCGGAGTTGACTTCACCTAATGAAGAGAGAGCTAATGATAATGATCATGAAACTCCGAAAGAGGACACTACCGAACCTCGCAGGTCAAGCAGGACACGTGCAGCTCCTATACTGTACGGCAATCCTGTTATGAATTTCATTATTGATGAAACAGATGACCCTGTGATGTATGAAGAAGCGATGATGAGCCTGGATTCCAATAAATGGCTAGAAGCCATGAAATCCGAGATGGAATCCATGTACGAAAACCAGGTTTGGACCTTGGTGGACTTACCTCACGACCGAAAGGCCATTGAAAATAAATGGATTTTCAAAAGAAAAACCGATGTTGATGGTAATGTGACCATCTATAAAGCTCGACTTGTCGCAAAGGGGTTTCGACAAATTCAAGGAGTTGACTACGATGAGACATTCTCTCCCGTAGCGATGCCAAAGTCGGCTAGTATTATGTTAGCAATTGTTGCATATTTAGATTATGAAATATGGCAGATGGATGTCAAAACTGCATTCCTCAATGGTAATATTGAAGAAGAGTTGTATATGATACAACATAAAGGTTTTGTCGATCCTAAGGATGCTGATAAGGTATGCAAACTTCAGCGATCCATCTATGGACTGAAGCAAGCATCCCGGAGTTGGAATCTCCGCTTTGATGAGGTGATCAAAGAGTTTGGATTTGTCCAAACTTATGGAGAGGCTTGTATTTACAAGAAAGTGACTGGGAGCAATGTGGCATTTTTTATATTATATGTGGATGGCATATTATTGATTGGAAATGATATAGATCTTTTAAACAGTGTTAAAAGTTATCTAAACAGCAAATTTTCGATGAAAGACCTTGGTGAAGCATCATATATATTAGGCATTAAAATCTATAGAGATAGATCAAGGCGCCTAATTGGGCTATCGCAGAGTACATACCTTGATAAGATATTAAAGAAGTTTAATATGGATGGAAGTAAGAAAGGGTTCTTACCGATGTTGCAAGGCAAGACAGTGAGTAAGACTCAAAGTCCGGCTACGGCGGAAGAAAGAGAGATAATGGATAAGATCCCCTATGCCTCATCCATAGGCTCTATAATGTATGCTATGCTATGTACAAGACCGGATGTAGCACATCCTATTAGTTTGACTAGTAGGTACCAATCTGATCCAGGTTCGGAACACTGGATAGCGGTCAAGAATATCCTTAAGTACTTGAGAAGAACTAGAGATATGTTTCTTGTATACTAATGGCTCGTGTTGATGTAGAGCTCGTTGGGAACCCCAAGAGGAAGGTATGATGAGCACAGCAGCAAGTTTCCCTCAGTTATGAAACCAAGGTTTAATCAAACCAGTAGGAGCAAGGAAACACCTCAAACGTGTTACTTGCTGAGCCTTGGCAGGGCGCACTACCGGTGCTAGTAGCAATGTGGAGACCTGCACAACACAACCACAGAACTTTGTCCCCAACTTGCGATGAGGTTGTCAATCTCACCGTGTTTTGCTGAAAACAAAGGATTAAACTGAAGGAAATATGCCCTAGAGGCAATCATAGAGATGATTGTATTTCATGTGTATCCATGAGTTATTATAATGTTCCTTGAATATCCATATACCAGGCAACTTGTATTGATTGGCAATTATGTGAATTGTTTGTGAAACTCTTTACTTGTATGGTTATCTAATAATTGTCCCTAGTCGGAGTTCATGCGAGGACACACGTGAATATTAGACTAGCACATCGATTGGTTAATGACTATGTTTCGCAAGTCATTGACATGGAGATGTCAAACCAATGATGTGGACACATGTTATGAACATGGGGTTGGACTGACCCAACATGAGACTAGCAATAATACTTGCAGCTCTCTCTACACATCGTGTACGTTTTGTCCTTAGACCTGAGATTGTCGCATGTACTTGAGATGTGGATCGACCTACTTTGGGGCTATCAAACACTACTCCGTAACTGGGTAGTTATAAAGGTATCTTTCGGGTTTGTCCTGATACATGCTGCAAGGCATCGGTCAATCAAGATGGGATTTGCCCCTCTCTACTTGAGAGAGATATCTCTGGGCCCCTCGAGTGATCGGATCCAGAAATGCATGGCCGTGCTACATATGGTTAAGAGTTAACCTAGTAAAGGGATTCTGAATCACAGTATCGAGAAAGAGAGGTCAGCTTAGAGCTAGACCAAATATCGTGAGGCAAAGGGAAAGACATGTACTCAACCTTGTGATGGTTCTTACGAATGATCTTTATATGCGTTTAGGAGTTGGCACGTCTTGCTAGAGGCCGCTACCAACTATTGACGGAGTAAGTGTACTCGCGTCATGTCTATACGTGTATGAACCTATAGGGTCACACACTTTAGGGGCTGGAAGCCTAATGAGGATTGGATCCGAATTAGACCAGGCTTAGGCTGCTAATGGGCTGCTAATGTAGAAGCCCACCAGGGATGCCTATATAAGAGGGAGTGAGGCGAGCTGAAAAGGAGAGAGCATTCCACCCAGCCGCCACTCCTCTTCCGCCTGTGTTGCACGCGCAGACCTAGCAGTCTGGCGTGTGACGACTTCCACTCCGGACGTGTGGATACCTCGGAGGTGCTGCATCTGTAGCACTTGGACGAGCCGCGCAAAGGGGAGCTGCTCGTGGAACGAGGACGAGGAGGAGACGTAGAACATCTACACTGCCGCAACGTGCTTCATCGAGTTCCGCACCTGCGCGTCTAGCGGTAATCCCGTGATCTATGACAATAGTATTCCTGGTTGACGCGGTAGAAATTTTTGATTTTACGCTAGTGTAGCCTACCCGTCACCCTTCAGTGGTATCAGAGCCGATGCTATTCAGTCATAGGTTCGGGAAGTTTGCATATGGTGATATGTAGATTGATATGAATGATATGATCGTTTGTATGGCGGTGTTTCTGGATTGATCTATGATCTTACTTTCCGTGATCGTGATTCTAAGGTCGTCGAACGACTTACCCCTACCGGTCGGTTTCCGCCATCGGGGTAGACAGTGACACATAAATCCTTCTGAATCACGCGAAGATCAATATGATTGATCGAATCGGGAATTAGATCTGAATCGACGTACCGTGATCAAAGGAGTTTGGTCAAATCGGAACTATGGTCGTTTTATGGTAAATTGGATTTGCCGATCAAAATCCTTAAAGAAAATTGTATAGATTTGATCTCTCATTTTTCACGAAAATTGTAAATTGGATTTGCCGATCAAAATCCTTAAAGGTACTGCGAGGGGCGCTGCCCCTTCGAACCCCGCAGGGGGAGACCCCCCTTAGTCGTAGCCCCCTTTTTGTATCTCGTTAAGGTTCATAGGTGGTACGATTTCACATGATCCGGTAGAATGCGATTCTATGCACAACTTGTTTTTGCAGGATTTATGTGATCAGTATGGCCCAAAAATGTATGTGATGCATGTATGTATTTTTTCATGACCTGCGTGTCGTGAGTTGGGCAACACGGCTGGAGCCATATGTGTTGTCAATTATTGTAATGGCCTGCGTGCCAACTTGTGATGATCCCAATACAATGTAATTTTGATTACTAGATGTTAGGAGTAATAGCTTGTATTATTTCTTGGAGAACTCATCACTTGGAGGATGGCTCGCATAGAGCATGAAGATAGAGATCATCATGGTGGACAGGTTCTATGGCGATGGAGATCACCATGAGAAAATGGGCCATACTGTATCACATCTATGTGAATGCTATTCTTATACGTTTTACTACTATGCATGCTTAGATGATAGAAGTAGAACGATCCCTCACAAAGTTTAAGTTAAACCATGCCCTCCCAACCAAACCTTGCACCATCCTATGCCCTGTACAATCGTTGGTGGGTCTATGAAATTAGGGTGCCACGGTTTTCCTTGGCTGGATGGGTTTGTATCGGATACCTACACGCATAAGGGTTGGTGAGCTTAACAAGGTCATCTTAACAGTTAAGGACCTTGGGGCATAAAGGTTGGGCGCCTAGTTTTGACATAGAGATGTCACCCAACAACAAGAGTCATATGTGATATGATTAACAAAGGTTGCTTACCGATTTACCTTGTCTTCTAGCAGTGATGCTAAAGCTCACTAGTCGACTTGTTAATTGTGGATCTTGAATCACTTAGTATCAATAGAGGGATGTTGATTTAAGTGGGAGTATATGCTATTAAATTGTTTAATATGTTTTACTCTTTCATGGTTACATGGCTTAGTATTTTGCATATTTTTTTGTTGTAGATCAATGGCACCGAACAATTCATCACCTTTTGCTTTGCGTTCGATTCTTGAAAAGGATAAACTAAATGGAACAAACTATTCGGACTGGGTCCGTAACCTGAGAATTGTTCTCAGGGCTGAGAAAAAGGAAACTGTTCTGGATACCCCAATCCCGGATGAACCTGCTGATAATGCAACTGCTACCCTTAAGAATGCCTACAAGAAAGCATGTGATGAATCTCTTGAGGTCAGTTGTCTTATGCTTGCATGCATGGAACCTGATCTTCAAAAGCAGTTTGAGGATCAGGAAGCGTACGATATGATCGTTGCGCTTAAGGACATGTTCCAGACTCAGGCTAGGACTGAGAGGTACAATGTCGCTAAGTCCTTTGTGGAATGCAAGCTGGCAGAGGGAGCAGCTGTAGGCCCCCATGTGATCAAAATGGTTGGTTACAGTCAGACTTTGGAAAAGCTTGGTTTTCCATTAGGCCAAGAGTTGGCCACTGACTTCATTTTGGCATCTCTTCCATCTAGCTATGGGCATTTCATTTCGAACTACCATATGCATGGGGTGGAGAGGGGCCTTAATGAATTATGTGGGATGCTGAAAACAGCAGAATGAGACATTAAGAAGTGTGAAGGGCATAGCCATGTGATGGCTGTGCAGAACAAGCCTAGCTTCAAGAAAAGGGGCACTTCTTGGCAGAAGAAGAAGGGCAAGGCTAAGGATACGATCCCTAAGCCAAACCCTGCACCCAAGCAAAAGGCTGGTCCTGCAGGAGACACTGAGTGTTTCTTTTGTCACGAATATGGCCACTGGAAGAGAAACTGCAGCAAGTACCAGGCTTCTTTGAAGAAAAGTGGAAGTAAGAGTACTTCCCACTCAGGTACACTTGTTGTAAATGTTGTGGACATTTTTCTCGCAGATTCTTATGTTAACTCTTGGGTATTTGATACCGGATCGGTTGCTCATATTTGCAATTCGATGCAGGGGCTAATAAGGACTAGAGAAGTGCAGAAAGGCGAAGTGGATTTTCGCATCGGAAATAAAGCAAGGGTTGCTGCATTGTTCGTCGGCGTCATGCAACTTCACCTTCCGTCAGGATTTATCATGGAGTTGAATAATTGTTATTACATTCCTAGTATGGGTCGAAACATTTTATCACCTTCATGTTTGATGAGGGATGGTTATTCATTCGCGAGTACAAACAATGGTTGTGTAATCTCTAAGAATACTATGTTTGTGGCTGATGCTCCCATTGTGAATGGGTTATTTATTTTAAATCTTGATAATGCATGTGTTTACAATGTTAGTGCTAAAAGGCTTCGGCCAAATGATTTGAGTCCTACCTATCTATGGCATTGTCGTTTGGGACATATAAGTGAAAAGCGTATGAAGAAGCTCCATGGTGATGGTCTTCTAACTTCGTTTGATTTTGAATCATACGAGACATGTCAAGTTTGTTTACTTGGAAAGATGACCAAGACGCCTTTTACGGGGTTTCCCGAGAGAGCGACAGACTTGTTGGAACTCATACATACTGATGTATGTGGACCAATGAGCACGACAGCCAGAGGAGGATATCACTACTTCATTACTTTCACTGATGATTTCAGTAGATATGGCTATGTCTACTTGATGAAGCATAAGTCTGAAACTTTTGAAAAGTTCAAAGAGTATCAAAATGAGGTAGAGAATCAACGTGGCAAGAAAATAAAGGCCTTGCGATCTGATCGCGGAGGTGAATATTTGAGTCACGAGTTTAGCAATCATCTTAAGAGTTGCGGAATTGTTCCATAGCTCACGCCGCCCGGAACGCCTCAAAGAAACGGGGTCTCTGAACGGCGTAATCGAACTTTGTTGGACATGGTTCGATCGATGATGAGCCAGTCGGATTTACCATTATCATTTTGGGGTTACGCGCTAGAAACAACAGCTTTCACACTAAACAGGGTACCATCTAAATCCGTAGTTAAGACACCATATGAGATGTGGACTGGAAAGAATCCCAGTTTGTCTTTTCTAAAGATTTGGGGTTGTGATGCATTTTCTAAAGTTAAGACACCATCTCGGAGTTGGAACATTCGATTTGATGAAGTTGTAAAGGAGTTTGGCTTCACCAAAAATGAACAAGAACCTTGTGTGTATAAGAAAGAAAATGGGAAATCACTTGTGTTTCTAATCTTATATGTGGATGACATATTATTGATTGGAAATGACATTCCTATGCTCGAGTCTGTTAAGACCTCATTGAAAAATAGTTTTTCTATGAAGGACTTGGGAGAAGCGGCATATATTCTGGGTATCAAGATCTATATAGATAGATCAAGGAGGCTAATTGGATTAAGCCAGAGTACGTACATTGACAAAGTGTTGAAACGGTTCAGCATGGAAGAGGCTAAGAAGGGGTTCTTGCCCATGTCTCACGGCATTAAACTCAGCAAGACTCAGTGTCCTTCGACCACTGATGAGCGAGAACGCATGAGTAGGGTTCCATATGCTTCGGCTATTGGATCCATCATGTATGCAATGACATGTACTCGCCTAGATGTTTCCTATGCTCTAAGTGTTACGAGCAGATACCAGGCTGATCCAGGTGAGATTCACTGGACAGCGGTAAAGAATATCCTTAAGTACTTGAGAAGGACTAAGGATATGTTCCTAGTTTATGGAGGTGAGGTTGAACTCAGTGTAAAGGGTTACACAGATGCGAGTTACCTTAATGACTCAGACGACTCGAAATCGCAATCAGGTTATGTGTTTGTCATGAATGGTGGTGCTGTGAGCTGGAAAAGTTCCAAGCAAGATACAGTGGCCTCCTCTTCAACAGAAGCTGAATATATTGCTGCCTCGGAGGCTGCAAAGGAAGCTGTTTGGATTAGGAATTTCCTGATCGCTCTTGGTGTGGTTCAGGGCTCGTCCAATCCCTTGGACGTTTATTGTGACAACAATGGTGCTATTGCACAAGCCAAAGAACCTAGACAGCACCAGAAGAACAAACATATTCGCATGCGCTACCATCTGATTCGTGAGTTCATTGATGAAGGTAGTGTCATGTTATTCAAAATACATACGGACTCAAATGTTGCTGATCCCTTGACTAAGCCACTCCCGCAGCCTGCGCATGAAGCGCACACAAGAGCAATAGGTATTAGATACTGTCTAGATTGACTCTAGTGCAAGTGGGAGACTGAAGGAAATATGCCCTAGAGGCAATCATAGAGATGATTGTATTTCATGTGTATCCATGAGTTATTATAATGTTCCTTGAATATCCATATACCAGGCAACTTGTATTGATTGGCAATTATGTGAATTGTTTGTGAAACTCTTTACTTGTATGGTTATCTAATAATTGTCCCTAGTCGGAGTTCATGCGAGGACACACGTGAATATTAGACTAGCACATCGATTGGTTAATGACTATGTTTCGCAAGTCATTGACATGGAGATGTCAAACCAATGATGTGGACACATGTTATGAACATGGGGTTGGACTGACCCAACATGAGACTAGCAATAATACTTGCAGCTCTCTCTACACATCGTGTACGTTTTGTCCTTAGACCTGAGATTGTCGCATGTACTTGAGATGTGGATCGACCTACTTTGGGGCTATCAAACACTACTCCGTAACTGGGTAGTTATAAAGGTAGCTTTCGGGTTTGTCCTGATACATGCTGCAAGGCATCGGTCAATCAAGATGGGATTTGCCCCTCTCTACTTGAGAGAGATATCTCTGGGCCCCTCGAGTGATCGGATCCAGAAATGCATGGCCGTGCTACATATGGTTAAGAGTTAACCTAGTAAAGGGATTCTGAATCACAGTATCGAGAAAGAGAGGTCAGCTTAGAGCTAGACCAAATATCGTGAGGCAAAGGGAAAGACATGTACTCAACCTTGTGATGGTTCGTCCGAATGATCTTTATATGCGTTTAGGAGTTGGCACGTCTTGCTAGAGGCCGCTACCAACTATTGACGGAGTAAGTGTACTCGCGTCATGTCTATACGTGTATGAACCTATAGGGTCACACACTTTAGGGGCTGGAAGCCTAATGAGGATTGGATCCGAATTAGACCAGGCTTAGGCTGCTAATGGGCTGCTAATGTAGAAGCCCACCAGGGATGCCTATATAAGAGGGAGTGAGGCGAGCTGAAAAGGAGAGAGCATTCCACCCAGCCGCCACTCCTCTTCCGCCTGTGTTGCACGCGCAGACCTAGCAGTCTGGCGTGTGACGACTTCCACTCCGGACGTGTGGATACCTCGGAGGTGCTGCATCTGTAGCACTTGGACGAGCCACGCAAAGGGGAGCTGCTCGTGGGACGAGGACGAGGAGGAGACGTAGAACATCTACACTGCCGCAACGTGCTTCATCGAGTTCCGCACCTGCGCGTCTAGCGGTAATCCCGTGATCTATGACAATAGTATTCCTGGTTGACGCGGTAGAAATTTTTGATTTTACGCTAGTGTAGCCTACCCGTCACCCTTCATAAACGTATTGAATGGAAAGAAGTAATAGTTTGTAGAAAGTAAACACAAAGCAGTAAACAGTTTATAGATTATATGTAAAGAAAAAGGACCGGGATCCATAGTTCACTAGAGGTGGCTCTCCTTAAGATAGATAACATGCTGCGTGAACAAATTATAGCGCGGCAATTGACAAACATCGAGAGAGAAATACATGCATATACTAATCATCTTGACTCCTTTGAGACTTGATTGGGCATTACAACATTATACATAGACCGCCATCCAACTGCATCTATGACTAATAATCCACCTTCAGGTTATCATTTGAACCCCCTCCAGTATTAACTTGCATGCAACAGATTATTGCTTTACAAACTGCGTGTAAAGTAAACAATACGATTGTTCTATGAACAAAGGATTGTTGTTTTCTCCCTAGTAGCAACAACACATCTAGTACCATAGAGATTTTTGTCACTTCCCCAGATTACCAGAGGCATGAACCCACTATCGAGCATAAATACTAACTCTTGGAGTTGCTAGCATCTACTTGGCCAAGATAGCTACTAACAACGGAAAGCATGCAAGATCACAAATAACAAAGACATGATAGAATCAATAATCAATCTGAAATAGCATCTCAATATCCATCAGATCCCAGCAAACACAACATGCAGAATTACAAATAGATGATCTTGATCATGAACGGAGCTCACAAGATCAGGACATGAAAGCACAAAGGAGGAGAACCAGCCATCTAGCTACTACATGGATTCGTAGTCCAAGGATGAACTACTCACGCATCACACCGGAGGCTTGCATGGTGATGAAGAAGGCCTCCAGGGTGAATTCCCCTCTCCGGCAAGGTGCCGGGAAGAGCTTCAGATCCCTCCCGATCTAGGGATGGAGATGACGGCGGCTACAGACTCTTTCGTGGATTTTTGATCGGGCCCTTAGGGTTTTCGTTCCGAAGGCATCTTATAGGCGGAAGGAGATATCAAGGGGTGTTCGGGTCGGCCAGACCACCCCCTGGCAGGGGCCAGGCCTGGCCGCGTGGCCAGGTGGTGTGGCCGGCCCCCAGCCCTTCTCCGTCTCGTATTCTGGCATCTGATGACTTCCGGAAAAATAGGCACTTTGGCTTTTGTCCCGTCCAATTCCGAGAATATTCATTTTCTGACTTTCCTGGAACCAAAAACAACAGAAAACAGGCAGCTGGCACTGTGGCTCTTATTAATAGGTTAGTCCAAGAAATCATATGAAAAGTACTCCAAAGTGTAGAAGAAACACAAGAAAGTGGATAAAACGAAGCATGGAACATCAAAAATTATAGATACATTTGCAATGTATCAACATCCCCAAGCTTAACTCCTGCTCGTCCTCGAGTAGGTAAGTGATAAAAAGAAAGAATAATTTTTTAGGTGACATGCACCATCAAAGACTTGATCAAAGTATTTGTAAAACATTCGAAGCTGGGATCATAGTACTTCAATCATATCATGAAAGACAAAGTTCTAGCAATAAGACAAAGAAACTATGATGCAACATGAAAAGTCACAAACACAAGATTCATGAATAACAATGCTTTGCAAGACGTTTGTTTGTTTCACATAAAGAAAACATAGCATAATAGTATTCAGCTTGTCCCTCATAGAGTAGCAAAACATAAATGCATAGGACACCTTCAAAGTTCATATGAGTGACTAGATACAAATAGTTTAAAACAAGCAATATCAAGGTATGCATCAATCAACTAGTCTTGGGACAATGCACATAGAACTAAGAATGGCCACTATGCTCTCAAAGTAGGTGCATAAAGGTAGAAGGTGGAGAATCAATATAATGGTGGAAGAAAGGCCTTCGTAAAAGGAAGTAGGGATTCAAGTCTCATAAAGAGCTTCCAAAAATTATGGTACTTATAGCTTTCAGCTCTCATTGCCCCTATCATAAGCATCTTGAAGGTGATTAAGTTTAAAGTGACACAACTAAGAGGATATGCTTGAAAAGTTATAAACCGAAATCTCATGCCCCTTACTTACGAAGACCGAACCTCATGCTACTCAACTTTAGTCACAAGTAAGCTCTTGTAATTGTAAGTACATTTGTATCATAAAGAATCGCCAACGGGGTACCCCTTGCACATGATACAGGAGCTTTCCCATAATCAAAATGACAAGGCAAGCAGACAATGAGCATCTCAGCGATCTTTTTATTTGCTATTTGCATAGGTTTTTATTGAGGATGCTTCATAGACTGCTCATTATGGTGTTGCTGCAAGTTTCCACCATGATTAGGCATGGCTTAGGCTAGCGGCCCAGGCGTTTCTCTAACACACATACAAACTCCATGATCTTACAAGTTCCACTTTTATTTCACACTGCCGGGATCCGTAAGCAAAATAAAATGATATCAACGGGGTACAAAGTACAAGTGCAATGTTGAAAGCGTTCCCCATGATACATGGTTCTGCAAATTTAAACTTATAAAGCGCAAGCATATACGCAACAAAGAAGGACCCAATGGTTCAAGTTTATTAGATGCAAAAAAGTAAAGTGTGCGATCGAGTTCGTGAGAGCTTTAATCACTAGTTTTCTCATAACAAGTTTAATTTGGAAGATAAACAAAAGCATGAATATACTTGGAATAGCATAAGCTAGTAGGTAGGTATAGTGGACTCTTTGGAATAACTTGGTTTAGGGAGTTGGATGCATGAGTGGAACTCATACTTGGTTGTGGAGGCTAGCAAAAGACTGGGAGCAACAAACTAAGAGAGCAATAATGGCCATAATCATGCAGAGCGACAAAACATCATTGATCAAAGCATAAAGTGATACTACAAGTTGAAAACTAAAGGATCATAAAGGCTATGGTGACTTTGGATAGTCATAACATGGTGTGAGCATGCGCCAAGTCAACCCAAATAAAGCATCAAAGGAGAATACCACTATACTATGCTTTAATATGCTAAAACAACGCATGATTCATCCAAGGCACATTAAGCAATCTCAATTGTTTATAACAAGTCATGCTACAGCAAGGAATACTAAGCATAAAGCCAAAACAATATCAAGCATGGCATGACAAAGCATAGGCCACAGTCAAAAACAAGCTCTTTTTACCACATAAGTATGAACTTTCCTACTTTTTTCCAAACCAAACCAAACTATTTGCACACCAATGTATGAAAGAGGGGGTCCAACCAATTTATTCTGAAAACTAAGCAAACCAAGCAAATGAAAAACCAAAACGAAAACAAAAAGAAGACGCTCCAAGAACAACACAACTGTGCATGAAACAATAAAAATGAAGCGTTTGGAAGAAACCTGGGATTTTTATTGATGAAGAAGGGGATGCCTTGGGCATCCCCAAGCTTTGATGATTGTACTTATTGAATATTTCTTGGGGTGACACGCATGGCATCCCCAAGCTTGAGCTTTAGTCCATCCTTCATCTCATTACTCATTCCTTCCATACACCTGAAAATTTTCCTTCATACGTAACTTCACACAATCTTTATTAGCAACATTAGTGCACTCAAGATAAATAAGTCTTAAGGTTCAGTTCTAACACTAATAAACTTCCATTATAACACTAGATAATGTAGCACTTCCCTCAAAAATCTCAATTCCCCAAAAGAACTCAAAAAGGAACCAACAAGAAGCAAATGCAGAAAATGGCAGAAATCTGTCAAAACAGATCAGCAGGTAAAGACGATTTTTTTCGAAGACCTTCTGTTGCTCAAATCAACAAGTGTGGGACTAACGAAAGTTAGATAACAACCTGGGGCAGAAGCATAAAAATTCACGCCTCTAAAAGACGTTCAGAGATTTTACACGAATTTTTACGATGAAGCACAGAAATCTGTTTCGAGACAGCAACTTTGCCAATCATTACTTCTCTCTCATTAGAGGTTACTCTTGGCACAACAAGTAGATCAAAGTTATAAGGAGCGGTTATTACTGAACTAATAACTTCCAAGACTCATCTAAAACTTTTGGGTTATCTCCCAATAAGTACTTTTCTTTAACGCCTTTAAGTTAGGCATAAAAAGCAAGAAAGGATCAAGTGTTCTCAAATGAAGAAGCATTAAGATTAATACCAGAAACATCTTCAACAAGGCAAGGTATATCATCCAAATAAGTCCTAGAGGATCCTCTCTCAATGCTCTTAGGTTCACTATTTTCATAAAAAGGGTTTTCAGGAACAATCCAATCTAGATTCTTTTCTGTGGCTTCATGCATTGCTACTAGTTTAAAGGGTATCGGTATCTTAGGTTCCTCCCCATTAGGTTCAGTTTTGTTCATCTTTTCTCGTGTACCAACAACATATACACATGAGCCTAGCATATTGAAACGTTCAAAGACTTTTCTAGCTTCCTTGGCAACATCATAGAATTCCTTAAACAAAGTTTGTAGAATAAAATCCCTCTTTTCAGGGTCCTCAATTTCTTTAAGCTTAAGAAACATTACTTGTATTAAGGGGTTGAGGTTAACAAACCTAGCTTCTAACATGTGAATTAAAGAAGCTGCAGCAATCTCATAGTTTGGAGCAAGTTCTGCAAGGGATCTATCTTCAGTATCTTCATGCTTACTAACATGATTAAAGAATTCTTCAATATTATCTTTCCCAATTATAGAACCACTACCAATTGAAAGGTCTTTCAGGGTGAATTTGGGGATCAACATGGTGAGCTAAGCAAGAGGTGACAACTAAAGGAGACATAATTTTTTTGTGTTTTCAAATAAGAAAGAAAACTAGTAAAACTAAATTTTTGTGTGTTTTTGATAAAGAAACAAGCAAACAAAGCAAAAAGAAACTAAGCAAAACAAAAACAACAAAGTAAAAAGATTGGTTATGAGGGACTCCCCTCTTGAAGATGTCCTTGACTCCCTGGCAACGGCGCCAGAAAAATGCTTGATGGCTCGTGTTGATGTGGAGCTTGTTGGGAACCCCAAGAGGAAGGTATGATGAGCACAACAGAAAGTTTCCCTCAGTTATGAAACCAAGGTTTAATCGAACCAGTAAGAGCAATGAAACACCCTAAAGGTGTTACTAGCTGAGCCTTGGCAGGGCACACTACCGGTGCAAGTAGCAATGTGGAGACCTGCACAACATAACCACAGAACTTTGTCCCCAACTTGCGATGAGGTTGTCAATCTCACCGTGTTTTGCTGAAAACAAAGGATTAAACGTATCGAATGGAAAGAAGTAATAGTTTGCAGAAAGTAAACACAAAGCAGTAAACAGTTTATAGATTGTATGTAAAGAAAAAGGACCGGGATCCATAGTTCACTAGAGGTGTCTCTCCTTAAGATAGATAACATGCTGCGTGAACAAATTATAGCGCGGCAATTGACAAACATCGAGAGAGAAATACATGCATATACTAATCATCTTGACTCCTTTGAGACTTGATTGGGAATTACAACATTATACATAGACCGCCATCCAACTGCATCTATGACTAATAATACACCTTCAGGTTATCATTTGAACCCCATCCAGTATTAAGTTGCATGCAACAGATTATTGCTTTACAAACTGCATGTAAAGTAAACAATACGATTGTTCTATGAACAAAGGATTGTTGTTTTCTCCCTAGTAGCAACAACACATCTAGTACCTTAGAGATTTCTGTCACTTCCCCAGATTACCAGAGGCATGAACCCACTATCGAGCATAAATACTAATTCTTGGAGTTGCTAGCATCTACTTGGCCAAGATAGCTACTAACAACGGAAAGCATGCAATATCACAAATAACAAAGACATGATAGAATCAATAATCAATCTGAAATAGCATCTCAATATCCATCGGATCCCCGCAAACACAACATGCAGAATTACAAATAGATGATCTTGATCATGAACTGAGCTCACAAGATCTAGACATGAAAGCACAAAGGAGGAGAACCAGCCATCTAGCTACTACGTGGATCCGTAGTCCAAGGATGAACTACTCACGCATCACACCGGAGGCTTGCATGGTGATGAAGAAGGCCTCTAGGGTGAATTCCCCTCTCCGGCAGGGTGTCGGGAAGAGCTTCAGATCCCTCCCGATCTAGGGATGGAGATGATGGCGGCTACAGACTCTTTCGTGGATTTTTGATCGGGCCCTTAGGGTTTTCGTCTCGAGGGCATCTTATAGGCGGAAGGAGAGGTCGAGGGGGTGCTCGGGTCGGCCAGACCACCCCCTGGCGCGGGCCAGGCCTGGCCGCGTGGCTAGGATGTGTGGCCGAGCCCCAGCCCTTCTCCATCTCGTATTCTGGCATCTAATGACTTCCGGAAAAATAGGCACTTTGGCTTTTGTCCCGTCCAATTCTGAGAATATTCATTTTCTGACTTTCCTGGAACCAAAAACAGCAGAAAGCAGGCAGCTGGCACTGTGGCTCTTGTTAATAGGTTAGTCCAAGAAATCATATGAAAAGTACTCCAAAGTGTGGACAAAAGACAAGAAAGTGGATAAAACCAAGCATGGAACATCAAAAACTATAGATACATTTGCAATGTATCATATACGGAGGTGAAGAAGATCTAGTCGCTAAGTGTTATGTCGATGCTAGGTTTGACACCGATCCGGATGACTCTCAGTCTCAATCCGGATACGTATTTCTGTTGAACGGAGAAGCAGTTAGTTGGAGGAGTTCCAAACAACCTGTGGTAGCTAGATCAACGACAGAGGCAGAATATGTTGCTGCTTCAGAAGCGGCGCAGGAAGCGGTTTGGATGAAGGAGTTCATAACGGAACCAGGTGTGGTTCCTAGTGCATTGGACCCAATGGTGGTCTATTGTGACAACAATGGAGCCATAGCCAATGCCAAGTAACCAAGGTCTCACAATAATTCCAAGAAAATTAAGCGCCGGTTTCACTCCATCCGCAAGCATGTCAAGGATGGAGATATAAAGATTTGTAAAGTACACACGGACCTAAATGTAGCAGATCTGTTGACTAAATTTCTTCCTAGGGATAAACATGATCAACACTAGAACTCCATTGGTGTTAGATTTATCACTATGTAAACTAGATTATTGTCTCTAGTGCAAGTGGGAGACTGAAGGAAATATGCCCTGAGAGGCAATAATAAAGTTTTTATTATGTATTCCTCGTATATGATAGATGTTTATTTTACATGCTATAATTGTATTGATCGAAAACGTCAATACATGTGTGTTTAATAAATAAAAAAAGGGTTCCTAGTTATGCCTCTCTTATAGACTAGCTTGTTGATTAACAAGATGATCAAGGTTTCCTGATCATGGACATTGGATGTTTTTAATAACAAGGTCACAACATTTGTGAAATGATGTGATGAACATTCATCCGAAGTATAGCATTACGGTCAAGTCATTATGTTTATATTGCTATAACATCATACGAAGTAATCTTTATCTTTAGACCATGAGATCATGTTTATTGCTAACACTGGAAGAGTATCTTGATAACATCAAACGTCACACCGTAACAGGGTGACTATAAAGATGGGTTCAGTGCTACGAAGGTGTTATGTTGAGGCTCATGGATCAAGAGTGGAATTTGTCAATCCCGATGACGGATAGATATACTCTGGGCCCTCTCGGTGATATCACATTAAGATAGCTTGCAAGCAAGTGATGTGATCACTAGAATGTTATATCACGGGAACGAGAAAAGAGTGCATGTCAGTAACGAGATCAAACTAGGTATTTGGATACCGATGATCGAATCTCGGACATGTATTATATAATGAGACAAAGGGATTAAGTTACTAGCGTTAAAGGTTCTCATGATTACATAAGTCATCGTTGAATGTGTAGGAGTCAGTATGGATCTCCAGGTCCTGCTTCTGATTATTGATCTGAGAGGAGTCTCAATCATGTCTACATTATTCGCGAACCATAGGTGACACACTTAAGGGTTGTCAGACAACATTTTGGAGCACATATGTTTCATACGAAAGGATTGCAAAGCGCAGGAATTGTTTCGATAGAAACCGGAATTGTTTCGGGTGAAATTGCAGAAAGTGTTTCTGCATGTGATATTGAAATGTTGCAAGGGTTTTATGTGAATGTTTGTTAATTAAAGTAATTAACAAAAATTCTGAATAAATTTAATAAAAGAGTTTTATTAAATGAGAGAGAATTAAACTTAGAGAATTTTAATGCATTTAAAGTGGAGACTTTAAAAGAGAATGTGAAGGGGCATTTTAATGTGGAGGAGTTACCACCACTTGAATGGGGGAGGTGAGGGGCCACCTCCATGAGGCGCCGGGCATGGAGGGGGTACCCCCCTCCTCCTATAAAAGGCCACCCCTCTCACACTTCTTCCTCACACCTCCTCGTTAAGGATCTCTCTCCCCCTCTAGAATTATTCCCCCGTGGTCTCGGATTAGCGAGATACATGTTCTCGGTGGCATTTTGTCTCGAAGGAGTTGTTTCTTCCACTGCATCGCTGGAGCGAGGAGGTGAAGGTTGTCCGGTGGCTTGAACGTGTGTGCGAGGATGGATGCGGTGCTGATTTGCGGCGCTCGGACTTCCACACGATCTTGAGATCGGCAAGTGTACGACTATGCCAAACATGAGTTCCTACTCGTTAACAAAACTCGTTGTCTTGGAGGGTAAGTTCTCCATGGATGTATGTCCACTCGTTGCTCTGTATCTAGTAGATAGATCTTGGCGTATAGTTCTCATCGTAGGAATTTTTTTGTTTTCTATGCTGCGGACCCAACATTAAGCCATCAACTAGCTAAACCCGATGTGTTACCACATGTCAAGGGCAAAACTGAGTAGTGCTAAGCAACTAGGTGCATGACAATAGAAACTTGCAATAACACATACATTATGAGATCCAACATACAAACTTGGAAGCGTCACAAACATTGATAGGAGTTCAAATTCAATACAAACATTGACAATACTTCAAATTCATCATACAAATTCAAATTAATAATTCAAATTCTTTTTTTCTTGCTCCTAGTGTTTTTTGCTAGAATATTCTCGGAGTTCACCACCTTGCTCCGGGTGATCCTGGCTGGAATATTCTCGGAGTCCACCATCAGCTTCTTCCGTTAGTTCCCTACATTCTTTTTCTCTACATCAAATGAATCAAGTGCTTCAGTCTGTCGTACAATTGGTTCAACCATGTTTCGATTCATTGGTTCATACGGTTCAAAACGCATTGGCATCATTTCTTCAATATCCTCTTGTGTATTTTCCTTTACTTTTGAACTTTGCTTCTAATGAATAAATTGCTTCAATCTCCCATGAATTTGGTGCAATATCCCCTTCATTTGGTTCAATCTCCTCTTGATCCATTTGTTTAATCTCCCCTGCATCTGGTTCAATCTCCTCTTGATCCGTTGGTTCAATTTGCAATGTATCCATTGCTTCATTCTCCTCTCTTTCAGATACTTCATTCTCATCTGCATTGGCTTCTCCCGCCTAATCATCCATTCCATAAGATGGGTCCACTGCATTTTTACAAAGCCTAGCAATGTTCCCTAGGATCCCACAATGTTTGCACTTATGTCGTCGAGGTCGTGCACCACCCTCTGCACTAGCTCTCATCCTATTCTTCCTTGGCCTACCTACCGTTCTAATAAAAACTAGAGGGTATAGCTTGAAGCCTGGATTCACTTCCATCCATTGGTCTTTTCACAACAAGGCTAGAAGATTCTCAGCATATGCTGCCCTAAATTTGGCAACGGAGAAATACTCTGATACGTACTGATCAACTTCACCCTCTTTACCTCCTAGAACACCCATGAAAAACAATGCATGTATGCAGGGTTTTCCACGGAGCTACCATTGCCTGCAATGGCATGTCTAGTTAGCTAAACTCACTGGATACCTCCATTGCCTATCTTTACTATCAGTGTACGTTACCTCAGCCTCCATTCCTATTCTAGTGCATTTCATCTTCAATTGTTTTGCCCTGGCATGCAATGCCTTAATCAAAGATGGGAGGATGATATGGCCAGCATATACTATTGATACAATTCTTTGACGCAAATCGATCTTTATCATGATCATCTGCCTAATCTTATCAAATATTTTCCACAACATAAGCCCTTTCAATGACTTGACCTTTGCATTGAAACTCTCTGCAAGGTTACTTGTCACATAGTCTACCTTGCAAATTTCATTGAATTGGCTTCTTGACCACACCATTCCATGATGTGCATCCAAGTACTCCTTCATCGCATGTTTTTGTTTATACAACACTTCAAAATGATACAGATGCTTCCTCAAACTGCATGTGTATGAAGCTGGCCATAGGTTGTCAATGTAAACTTTACCCTTGAATTTCTTTGTAAAATTCTGCACTAAGTGTCGCGTACATTCCCTATGCTCCACTCCGGGGAATACTGCTTCTACAACTTTCTCCAAACCTTTGCAAGCGTCCGTGTGGATAGTAAGTCCTGGTGGATGACCTATAAGGTCACGAAAATTCTCTAGAAACCAAGTCCAACTTTCCTCTGACTCAATCTCCAAAACTCCAAAAGCAACAGGGAAAATCCAATTGTGGCCATCAACTGTAGTAGCAGCTACTAGCTATCCTTTAAATATTCCATGAAGAGATGTTGCATCCACGGCCAAATAAGGCCTCCAACCATCCAGAAACCCTTGCCAGTAAGCTTTGAAACAAAAAAAGTCGTCCTAAAGCACTCCTTCTCCATTTTCTTCCCTCTTATTTTGTACTGAACTGTATGCATGTCTATCTGTAGAACACTACCTAGACTAGCCATCTCCACTTCAGCTTTGAAGTTGTAAAGCAACTGAAATTTTTCATTCCATGGACCATTGATCCTATCAAGAGCCATTCCTTTGCATAGAACATCCTCATGTAAGGTACTGTAATATTATACTTTTTAGGAACTTTTTTTATGAGCGTTGTTGCACCAAGTGATGGGTTTGGTCTCATCCAATCCATGATTGCATAAGCCAACCACCTAGTCTTTGCTAGTTTTGTTTTGTCCTTTGGCTGTCGCCCTTGAGGTGGACAAGAATGTTCAAACCGGTTACCTTTTATCTAAAACTTAATGAAAATGTCATGTACAGTTAACAAATTCTACACAATAATCTAAAATACACAACTGGTTGTAATACCTGAACCAAACTACTCCTGAACATAGTGGATACATGCATCCTCCACCTACACCTCTTGTATGGGCACTTTACTATGAACCTTGTTGGCTCACTCTTAATAACAACATAATAATTATTGGTGCAGATGCAATATGTAGTAAGAGCATTACGATAGTCCCGCATCGTTTCAAATATGGTGCTTTCTGAAATCTTAGGATCGTTCCTATCCCACTCAATTACTGGCAAGTCCTCACCATCGTACTCGGCTAAAACGAGACTGTCATTGTTCTCCTTGTTTTCTTCTTCATTAGTGTCATCAAATCTGGCACTGTGGGCCAATTCCTCCATGTATTGATCCTCTAGTTCCTGTTTACTGAATCTATCTACCAATTCAGCAAACATCAACTCATCCTCATCATCTAGTGGAGGCGCTCCCTCGACAAGGTCTTACCGTCCTCCACATCGGCCGCACAAGCGATTTGGCTTACACTCGCAGTGCGAATAGATGGTACTGATGTGGACCTACAAGGAGCATGGGAGCGCACACTTGTCGGGGGATTGTCCCCGGGTACCCCCAAAGACGCCCCAAAAGCACTCAAGACGGATAAAAAGGCAAACAGCAGCAGCTGAAGCATCTGGGCCGACTGGGGCTGCACAGCCGGCCTGGCTCCGCCATCCCGGCTGGCCACTCGCCCTGGGCCGGCTAGCCCAGTCATCTAACCAACCGGCGCTCCACTAGGCCACCTGGCTGGGCTAAGCCGCCACTTCCCAGCCTGGGCCAATGCCCACGCCTGGTGCTCCTTCCCGCCCGGTTCCTGCCTGGGCCGGCTCTGGGACTCCCCGGCTGGAACACCCACTCCACCATCCGGCTGGGCTGGCCACTGAGGTTGGGCCACTCGTTCTCTCCCCGCCTAGGCCTCCTCCATCCCGCTGGGCATATGCGCCTCGCTTCCCCCAGCCAGATCGATCGCCACAGCCCACAGACGGATTGATCGGGGGATCGATCACCACTCCCTCCAGGCGCCGGATACCCCAGCCGTTACTACTAATCAGTACCAATACCACCAGGAAAATGCTCCCAGGCATTGCATCCTATCGAGAAGGACAAGCAAGGAGACAACGAGAAGACCCCAAGACCACTGTTGCCACTACGCTGCTTACATGTGCATTAGTGTGGCACTATGTATGACACTATGCACTGTTCACTCCCTCATGCATGACATCGTCAATAGTGTAGTTAGGCTTAGTGGGGCCACTCTTGTCCCTTGGCATGGTGTATAAATGACCAAGGGGGGCTCTCTCATTCTCACAGGGACACACCCACCGATCAGTTCACACACACGCGCTAGTACTACTTGATCAATCGCTAGATCTTCCCAGGGATCTAGCTCTCTCACATAGAGTACACATATACTCAGGCATATACACATGCACACATACACTGGGTTGGAATCTGAGCATTTAAGGAGGTAGCTAGATCATACAACTCGAGGAGCGATTGTATCCCGTATTCTACCCATAGTCAGATCGGCAGGAGTAGGAGTTTTACCTCATCACGAGGGCTCTGAACCTAGGTACTTCTCGTGTCTCGCTACACTAGCTCGTACCCAATCCCGCCTGCGGACGCCGTCGAGAGCTTCCCTGCTAGTCCCCACACCTCTATCTAACCTTCTCAGGTACTGTCTTTCCCAATACACCAACACTATTAGCAGAGACAGCAGAGACACATGACGCCCAACCACCTGATGATGCCTGACCACTAGATGATGCTTTAGACCTATTTCCCATGTGTTCAACTTTAGGTTGCACATGAAGACAAATTCAACCAAAATGTTTGGCAGCATTCAAAGAGAAAAGCATTACCAGATCAGCTTCACTAGTTAGTGGGAGCAATCTTTGCTCGCTAATGTTGAAATATTGCAAATCAACTGAATCGCCATTGCTCTAGGGGAATTTAGAATATATTTTATATTTCAAATCTCTGAGAGTTCTGGAGGTTGCAAATACCGCTGGGAAGTAAAATGTAGAGAGATACCATTCACAACCACGAATTACGCTAGTATCCAGTTTAACCGCCAGCCGAAAAGCCAGCACTGGATCAATCCTATTCGAAAAGCAAGGTAGTTAGCTAAGCACAGAAGATTCACGCTCAGTTACTGCCTATAATCAATCCACAAAGGGAAACAATACTTACCTAGATGGAATCCATGCGTTAGATCCCTCCGATTCCACCCAATCTTCTCCGCGCTCGACGGGGAGGACTGGTACACCCGCCGGCATCGCATACTATTCCGCGAAAGGGGTAGATCTAGCGGGGGAGGAAGCGGAGTTGGAGTGGGCTCCTCGGCTAGGGGGAGGGGGCGGCTCGGGGGCCTAGGATGACATAAGGGTGGTGGGGCTCTCAAGTAGGAGGGCACGACAGCGGGGGAGCGGAGCGGAGGGGCGGTGTTGGAGCTATTCCAGGCTCAGAGCGAGAATGTCCGGTCTGATGTGTCTCCATGTGGCCCCACCCTTCACCACGAATGCAAGATTCGTCCCAGCGCGTCCCCACACTTCACCATGTATGTAGGACCCATCCCAGCACGGCCTCACCTGTCAGCATGTAACGGTCGAGGCAACGTAACGTAACGCTCAATGTAGGACCCGCCCAACACGGTCCCACCTGTTAGGATGTAACGATCAAGCCTTTGACCTAATGGCATCCTCCGTCTGAGCGCATGTGAGGGTTTCAGAATGGAGAGAGGGGAAAAGTGAGGAAAAACTAAGCGGCTGGGGAAACTGAGTACAACTAATGAACCAGGGCACGAAAATAGAAATTCCTTTATAATATGCATTTATTATATGTTAATTATGAATTAATATATATTAAATTAATATTTATAGGGCAGCTTCCTCAATAGGTCCAAAACCCCGGACCCCGGAGGGAATCGACCCACGAGGAAGCTACAATAAAAGGCAGCAAAACGGCCACAACCACACTGTTAGTGGGCCAGGCAGCCCACACAAGCAGGTGGGCAGGTGGGGCAGCTGGGCGCTGCACGGGTGGCACATAGCCTGCCACCGCTGGTGGGCCACAAGCCATTCCACCTGGCCACTGCCTCAGCACCGCCTCGCCGTGCTAGGCCGACACGTGCACAGGAGGCCGGCTGACCCGGGCTGAGCGCTGCGCTGCTGCACTAGCAGGCTGAGGGCACGGGTGGCCGACCCACCAGGCGCTGCCACACTGGCTACTGTTGCTGCTACGAGCTAGGCCGTGGTGGGGTGGCCCACCCAGCCACCAACAGGCGTAACCAGCTACAGCTCCCTTCTCTATTTCCTTTGCACTTTGATTAGTCCCACATGGGAGAGCCTTTGGGAAAGGTACACCCTTTCCATCTATTTAAAGGGGTGCCCATGGGTGGTATTAAAGACACAACAATTGAGATATTTTTCTAAGGACATTTCCTTAGAGAACTCTCTCCTCTCTCTCTCTCTCTCATTGCCTTTGTGGTGGCACGGTTCCGAAGGACTATACATGCAAGGACAACACCACTGCGGCATGTAGTTGTGTTGTAGAGATCCTAGACAGGAGATCTACTTCTGAAACCTCGTTAGGGATCAGAGACCGGGAGTCATAGGGTTGCACCGTATGTGTGCGATACATCGGGGGTGGTACCGTTAGTGGCACCAGACCATCGTACGAGGACCTGTACAAGGGCTGACCTGCGAGGAGCTTCATGACCTTGAGGTCGGACGGGTACAACTACGTCATCCACATTCCTGCATGAGCGTTATGCGCTTATGGTCTACAAGGGTATGTTACCACTATCTCTCACCGTTATTGCATTACTTCCTAGATAGATCCTGGCTAGGTGTGTTCCCGCATAGCAATTTTTTTGTTTTCTGCCACGGAACCCCTTCACTACTACACTTCTTCCTCTTCTCAATCATTGGTGAGATGGGCTCCCACTTTTCGAAGGTAATCTTCTCCCCTCTCTCTTTTTCTACAACTAATTCTACTGCTAGCTAATCTGGGAGTTTTTACCCAATTTCTAGGGTTCTTATTATGTTCTTTCTTCGTGGCTTCAATTCTAGGGTTCCTGGTAGGTTTTAGATGGTCATAGGTTCTCTTGGTATGATAGTTGTTAATCTAGTTCTACTCATGATCTTGATTTAGGGTTTTGTCCATGTTGCTTGATCTAGGGTTCTATAGTTCCTAGGGTTAATTACTTATTCATGTTCTTCTGTTAAAGATGAATTGGTGGTTGCACATTATATGTTGATCCTAGGTTCTTAGTACTGATCCTTTAATTTACATGATCAATATTATGATGATTTTGTTTAGGGTTTACTATTAGTTCATAGTTAGTGATGTTGACTATCTAGTTTCTTTTTCTTCCTATAGTCAAAATCCACAAGTCAAGTGAGTTGGTGGTTTCACATCTATTCTTATTTAGTTTTTACTTCTTAATGCAGATATAAACTTGACATGTTGTTCTTGACAGTGTCTTCCTCATCCTCTGAACTTACAGTTCTTAGGGGATGGGGAGGATGATGTTTGGAATTCCATTTCATTATCCATTTGACAGATGGTATTGTCTTTCAACATTAAGAGTTCATTAAAAAAAATTAGTGGTTCCTTTAAGTAGTTGATTATCATATATGGTTGATACATTATTTTAGTATCTATTATTTTTCTCTAGCTACAATTTCAGTGGGAAACTGAATAATTAGTAGAAAAGTGTGTTTACTTATTTACTATATTATTTCATTTATTTATTAGGAATTCAATCAAACATTTCTTGTTTCAATCAATCAATGTTTAATTAGGGTTATTCATTGGGTATAAATGCTTGGTTACTATCTGTGATGCCTCTTCATTGACTGTACACATATGATAATCAAGCTTTTGTGTGTGTGCTTGCTTCCTAACAGCGAGATCATCATCATACATGATCTACCGGTTCTAAATATTAGTGCTACAACTATAATCCTACCCTTCCCTATATCTAGATGATCCATAACTACCAATATTATTATTATTATTCTACCCATGTTAAGAGTTCTAAGCTAAACCTTTGTAGATTCCTAAGTTTGCTTGGTGAAGATATGTATTAGCTTCCTTCTTCTTCCTCGGGTCCTTGAAGTGTTCTTCAAGTTCCTCTCATCCTTTCTTGCTTCTTCTACCTCTCATATCTCTCTCTAACTAGTGTGTGTGTTTTCAGTCTGAGCTCGACCAGTGAGTTGTGAGCTTTGGGGTCTTAGGTGGTCATCTGTTTATAGTGTTCCTAAATGGTGGTGGTGATGACACATATGCCATGCATTTAGGCGATTCACCTGCTTGGGCATGTGTGAAACCACCTTTATTGCTTAACTTATTCATTTGTGGCATGTTACTTTCTATGGTTAATCCCATGCTGGTTTTAACTTGTGTGTATGCTAAATTTGGCATATAAGTTCTTTGTTTTTATATGTAGGGGGTTAGTATCTGCATATGCCTAATTAGGCATGCCAATTTATCTGCTATCATGTTCTAGTTTTGGACATTGACAAGTACATATTCATTTTATTATTGATGGTTTCAATTAAAGTTTCATCCATGACCCCATGCAATTCTATTTGGATGATTTTTTATAGTATCTCTTACTATGAAGTTTGATTGGTTTACTTTTCCCAGGCTTCATGTTTTAAATTGCTACTACTCTAGTGTTCTTGGCAGAATAAAGCATATGTATATCCTTTGGTCATAGATCTTGTTAGTGCTGGCTATTACTTCTATTGGTTTACATGTTCCATAGCTTATGTTTTAAACTCTTGAGATTTACTTATTCTTGATGGGATTCTAAGCATGGGGATTTCTGTTGGTTAATAGTCTTACTTTACTTTGTGGTTTCTATGATTCATATTGGTTTGGAATTCCTACTTGTTGTGTTTAGATTTTTTTGGATAATTACTAATTTAAGGATTTTGGTCTACTTTGGCATTTTGATAGTGTCTTGTGAGATATTTGACTTCTAGGATCCTATCTGATAATGATCTAGTTTGGATTTAGATGGCTATACTGGTTTACTCTAATATTTTTGAATTATGTTCTTGAGTGGTTAACTATCAAGTGTTCATCCTCCAATGTTGGATGCCTTTTATATGAATCCAAGGCTTGGGTGATTGGTTTAGTTGTAGCATTTCCATTTGGTTCTAATATTCATTTTGTTGGCTTATTCTACTAGATGCAATCCTAGTTACTACTATTTCTTTGCTTCAGGCT
The DNA here is from genome assembly GCA_910589775.1 of Avena eriantha. Classification (NCBI taxonomy): domain Eukaryota; kingdom Viridiplantae; phylum Streptophyta; class Magnoliopsida; order Poales; family Poaceae; genus Avena; species Avena eriantha. The sequence continues at coordinate 432,130,768 of OU342741.1, forward strand.
CTTGCCTAGTGCTTTAGTGTTGGTTTAGTACTATCTACTATGAGTATTCACTCACCCTATCTTTGTTCTGGTTGCTATTATACACTATTGTTTATTCTGGCTATCATTCCTAGGGTTTCTATTTTATTAACTCAAGCCACTGGGATTCATCCTAGTTTTGGATTCAACATTAATTTGGTTTTTCCTTAGGGCAAAACCTTAGTTTTAACTTTGACATAAGTTCCTTTGTGTGTTTGTTTTCGAGGTTCAACAAGATCAAGATGAGAATTTAGAGTAGAGTGAAGATACAATGATGAAAAGATAGATAAGAAGTAGATAGGTTTAGTGCTTAGGGTTTTTCTTCTTTCTTTGTTATTTTCTTCTTCTTTTGTGTCAAGCTTTGTAAGTCCCAAACTTGTACTTATTTGGATTATGAATAAAGTTAAATTTATTTTAGTTTGATGTGATCCCACTTGTGATGATTTTACTTTTTAGTTGTTGTGTTATTATCTTGTGAACTCAAGTTTGAATAATTTAAAATTCAATTTTGAATTCCAAGTGTAATTGTAAATTGTTCGATTTACTTCATGATCAAATGTGAGTATGTGTTTATAATTAATTGTTTTAGATTTGGTGACACTATTCTTTCAAATGACTCTCAAACAATATGCCATTGAATTTGAATTCAATTCCTAGGGTTGACTTGAGTCAAACTCTACTCTAGCTCAAATTTTCAAGTGTTAACATTCAAAATACAAAACGTTCAAATTACCCCTAGTTTCATGTCCTAAAATAAAATGCACACTTTCATTATCATCCTTAGCCCTTTCCTATTTCTTTGGGTCACTACATAGAAAAATAATAGACCAGGGAGAAATAGATAAAACTACTACCACAAACCCATAGTCCAGAGGTTGACTACTCCCTCTTCATCATGGTGATGAAGCCGAATATGTTGGAGAAGGTAGATATTCTACCGGAGGTAGTTCTGGTGGTGTTTTCCCCTCCAATCTTTGCTGGTTCTATTTTTGTTTCAATGTTTCTGTGTTTCTGCACCGCCTCCTTCGATATCAGCCAGGGGGTCTATTTATAATTGTTTTAGGTCACAACTTCCAGCTATAGGGCTCAAGATGGATGGTTGTGGAGGCTCGAGAAGGGACTGAGTGGTGGTGACACAACCAGCAAGGTGGGTCACACCAGCTGGGCTTGTTTGGCCCTCTGGCTCCCCTCTTGTGGGTCTTATGCTCCGGGTTCTTCTCCTCATGAAAAAATACTTCTGAAAATATCAAAGGTCCATTTGACTTAGAGTTTTCCTATCCTATAGAGTTTTCCTATCCTCATGAAAAAATACTTCTGAAAATATCAAAGGTCCATTTAGGTCCCTAGAACTAAAAAATATGCAAAGCCGGGTTTTCCTATCCTATAGAGTTATAAACCAAATAAAGGGGATCATTGGTAAATCCCCATAAATCAACATAAAGCATGAATATAACATATATAAGTTGTAAATATGTATGAATAGGTGTCAATAAACTACAAAGTTAATGTATGCATTTTACATGCATCTACATCTTCTCATAGTTATTTTCTATTTTAGTACTTAAGTACATTTTGCACAAAAACTACTAGTGTTCAAATGGCTACAACTTTCTGAAAACTATTCCAATGAGTTGATTCTTTTTGCATTGGGTTCTGTTTGAAAATATCTATCAAATGGTATGGTTTTACAATTTTTGGACATCATATTCTCTAATAATTATTTAGTGGCTTAAAAACGGATTTAACTCTCTAAAAATTGTCAAAATAGATTTAAACCTCCAACCAGCCCTTGAAGTTGAACTTGAGACCTGTCCCACTATTGAAGGTAAGCTATCAAACCCTTATTTCAATTTTTTTCAACATTTGAGATGATTATTTATGCTATGTGAGCTCTATGTACTATTATTGTTAATAATAATGATGTCTGACTATAAGGTTAGGATAAATATTGCTAAGTAAGTAGTACGTTGGATCTTCACATGTCATGAGAATGGTGACATAACTATGCCCTGAACTAACTAGTGCCCTCTGATTGTTTGGCTCTCCCTCGACAAGTGACGTAACTCTCGCATTTGTCCACTCCCCATTCCCGCAACACTTTGGCCAGGGGGAACCACCTTAGAATGGAGGATCTATTCAAACAGTTTTGCTATGTCACTCGAAGGCCTTTTCTTGGTTTGCTTCTTCTTCTTCTTCTTCTTCTTCTTCCTATTCACTTCTTGTTTCTCCCTCCTCATGGAGGCCATAAACCATTTGTCTTTATTGTGTGATTTTCCAGGTAATACTTTTACCCGATGAGTCTTGCTCTCTCTATGGTGGTATTTGTCGGCATATTGGATATGAAGATGCCCTTACTCCCCACTTCCTTGTCAAAGGATGAACATAGGTGCCACCGCAAACGTGTGTGTGAGGGAAGAGGACTCACGTCCATGACTCTACTAACAACTGTGCTAATTGGTTACTCTCGACTATAGCATCATACTTACCTCGTAAATGCCATGCTAGTTACTTTATCACAACAAAGGTATCGACGATTTTACTCTGCTATGAACTCTACCTATGCCTTGCCATGTTGCATTCATATCAATAAAGTTGCATTAATCTTGACTAATAAGTTAATCATGTTTGTTGGCTTGGTTGAGTTATTGAGTGCCACTTCCTTGACACCCCGCTTTTCCATCATCGTTCTTTTGGGAGGACCTTAGCCTATGTAACCTGTTTGAGGCTCTCTCGATGCCACCCTATGTGGCAAGATTAGTCGTTAACTGCTTTATGTGGCCGAGGCTATATCTTGTGAAGGTTCCGGAGTTAGGCATGCTTTACCTAGAAAAGTGTGTGCTAGATTCACTTTGCCATAGGACTGTATCCGTAGGAAGCGTCGGTAGCTAGCAAGAGTGCCTTGGTAGCATGGACGGTCATGATAACATACTCAAGCTAAACTGTTTTTATTTTCTTTATGACTTGCGAGTATATTCAAACATACTCAGGCTATCTTCTTTATGATTTGCGAGTATATTCAAACATACTCAGGCTATCTTCTTTATGACAAGTTACTTTATCACAACAAAAGTGTCGGTGGTTTTACTCTTCTATGAACTCTACCTATGCCTTGCCATGTTGCATTCATATTAATGAAGCTGCATTAATCTTGACTAATAAGTTAATCATGTTTGTCGACTTGGTTGAGTTATTGAGTGCCACTTCCTTGACACCCCGCTTTTCCACCATCATTCTTTTGGGAGGACCTTAGCCTATGTAACCTATTTGAGCCTCTCTCGATGCCACCCTATGTGGCGAGATTAGTCGGTAACTGCTTTGTGCGGCCGAGGCTATATCTTATGAAGGTTTTGGAGTTAGGCATGCTTTACCTAGAATAGCCTGTGCTAGATTCGCTTTGCCATAGGACTATATCCATAGGAAGAGTCGGTAGCTAGCAAGAGTGCCTTAGTAGCGTGAATGGTCATGATAACATACTCAGGCTCAACTGCTCTTATTTTCTTTATAATTTGTGAGTATATTCAAACATACTCAGGCTATCTTCTAACATGTCACTTTCCACCCTCACCACTGATAACATGCTTTATGAGAACTAGGAATTAGTATCCCAAGCAGAACCCTGTGTCTAAAGCCTTCCGCGTCTACGTCATTCTCTACGTCACCATTGCCACAAGATTTGATCGAGGCCCCAATTTGGAATAAATAAAGTACACATTGTTGTGTTCGCTTGTGGCATGATGAACTAAGCTGCACCATCTATTGTAATATATGAACCTATTTCATTCCGTTGCCATAATATATATTGGTCTTGTCATTGTTCGCTAAGTTGCCACATTCGCCATGTTTTTGGGGCAAGAATGTGAGGCCTTTCGACCCTCCGGATCGGGGTGCCAGAAGTTTTGTATTAGAGCATGCATGCCTGTAGGATACCCCTAATTAAAATGGAAGCCTTAAAGAGTCCTAATTTTGCTGCATTTATTTTCTTGTTACTTTCTCTATTACACTTCCTTGTTTGTTCTCTAAGCATGCATAACCTTAAGTCTCAGCCATTTGATGCTTCATCTTCACAGCGGCAGGAGCTCCCAGTATGCCACAAATCCTTCGAGAGTTGTTGGTCTGCCTCTACCCGTGCTCACCATCCCCAAAGTTCAACATCTACAGCGATCGCCAACCCGCAATATGTGACCAGTACCATTGCACCATCACTCTCAATAGTGGGAAGCAAGACTAACAATTTTGCCTACACCTTTGACACTGCTATTTGTACCCATGCCACCCAAGCCATGAAAGAAGTGACATGGAAGGCTATCAATGGAGTACGGACCCGCAACCCCGAAATGTCCATCTTTCATCATTACACTTTCTATCCATAGTATGAGTTACCCGATGGACTCGTGGTCTTTTCTGTGTGTCCCGGGGAGGAAGACCGTGCCATCATACACCTTGTAAGATACATCGTTGCACTATACCAATAGTTGGGAAGTGTGAACCGCATCCTTAGTGAACATGTGATCCTCTGGAATCCCTCATGTTAGCCCAAGCAACGAAAGTTAATGATCATGCACTTTTCGCACCACCTCCACCACCTACAGAACCACAACCAGGATAATACTACACCACAACATGTCTCCATCCAACCACCTCACCTTGTGCATACCCCTTGTCACACCTCTTCCACCATGGTTATTCATCATAACTCAGGAACATCCGCATAGAGATACCATGTGTACGACATTCGAGTCTCCCCAGATTTTTTAGCCTCCCTAGAGTTACAGATGTGAGAACTACCACTAGTGCCACTTCCATCCAAGCTACTCTGTTAGCTTCCACCGACAACTCCTAGGAATAGGCACCTGTCCTAAGAGTATGCATTCATGTAAAATAAGGCCCCACATGCATGTAAGATAGTTGCTTTCAATAGCATAGTGGTAATTGTGTGCATGTAACCCTTCCTTGTAAAACACCACCTAGCAACAGATAAAACCTATAAACCAACCCGCTCTTGAATACCATTGGTGATTTTATTATTTTTGCAACCAAACTTTATTCGGATTTCCTTGAAGTTACAAAGTTACTCGCCTTATGGTATGCTCATGTCACTCTCCAATACTCAACAACTCATAATGAGGACCAGATCCAACATAATTGTCACAACGAGACCCTGGTTCACCATTCCGCAAGACAAGCTGGCGGAAACCCATCACCACAAGCCACACCACCCCCACGACCCCCACCAGGAACTAATCCCATGACAATTCAACTATTAATGATGATGGATGAACGCATAGCAGAGCATGGAACAAATCATGAAGAAATTTGATTACCAGATGTAGAACTGACTAGCACCACACCCAGGGCACTCAAAGCTCAAAGACTTCCAATGTACTGAACCACCTAAGTTCTCTTTTGCTGAAGACACACTCAAGGCCGATGAATGGCTTCGCACCATGGAAAAAGAAGCTTGAGATCACTTGTGTTGAGTATCAAGACAAGGTACCTTTTGGAACACACTACCCTGAAGGCCCTTCTGAAGGAGATATGCCCTATAGGCAAATAATAAAGATGTTTATTATCATATCTCATTAGTTGATAATAGTTTTATATCATGCTATAACTGTATCAACCGGGAACATTGATATAGATGTGATATATAAACAAACCAAAGATCCCTAGTAACCTCTATTTAACTAGTTCATTGGGCATCTGATGATCAAGGTTTCATCATCATGGTGCATATATGCCAACTGACAATGAAGTCATATCATCTAGAAAATTATGTGATGGCCATTACCCACATATAATTGTTACAACATGATCAAGTCAAAAAGTTCATAGTTGCAATTGTCCGAAATGAAGTATCCTAATCCTTAGACCATGAGATCATATTTAATCACTGTCACTCGATGCTGCTTTGACTGCATCAACCGTCATGACCATAACTAGGTGACTATAAAGGTGTATGTTGGCTATTCCAGAGGGCTAGGTCAAGGAATATGTATCGAGATTGGGATTTGTTATTCTGTGTGACGGGAAGATACACTAGGCTCACTTTATGAATTACATCCATAAAACTACGCAGCATATGTCTAGGTCATGGGGATGAAATATCACGAGAACGAGTAAAGCAGCACTTATTAAAAACAAGATTGAACAAAGTATCATGATACCAATGATCAGATCTTGGACAAGTTTAGTATCAAAGTATCAAGGGAATTGGATTCGACATTTATGGTTCAAAGGAAATTGATATCGTGGAATGCAAAGTAATAAGGGGTCATTGATACGTTGCTAACGTATCTATAATTTTTGATGTTCCATGCTTAGTTTTTATCTACTTTCTTATGTTTTGTCCACACTTTGGAGTACTTTTTATACACTTTCTTGGACTAACCTATTAACAAGATGCCACAGTGCCAGCTGCCTATTTTCTGCTATTATTGGTTCCAGGAAAGTCAGAAAATGAATATTCTCGGAATTGGACGGGACAAAAACCAAAGTGAATATTTCACCGAGGGGGACACGGAGCCAGAATATGAGATGGAGAGGGGCCAGAGGACCGCCACACCACCTGGCCGTGCGGGCCAGGCCTGGCCGCGCCAGGGGGTGGTGTGGCTGCCTAAGGCACCCCCTCGGCCTCCCCTTTCACCTATAAGCTGCCTCCGATACAGAAACGCTAAGTACCCGGTAAAAATTCCACGAAAGAGTCTATGGCCGACGTCATCTCCATCCCTAGATCAGGAGGGACCTAAAGCACTCCCGGCACCCTGCCGGAGGGGAGAATTCACCCTGGAGGCCTTCTTCATCACCATGCAAGCCTCCAGTGTGATGCGTGAGTAGTTCATCCTTGGACTACGGGTTGGTTCTCCTCCTTTGTTCTATCATGTTTAGATCTTGTGAACTACGTTTATGATCAAGATCATCTATTTATAATACTACATGTTGTGTTTCCGGGGATCCGATGGATATTGAGATCCTATTTTAGATTGATTATTGATTCTATCATGTCTTTGTTATTTCTGATCTTGCATGCTCTCCGTTGTTAGTAGATATCTTGTCCAAGTAGATGCTAGCAACTCCAAGAGGGATTATTTATGCTCGATAGTGGGTTCATGCCTCTAGTAATCTAGGGAAGTGATAGAAATCTCGAAGGTACTAGATGTGATGTTGCTACTAGGGAGAAAACAACAATCCTTTGTTCATAGAACAATCGTATTGTTTACTTTACACGCAATGCGTAAGGCAATTATCTGTTGCTTGCAACTTAATACTGGAGGGGGTTCGGATGATAACCTGAAGGTGGATTATTAGTCATAGATGCAGTTGGATTACGGTCTATGTATAATGTTGTAATGCCCAATCAAATCTCATAGGAGTCAAGATGATTACTATATGCATGTATGTTTTCTCGATGTTTGTCAATTGCCCCGCTGTAATTTGTTCACCCAACATGTCATCTATCTTAAGGAGAATCACCACTAGTGAACTATGGACCCCGGTCCTTTCTTTTACATCAATCTACAACTGTTTACTGGTTTCTGTTTACTTTCTACAAGCTATTACCTTCTTCCACACAATATGTTTAATCCTTTATTTTCAGCAAAACCGGTGAGATTAACAACCTCACTGTAAGTTTGAGGCAAAGTTCTGTGGTTGTGTTGAACAGGATTCCAAGTTGGAAACAACACCTTGGAGGTGTTTCCTTGCTCCTACTGGTTCGATAACCTTGGTTTCATAGCTGAGGGAAACTTACTCTTGTGCTCATCATCCTTCCTCTTGGGGTTCCCCAACAGCTCGTTATCAACCGCGAGTCAGCAAGTATTTTTCTAGCGCCGTTGCCGGGGAGTCAAGGCCATCTTCACAAGGGGAGTCCCTCATAACCAATCTCATTACTTTGTTATTTTTGTTTTGCTTAGTTTATTTCTGCCTTGTTTGCTTGTTTATTTATCAGGAACACAAAAAAATTAGTTGTACTAGTTTTCTTTCTATATTAAAAATTCAAAAAATGACTACTCTTGAAAACACTAAGTTGTGTGACTTCACTAGAACCAACAACAAATTTCATGTGCACACCTATGCTCCACCTGTTCCTGAAGCTACTTTCTTTGAAATTAAACCTGCTTTACTCAATCTTGTTATGAGAGAACAATTTTCTGGAATTGGTACTGAAGATGTTGTTGCTCATCTAAATAACTTTGTTGAACTTTGTGAGATGCAAAAGCATAGGGATATAGATGGAGATATTATTAAGCTTAAATTATTTCCTTTCTCTTTCAGAGGAAAAGCTAAAGAATGGTTGCAATCCCTAACTAGAAATAGTATTGATTCTTGGACTAAATGCAAAGATGCTTTCATTGGAAAATACTATCCTCTTGCTAAGATTATATCTATGAGAAGTGAAATAATGAAATTTAAATAATATGATAATGAACATGTTGCTCAAGCTTTGGAAAGAATGGAATCTTTGGTAAAGAATTATCCCACCCATGGACTGACTGCTTGGATGATTATCCAAACATTTTATGCAGGATTGAATTATTCTTCAAGAAATCTACTGGATTCTGCTGCTGGAGGTGCCTTTATGACCATTAATTTGGGTGCTGCAACAAAGCTTCTAGATAATATGATGGTTAACTATTCTAAATGGCACACTGAGAGAGCTCCACAAGGTAAGGAGGTAAATTCTGTTGAAGAGACCTCTTCCTTGAGTGATAAAATTGATGTTATTATGTCTATGCTTGTTAATGGGAAAGCTCATATTGATCCAAATCATGTTCCCTTAGCCTCTTTGGTTGCTCAAGAAGAGCAAGTTGATGTGAACTTTATAAGAAATAATAATTTTAGCAACAATGCCTACAGGAATAATTTTGGTAACAACAATTATAGGCCATATCCTCCGAATAATGGTAATGTTTATGGAAATTCCTACAACAATAATAGGAGTGCACCCTCTGAACTTGAAGTTATGCTTAAAGATTTTATTAGTAAACAAACGGCTTTCGATAAAACTATTGAGGAAAAACTCTCTAATGCTGAAAGAAATATAGCATCATTGGCTGAAGCATAATCTTCTTTTAATAAAATGGCTGCTAAATGCGAAACTATTGAGAATCCTTTTGCTGCTACTAATGCAATACAAGTTAGAATTTATGAAAATGTTAGATTATTAGCTGAACTGCATGCTAAGTGGGAAACAGAAGATGAAATTGCTAGAAATATTAGTGTTTCTACTATCACTACCACTAATGTTGAAGCTAGTAAACTCAATGGAACCTCTTCTAATGAAATTCTTCAGAATATGGGAAAGATATCTCTACTACTTTAGATGATAATTATGATTTTGATATTGATGGTTGCAATATCTCTAAAGTAATTAAGTTCCTACAAAAGCTTGCTAAAAGTCCTAATGCTAATGCTATGAATATGGCCTTTACAAAACACATTACCGATGCTCTCATAAAAATTAAAGAAGAAAAGATGAAACATAAAGCTTCTATTCCTATTAAACTAGAAGATGGTTGGGAACCCATCATTAATATGAAAGTGAATGATTTTGATTTCAAAGCTTTATGTGATCTTGATAGTAGTGTTTCTATTATGCCTAGAAGGATTTATGATATGCTTGATTTGCCACCTTTGGAAGAATCTTATTTAAATGTCCCACTTGATGATAATGCTAAAAATAAACTCATGGGGAGAATTAATGATGTTCTTATTATGGTTAACAATGCCTATGTCCCCGTTGATTTCTATGTTTTGGATGTTGAATGCAATGCTTCTGGTCCTATTACTTTGGGAAGACCTTTTCTTAGAACTGTTGATGCCATTATTGATATGAAAGAAGGCACCATTAAATATCAACTCCCACTTAAGAAAGGTATAGAACACTTCCCTAAGAAGAGATAGAATATTCCTTTTGCCTCTCCTATGAAAACAAAATTTGCTCTTAATGCTTCTTCATTTGAGAACACTTGATCCTTTTTCTTGCTTCTTATGCCTAACTTAAAGGTGTCAAAGAAAAGTACTTATTGTGAGATAACCCAAAAGTTTTAGATGATTCTTGGAAGTTATTACCTCTGTAATAATCGCTCCTTAACCTTTTTATTTTCTTTTTGTGCCAAGAGTAACCTCTAATGAGAGAGAAGTAATTCTTGGGAAAGTTGATGTCCCGAAACAGATTTCTGTGCTTCACTGTAAATATTCGTGTAAAATCTATGTACTCTGTTTTGAGGCGTAAATTTTTGTGCTTCTGACTCAAGTTGTTATCTAACTTTCGTTAGCTCAACACTTTTCGATTTGAGCAACAGAAGGTCTTTGAAAAAATTGGTTTTTACCCGCTGGTCTGTTTTGATAGATTTCTGCCATTATTTGCATTTTCTTCTTGTTGATTCCTTTTTGAGTTCTCTTTGGGGAATTGAGCTTTTTGAGGGAAGTGATACAGTAGCTTGTGTTTTAATGGAAGTTTTATTGGTGTTTAAACTGAACCCAAAGACTTAATATCTTGAGTGCACTAATATTGCTAATAATGATTGTGTGAAGTTTTGTATGAAGGAAAAATTTCAGGTGTAAGGAAAGAGTGATGTAATGAGATGAATAATGGACTAAAGATCAAGCTTTGGGATGCCACCCGTGTCACCCCAAGAAATATACAAGAAGTATAAGCGTCAAAGCTTGGGGATGCCCAAGGCATCCCCTTCTTCATCAATAAAAATCTCAGGTTTCTTCCAAACACTTCATTTTTATTGTTTCATGCACAATTGTGTTGTTCTTGGAGCGTCTTTGTTTTCGTTTTTGGTTTTTGTTTGCTTGGTTTTCTTAGTTTGCTTGAATAAACTGGTTGGACCCCCTCTTTCATACATTAGTTTTCAAATAAGTTTGGTTTGATTTGGAAAAGAGTAGGAAAAGTTCATGCTTAAGTGGTAAAAGGAGCTTGTTTTTGACTGTGGCCTATGCTTTATCGTGTCATGCTTGATATTGTTTTGGCTTTATCCTTAGTGATTTTTGTTGTAGCATGACATGTTATAAACAATTGAGATTGCTTAATGTTCCTTGAAAGAATCATGCGTTGTTTTAGCATATTAAAGCATAGTATTGTGGTATTCTCCTTTGATGCTTTATTTGGGTTGACTTGGCACATGCTCACACCATGTTATGACTATCCCAAGTCACCATAGCCTCTATGATCCTTTAGTTTTCGACTTGTAATATCACTTTATGCTTTAATCAATGATGTTTTGTCGCTTTACATGATTATGGCCATTATTGCTCTCTTAGTTGGTCGCTTCCAATCTTTTCCTAGCCTCCATAACCAAGTATGAGTTCCACCCATGCATCCAACTCCAAATAAAACCAAGTTATACCAAAGAGTCCACCATACCCACCTATTAGTATTTTCTATTTCAAGTATATTCATGTTTTTATCTACCTTCCAAATTAAACTTGTTATGAGAAAACTAGTGATTAAAGCTCTCACAAACTTGATGGCACACTTTACTTTTCTTGCCCTTAATAAACTTGAACCATTGTGTCATCTATGTTGTATATGCTTGCACTTATATGTTGGGGATTAGCAGAACCATGCTGTCATGGGGAACGCTTTCAACATTGCACTTGTACATTGTACCTAGTTGATATCATGCTCTTTTGTCTATGGATGTCGTCAATGTGAAATGAAAGGGGAGCTTGTAAGTCCATGGAGTTATGTATGTGTGTTAGAGAAATGCCTGGGCCGCTGGTCTAATCCATGCCTAATCATGGTGGAAACCTGCAGCGTAACCATAATGAGCAATCTATGAAGCATTCTTCTTATAAAAAAAGAGATAGAGATTGAGAAAAAGAAAAAAATATGAGAAAAGAGGAAAGAGAGAAAAAGCACCATTTTCCCATGGTATATAAGAAGATTGCTCAGATGCTCGTTGTCTGCTTGCCTTGTCATTTTGATATGGGGATTCTTCCGTATCATCGGGCAAGGGGTACCACGTTGGTGGTTCTCTATGATACACATGTACTTACTATGACAAGAATTTACCAGTGACTAAACTTGAGTAGCATGAGGAGCGGCCCTCGTATATACTTTGTCAAGCATATACTCCATAGTTTGTTCACTTTAACCTTAATCACTTCAAGATGCTTATGATAGGGGCAATGAGAGCTGAAAGCTAATAAGTACCATAATTTTTGGAAGCTCTTTATGAGACCTGAATCCATGCTTCCTTCTATGAAGGCGTTTCTTTTAATTTTATGTTGAGTCTCCCCTTTCTCCTATAAGCCTCCGATACAGAAACCCTAAGTACCCGATCAAAATTCCACGAAAGAGTCTATAGCTGCCGTCATCTCCATCCCTAGATCGGGAGGGATCTGAACCTCTTCCCGGCACCCTACCGGAGGGGAGAATTCACCCTGTAGGCCTTCTTCATCACCATGCAAGCCTCCGGTGTGATGCGTCAGTTGTTCATCCTTGGACTACGGGTCCATGTAGTAGCTAGATGGTTGGTTCTCCTCCTTTGTGCTATCATGTTTAGATCTTGTGAGCTTCGTTCATGATCAAGATCATCTATTTGTAATCCTACATGTTGTGTTTGCGGGGATCCGATGGATATTGAGATGTTATTTCAGATTGATTATTGATTCTATCATGTTTGTGTTATTTGTGATCTTGCATCCTCTCCGTTGTTAGTAGATATCTTAGCCAAGTAGATGCTAGCAACTCCAAGAGGGAGTATTTATGCTCGATAGTAGGTTCATGCCTCTAGTAATCTGGGGAAGTGACAGAAATCTCTAAGGTACTAGATGTTTTGTTGCTACTAGGGAGAAAACAACAATCCATTTTTCATACGACAGTCGTATTGTTTACTTTACATGCAATGCGTAATGCAATTATATGTTGCTCGCAACTAAATACTGGAGGGGGTTCGGATCATAACCTGAAGGTGGATTATTAGTCATAAATGTGGTTGGATTACGGTCTATGTATAATGTTCTAATGCCTAATCAAATCTCATAGGAGTCAAGATTATTATTATATGCATGTATGCTTTCTCGATGTTTGTCAATTGCCCCGCTGTAATTTGTTCACCCAACATGTCATCTATCTTAAGGAGAATCACCACTAGTGAATTATGGACCCCGGTCCTTTCTTTTACCATCAATCCACAATTGTTTACTGTTTTCTGTTTACTTTCTACAAGCTATTACCTTCTTCCACACAATACGTTTAATCCTTTGTTTTCAGCAAACCCGGTGAGATTGACAACCTTACTGTAAGTTGGGGGCAATGTTCTATGGTTGTGTTGTGCAAGATTCCAAGTTAGAAACAACACCTTGGAGGTGTTTCCTTGCTCCTACTGGTTCGATAACCTTTGTTTCATAACTGAGGGAAACTTACTGTTGTGCTCATCATACCTTCCTCTTGGGGTTCCCCAACGAGCTCGTTATCAACCACGAGTCAACAGTCATTGTGGGCATCCCAGTCCCGCTATTGATCATTTATTCGAGATCATCTTGATCATGTCTATGCCATTCCCAAACCATGGGGTAACACACTTAAGGGCATTATGATGTCTGGAGATCATTCCGAAATTGATGGAATCATAGGAAGAATGAGAGAGGAACACCAAAAGTGTTCCATGAGAGAACCGAAATCGTTCCAAGAAGTCCCTAAGGAAATTGGAGAGAACCAAAAGGATTTTCGGGTCAAAATGATTTATTGAATATGTATTTTATACTAATTGTTGTAATTAATAATAACATAATATTTAATTAAAAATAAATGGGGCAACTTCCTTATTGGGCCAAGTTTCCCACAGGGAATAAGGCCCAAGAAGAAGGGTCATAGGAAGGAGCCGATTCTGCCGCTTGGTGGGCAAGCGGACGGGGCCGACCCCGACCGCTGGCTGCTCCATAGTCCATACGCGGGTGGTCCACCTGGCCCTGCCTGGCCCGATCAGCCACCGGCTCCTCCCCTTGCACGCGCGCCTCCCTCCTCCTCGCATTAGTCCCACCCTGGGACTTTAGGGGAGGGTGTGCCCTCTTTTCCCCTATATAAGAAGGTCCATATGGGATGGAAAAAGAGAACCAGTTTCCACCCAATATTCTCTAAGGCATTGTTCCTTAGAGGATTTTCTCTCTCTACTCTCGGAACTATGACCCCAAAGTAAGGCCTACACGAGCGGGAGACTGCTTCGTTATGGCACGCCATTGTGTTGCAGTGATTCTGGACAGGAGACTATTCAACAATCTTGGTAGGGATTAGAGATCCGGAGTCATCGTCTTGCACTATACGTGTGCGTTACCTTGGGGGTTCTGCCACTTGTGGCACTAGAGCATGGTACGAGGACCAGGACAAGGGGTGACTTGCTAGGAGCTTTGCGACCTTGAGGTCGGATGAGTATGACTACATCATCCATGTTCTGCATGAGTATTAAACACTTACAGTCTACAAGGGTATGTTACCGATGTCTCTCTCTATTATAGTATTACTCCTAGATAGATCCTGGCTAGGTGTTTCCTATCATAGGAATTTTTTTGTTTACTGCCACAGAACCCCTTCAGTGGTATCAGAGCCGATCTATATGTAGTATGCTTGTACGCATAGAACACGTGTTGAATGTGGGCATTGATCCTCTAGTTGTTACCCTCCCACGTGTATTTATTTATATCACAGAACAGTTTGATGAAGCGGCCCGAACCGACCTTACGTGTAATCCTGCGCGAGACGGGTTCCACACTCTACATACGACTTGTACCGTATAAGTGGCTAGCGGGTGTCATTCTCTCTCAAAGTAGTTGATATAGCATCTACAACAGAGGGCCCCAAAAGGGGTTTAGTATAGACAACTATTGGATCCATGTTGTGGTGGAAGTTCGTACGTAGATATATTTCTATTACGAAAGCCTAACAACCACGTAAAAATTGCAATAGATAAAGTAGATGCATCTAACTTTATGTTGCAGGGAAGGCTTGTTACTAAGTTGTATAGTAGTAGTATAGTAGTTTACTTTCTTGTTACTAAGTTGTATAGTAGTAGTCACCTCTATGATGAATGACAAGACTGGTGGCATCGTGGACTTGGCGACGTACTGGTGACAAGATGGAGATCATGCCGGAGCACCTAATGGAGATCAAGGAGCGTGAATACAACCATGTCATATCACATATAAATTGCATGTCATGTTAATTCTTTGTGTGCATGTTGTTGTTTGCTAGTATTAGATACACAATGGTAGCATTAAATAAGATGATCCCTAATTGATACCAACCATAGTGTTCTCCCATTAGTGTGCACCACCAAGAAAGTCCATCATTATGAAGCAGGCCGTGATGATCGGGTGCTAGACATATCGACGTTCTCGTATGGTGGGTGCAAGCCATGTATGCACTGTGAATACACTAAGGTTGAGTTGGTGAGCCTAGCATGTACATACATGGCCTCGGAACACAAGAATACCAAAAGATCAAGCACGAGTCACATGAATGATGTGATCGATGGGTTTTGTCCACCTTGACAGTTGTATCAAAGGCCTTGACTATCGGGGATGATATAGTGCAAAAGGGATCATGTAATCACTAAAATGTCTTAGGGATGATAGTTTTAGTGCGAGATCATCTGTTAATATGATTATAAATTTGAACTCATATTATGAACTTATTCTAAGTCTTTGCAAATTTCTTGTAGATAATGACCATTCCTCGAGTTCAGGGCATCTTTGGTCCATTCATGAATGAAAGAAAGTTAAGCTAGATGGGTTGAACTTCATCGACTAGTACTAACATCTCAGGGACGTCCTCATAGAAAGCCATCTTCTCTATGTCCTACGTGAACCACTAGAAGACTTCGCCGATGACTCCGACGGTGTAGGATATGTGATTCTTCATGACAGTCGTGACACCTTCATGATTGTCAAGTACACCATTATCCATGCCATGGAATCTGTCTTGAGGGTGTACTTCCAAGAAATCGACACAATTGATATACTCGATGGATTGAAGTGCATGTTCCTAGCTAAGGTCAGGCGTATGTGATATGAGTATATGGAAGAGTTTACTTTCGCCAAAATGTAAGAAAACTCCTACTTGGAAAGCCACCTGGATACTATGGAAGAGATCCATGAACACCTTAGATTCTATGGGCAACTGGGTGACTAACGACTTTGCAATATATAGGGTGTTGTGTTTGCTTACTCCCAGCTACAAGTATATCGTGAAGGACTATATCATGGAAGGGATATCGTATACCTTTCATGATTTCATAGCCAAGTTGAGGACTACCAAGGTCGAGCCCAAAGCTGGGGTCATTGTCAACGGAGAAGGTATATGTTGACATAGAAGTAATAAATGTTTCCATGAAACACTTATGTAGTTTTTTCTAAGTATTGGATACTTACTCTTTTTTTATTTGAAAACAGGACCTTCTTCGTGAGAGTTGTTGGATGGAACGAGGCGCTAATGGCGTGATGACGACAAGCAATCTGATTGATGGCCGACAACACTCCTTACCTCGACTTTTATCATTAGGATCCGAATAAAAGCTTTGTAATCGATATTGTGAACCTTATCAGTGTGTCTTGCTTATTGCGATTCAGTTATCAAGAGTAACTAACAACGCTTGATTGTTTTGTCTCAAATTACTATCCACGTCGTCCCAATTCTTTTCGGTCGTGGGATGGACGTCGAGGAGGACACACAGCGACATTGCAACGGAGCCCTGCTATCCCGTGAGGCCGTCCCTACTGCGGGCCAGGGCGAAAGATTCCATACCAGGGATGGTTGTATCGCACGCCGTTGTACCCCGCGTCGCTGGAATGTGGACCGCACACGCGACTTGGGCCCACCATCAGCGTTTGCGGGTTGTATCGCACTACGTGAGTGTTGTTCCTAGCGTGACACGTATTTGCGCCCATCAGGTCGCGGGGCCTGCCGACCGCAGATGTGACATCTCAAACTCTATCTATACGTTGGTTATCGCGGCGGCCAACTTATATGGCGCCGTAGGTGGCATTGGTAGGTATGGGCCGACGCGGTTCCTCGCGGCGTGTAGGCGACATGGCACCATAGGCTATAGGCATTGTTGGTTATCACGCTGGAGAGCTAACCTGGTAGCATAGGCTATAGACGAATGCGGGTTCTCATGACCTGACAACATAGACTCTCGATGGCGTAGGGTTCTTGCGGCCCGCAGCCTGGCTATCAGCGTATCCCTCGGCGGTTTCTCGAGTATCGTTTAGCTTCGCTCTCACGCCATACTTCCGTATTTTTGCGGCAGCGTGTGGAGTATAAGATGCTTCTCCCGTTTCTCTCTCCATGCAAAGCATTAGATAGTTTTTCTCTTCTCCCACCTCCGCCTCCTCTTGGCTTGTCCTCCTTGTCGGTCGCGTGCGACGGTCCGGTGAACACACCCGAGGCCACCGATGTGATTGGTGAAAGAGCATGAGCTCAGGTATGTTTCTCTTATTTCTATTTGGTGCCTTTCGTTTTCTTTTATTCTAACATCGATCTTTTTTTAGCTGTCAGTGTTTTATTAGCCACGAACGCTGGAGAGTTTTCTCTCTTACGTCGGCGGCCATTGGAAAAGATACCAATACAAAAGCTGACGATGGAAAATGGGACATACGACGCTTCGATTGTCCATGTCATGTTGTTTTTCTTTCATTGCCTACTCTACGAGCTTCTACAGCCCTACTTTACTTTTCATCGCGTTTGCTTTCTTCTTAGATGGCGATTCCTCTTTGAACCTTGTTCTCGATCTTCCGATGTTGCGCATCCGCGTCGTGGCGATGGAAGAAGACGAGTTTCCTGCAGACAACCGATACGGTAAGCTTCTTCCGCTGAATTTTCTTTGACCCTTCTTGCTATCTCTCTTTATGCTTTCTCTATGCCAAACTAACCTATGTTTACTGCTTTCAGGGTGTTCTGGTCTTCGGCTTCCTACTATTGGATCATGTTTGAGTACGCCGGTCCGCGACCTACCGTGCCCTTTTCATCAGCCGATGGAGATAAGCGAAGGAGAGTCTCACCGGCAGCAATCACGGGTGCTAAGAGATGAAGAAATTGTTATGTTGTTTAGCACAATACGTAATAAGATTCCTTCGCTAAGTTCTCCTCGCGGCGATCTTCTATTAGGCTGACATGTGTTTCTTTCCTTCTAGGGTTTTCTGTGCCTCTTTTTCCTGCTATTAGATCCTGCTCGACTATGCCGGAAGAGGACCCATTACGTTCTCGACGGTGTTAAGAATGTTGCGTGACATCGCTCTTTGGATGCTGATACCGGCAGCAGCTATTTCTAGGTGATGAAGATCTCCCTCTGACCGATGAAGACCTCTTTCAATTGTTCTGCTTTAAAAAAATTAGGGGCTATACTATAAAACATTATAGACGTCTCTCTATAAAAAATTGCCGATCTCGTAGCTCAGTCTTTTGTATACTTTGATCGTGAATAGATAAATAAGAGAATATAAGAGTACTTAGTCTCTTCCTTTTTTGTGGCATCGTTACATGTCCATGATCGAGGTTTTCAATTTCTCTTTCGCATTCTAAGTTCCTTCATTGGGCTACTGGATGAAACTTATTGGTGTAAAACTATTGTACGACTCAAGTAGGACTAATCTTTCCTTTCTATTATATACAAATATGCCACGTATAGTTGTTGCGGATTATGGAATTTTATGTATCATATGTTTTGTGAGTCATCATGTTTGTACGGTGGTCCTATATTTAACCTTTTTATTTTTTGTCTTACAGTGGAAGCAATAGTATGGATCGGTGTTTTTATGCATTTTTTATCTACGCCTCTCCGCACTCTATCAACTGCCATGAGCTGTATATGTACAGACACGTGTTACTGAACATACCTATGCATGTTGGCATAAGACTCTCGATGTGTGCCTCTTAAGAGTCAAATGCAGAATGCTGACGGTAGTTTCGTTATACTCAGCAAATTCCAGAGTAACTATAAGGCTTGCAACACAAGCTCTCTTGTTGCCGCGAGAAACCGCTAGCACCTACAGTCTACAATGCTAGTTAGGCCCTCCGCCGCGAGAGACTGCGTCCAGCTAGGGCGTACGATGCCACATCGGATATCCACATGCCCCATCGCCGTGAGAAACCGTGGCCGTGTACATCCTCTAATGCCACGTCAAACTTACTTGATGCTCGAAGATATTCTGCGAGTAACCGCGATCGGCTATAGCCTATGCTAGCACATGCCACCTCAAAGAAAGAAGTATACTTGATGCTCTCTGTTATTTATTTGCTAACGTACAGGAAGTTTATAAGACTAAAAGTGAAGTTGTTATCCGATGAGCTCTCTTGCAATGAGTTTATGTTTCGCCTATCAGACTGCAATATGTTGTCACGCGTTCAACATTACGGTCGCGCCCCTGATGCAGAGAGAACTCTATTTCATATAAATGAGATACAAATCAGTTGTTATTTTTCTGTGAATGATTTCTTTTATGATTCACATTGTGGTTATTATGGTCTTTGTCTATATGATGATATGAAAATTTCCAAAATTTATGAAACATATGAAAATTTCCAAAAGATATTCAGACTTAATAATGACATGACACTAAAAGTTTAAGTCAAGTGGTTGATTCATTCTGATGAATAATAATTATGTTGGATACTTGATCTAATGACTTATGCAAATCATACCTCACTGGGTGAGATGACTAAAACTCCGCGTTCTAGTAAACCATGTCGTGGATTAAATTGTTGAATATCATGCATGACGACTACAACTCAACATCTGGTAGATATCATTACTTTGTAAACTTGGTTGTGTACTTAAGGGAATATGTACATTTTCTTAATGAAACATGAACCTAAAACTATTTGAATTGTTCAAAGACCTTCAAAATCAAGGAGAATATTGAATTGACAAGAATATCAAAGTCTCCACGATTTTATCAAAGTGACTATGAATTCAAGTTGGTAACTTTGGCAGAAAGACTTGTGAAAAAATGTTTTCACAAATTATGATGATTGGACAAATAAAATCGTGTTGATATGTCTAAAACATTATAGTCATAGTGTATGAGATACATATGGTCTAACATGATCTTCTACTGGATTAATGTTATAACTAAGAGTTATAGACGGAAATAGTAAACACTCATTTAGTATAAGGAACATCTAAAGATTTGTGGAAATAACACCATATACTATATGACATGTTTGAGTTTCTAGAGATTTCGATAATTCAAAATTGTGATGAATAAAAAATCTTTGTAGTGTATTCTTAGGAAACTATGAACACAAATTCCAAACTAATACCAAAGAAGGCAAAATTTGTATTGTCGAGCATGGTGCTTCCTCGAGAAAGTGTTTTCTCATGGAAGATATTAGTGGAAAATGTATAAGTATAAGCAGGGTTTGACCTAACCTTCGGATTATTGAGTAAGCACAACAAAACGTGTTCCGGGAGACGAACTCTACAAATAGAGGGGAAACTAATGATGAGTGATCATGACATTTCAGCTAATACTTTACTAAATAAAAGTAGGATTCGATAATACCTTCCACCACTTGCAGAACTGTATTTTTGATTCACTTGTCATGTTTTTGGAAACAATACTTACCTACGAACTACAAATAAATAATGATGAACCTAATGTGCAAGAAATGACTAAGAGTCATGAAATCCCACATTAAGTTACATCTGAGATTACAAAGTAAAAGGTTACTTGATCTCATTAAGTAATGACGTTTATGTCGTCGGATTGATGACAAGTACGCCATGAGGGGGTCCTCGAGGCGTGCAGAAGAGAGGGGTGTGAGACATACGGTGTTCTAGGACGGTGAGCACACAAGTTTACCCAGGTTCGAATCTGCCGGCCTTGGATGGATCCTACTCCTGCTAGCAATCCAGTAATACGGCGGAGCCAGAATATGGGTTACAAGAGTTTCGTCTAAGCGAGTTGGGATTGTAGACTATTGAGGTGTGCCCTAAAAGCTCTCCCTATGACGGCTTATATAGATATCCGGCCTAGGGTTTACAGGAGAGATCTATCTGGCTACGACTAAGAGTCGGTTACAGAGTACATCTTGAACTACAAGTAACACTATGGGCCTAAGTCGGTAAGTCTTCTGGGCTTTCCCGTAGCCGGATGGGACTCCGTCTTTTCTCCCTGACTGGGCCACCCATGAAGGAAAGCTCTAACCCGAAGTGGGCCAGCCTGGTCAGTGAGGAACGTTGAGGATACCCAGAAAGTATATCCCCAACAGCAGCCCCCGGAAGTCTCCAAGATCCAAAGTTGGATTTATCATCGTCTACCTTGATCTTCGGCTTGTAGAATCTTGAAGGGTTCCTGAAACTTCACAACAAAAAATACGATCCGGGTCTTAAAAAATAAGTCGGACCTATCAACATGTTACTCGGATTTTCCAGCTTGATTTCCAACTAAGCCGGAACTTGGTCTCTAACACCACCTGACACCAGTCATGGTCAAGTCACGTCATTTGACAGACATCCTGTCAGCACGACCATTGGTGGGTCCGCAGTTCGCGTAACCGAGGCGCCGTTTCAATGCGTACACGGAGATCGAGGTGTCGTAATCATCGTGTGGGTCCTTCCCAGTTCCTTCCACGACGCGCGGCGGTTATAAAGTGTCATTTGCACGAATCTTGGCGCGGTTAGGTGGATATAAGGGGTGAGGATTCTCCTCCTCTTTTCTTCACCTGTTCCTTTGCCGTTTCTTCTCCTCCAAATCTCCCCCGCGCACAGAGCTCCTCTGCTTTCCCCAAAAACTCCCAGCGCTACCCATCTTAGGTCATCGGTGCACCGGAGAAATAGCTTCCTCATCCTCTTCCGGTTTGGCGGCGGCAGCGGCGACGGAGGCAGCGGCAGAAAAAGAAAGCTTCCGCGGGGTTTGGATCCCCTGCGTGCTTGACGAAGAGAAGCTCCGTGGCATGGAGACAGAAGGGCTCCTCCGCGCCGGCGACTGGCGGAGCGGCGTCGGGGAGACCGTCCCCAACCCGCACGCAGGTGAGCGGGTACACTTCGGCACCCACCTCGACAGAGGTTTGTCGTTTCCTCCCTTGGAATTCTTTTCTGAGGTGATAGATCATTATAGTGTTCAACTCCACCATCTTTCTCCCAACTCCCTCCTAGAGATGAGCGCCTATGCGGCTTTGTGCGAGGGATTTCTCGGCATTAGGCCGAGTCTTACCTTATTCTGGTACTAGTTCCATGTCCGGAGAAATTCTATCACCGCCGGTGTTCCTTATATCACTGATACAATTAGCTTTTCATTTAGACGTGAGCGCGCATATCCTAAGATTCTAGCCAGTGACTCGGTCAAACAATGGCCAGCCACCTTCTTTTATCATAAGGATGTTCCGGCTCTCGGCAAAGCCACTGCTTTGCCGGCTTTCATCGACGGAGCTGCCACGGCCCAACCGTCTTGGGACGAGGCTCCTCTGGCTCTCAGTGATGATATGATCCTCGTTAAGAGGCGGATCGAATATCAGATCAAACACAAAGGACTGAAGGGATCCGACTTGGTCCAATGTTGGGTGTCACGCTGGATCCAACCCCTTTAGTACCACGGAGACCGACTGATGCACTCCATCACGTCGTCCAAAAAGGATTCCCTCCGCATCAGCCCTAGAGCCTATACCACACAAGGTTATAAAAGCCAGATTAAATGGTTGATAAGGGAGCGGATTGAGAGGAGGATCCCGGAGGTTTCTCTAGATATGCACACAGCAGAAAACCCCGTTGTGCCGGTAAGTTTTTAACAATAAACCTTTTTAGATGTTTCATTCTTTAGATTATATCGCAATACTGATATGTTTTCTTCTTTTCAGCTTGCTGACCTCCCTAAGTCGGAATTTGCTCCTCTCGAGGGATATCCTCCAGAGTTTTCTCAGGAGGCGGAATTGGTCCCATTGTTGGACATCGTGCCCAAGAAGCGCAAGGCTCCAACAGTGGTTGTTGGCACAAAGGAGGTGCCTGTCGTGAAAAGGTAACTTTCAACACAACTTCCGCCTTTGTACCTTACTCGAATTTTCTTCCGAGATGTAATGTTTTCCATTCTATTCCATTCTCAGAGCTAAGCAGCTCTTCAAGGGTAAGGGAAAGGGAACTTCTTCAAAGCCCCTGTGACAGACGAAGCTTACCATAGCTTCTCCTGCTGTGGCTCCTCCGACTCCTGCCCCTCAACCTTCCACAATGCCGGTGATCACTCCTTCTCCGGCTGTCGCAAAAGATCCGTCTCCTTCAATGGAGCCTGCGCTCCTTGAATCGCAAACTGACGTCACCATGAGTGAGTCAGGTATAGATAAGGGTGAACCCTCTTCGGTTAATGATCCCTCGGCAGAAACCTTTGCCGAAAACCTTCTCAGCAATCCGGGACTTGCCAAGTTTGGCCTATCTCGGAAATCTGCAGAAGAGATCCAGCGGCTGGCCAGGCAGTGCCTGGAGAAAAGAAATCTATCTACCGAAGAAGAAGCGCAAGAGGCAGAGGACATCAAGCACTCTGACCTTCTTGAACAAGTGCATCTTCACAACGAGAGGATAAGGTCTGGTGAGCTTCCAACTGCTCCAGTGACTCCTATGACTCTCACCGGGAAGGTTGCTATTGAAGTGAATGCGAGTTTGGATAAACTTACTCGCGAACAATATGTAAGTCAGAATTCTAACTCCTATTTTTACTTTATTTCATATCATATCCTCTAGCCCCCAAGCATGAAGTAGGATATATAATCCGGGTTTATGCTTCCTTAGGATGCCAAAGAATGAACTAGTGTATCCCCCAAGGCTCGTGCTGATATTACCAAAAATATTAGCTCAAGTCTTTAGTAGAGTTCTGACTTTGGGTATTCTGACTTACAGAAAGTATATTCCTATAACCAGGATTTGTTGAAAAATGTCTGCAACAAGCGGAGAGAGATCAAAGCTCTCCGACTTAAGAATGCTGAACTTAAGGTCGCCAAGGATGAGGCCGAAGGTAAACATTCCGAGACTCAAACCTTGTCTTTCATGTTTTCATAGTCGAATTTTTACTGAACTGTTGTTCTTTTTGACTTACAACGCTGGTGAAACAGTCTTGCGCTATGATTGAAGAGGCCGAGAACATGAAAACCTTGGTGGTGGAGAACAAAGAGCTTCGTCAAGAGCTGGATAAGCTCAAGACAGATCATGTGAAGAGCATAGCTCAAGTTCTCGAGTCCTCCTCCATGGCTACTGACGAGCGTGATCGTAAGATTGCTGCTCAGGATCAGAAAATCTCAGACCTCAATAATGAGCTGTGAAGAGAGAAGGACCTTTCCGAGGCGCTCCGGGCTGAACTCCGGAGTCTTCGGGAAGAGAAGACCAAAGTTGACGACGTCATCTTAGGTATGTTCCATCTGTCTGATTTGTCTATTTTCTTTGACTTCTTTCAATGTCGGATTTTCTTAACTGTTTTGTGTATAGGTTCTCTGAACTTGACATATTCCACCTCCGCCGAGCCCCTCACCCACCGGCTTACCCAAGTCGGTAACCTGCTTCATGACTTCCGCCAATCCCTTGAGGATATTAGCGAAGCTCTCAAGATTCCGGATATGCATAGCATGTCGGATTTTCAGGTGCGGGATAAGGCGAAGGAGATGCCGCAACTTGTCCAGGATTGGAACATGTCCTACGCGCGATCTGCAGCACAGAACGCTCTCACCATGGTCATGAGCCACCATGGAAACATGGAAATATGGCAAGTGACCAGAGGGTACTGCAAAGTAGATGAAGACGGCCAGGAGCAGGACATCAAGGCCATTATGGACTCCTGCGCCGGATATGGGTGTCACGTGGCTGATTTGACCAGCTACGAAACTCCTTTCTTCACCCGCGTGGACACTTCGCCTCCGCCTCCATAAGAATCAGCAGAAGTTTCTGACAGTGACCAAACCATTTCGGATGTGGACATCTCGGAACGATATCAAGGCGATGTATCCAGCGAGCCAGAAGCTCCTTCCTCTCCTCCTGCATCATAGATTGCCAGAAACATTTGTATTATTCTGAAAAACATGATGGGTTTGTAAATATGCAGTACTATAATTTTGCTAGTGCTAAGCTTTTGATCTATTCAACACTTTTGGCTTTAAATTTTTGTGTGCCTAAAATGTTTACATAAGCACTTATATTTTTTCGCCTATACTTATCGTTTATCTGGCTTTCCGCCTCGTCCCTTTCGTGAGCCGGCTAAACCTTCTGCTCGGAAACATTGTCGAGCAACAGAGCTCAATTGCTAAACCAGTTTAAACTCAGAAACAAAGCTGGCATCCAGTACCAACAATTCACTACTCGGAAAATACCCGCATCCGGCAATCAGACAAATAACCAAAGTATAGACTAGAAACTTTAGGGTTATACCCGAAGGTAGCATTTTTTTAGAATCGGAAATCTAAACTAGAACAAACATGAGCATAAAGTACTTTCAAGTATTCTGGGATTTTTGACTATGACATGATCATTAGGAAATAAGATGGTAAAAACTTCTCAGAAAAAACTTGAGGCAACCAAGACTTTTATTTCTCACAGAACATGTACATATATATGTTTACAAAGAAGGATAAACTAAGAATAAAAGGGACGTAGATGAGCAATATTCCATGGTCTGTCTAATTCATCTGGATTTGTACTGCCTCCAGCTCTCTTTCTCTTCTTAGTATCAGGTCTTTCTTTGACTGACCTCATGTCAGTTAAGTAGTGCGAACCATTGTGCAATACTCGACAAACCAAGAAGGGCCCTTCCCATATTGGGGAAAGTTTTGCTTTCTTTGTTGCACAAGCTGGAGAACCAAATCGCCTTTATTGAAAGATCTGTTTCTGACTCTCTGGCTATGATACTTGCGTAACTTCTACTGATAGGCTGTTGATCTCATTTCAGCGACAACGAAACTTCTTCGACTAAGTCGAGATCATTTTGTCGAGAAATCTCGGCATCCTCTTCAATATACGCGGCCACTCTAGGAGAAGTATGAATTAAATCACTAGGAAGAACTGCTTCTGCACCATAGACCAAGAAGAAAGGTGTGTATCCGGTTGACCTGTTCGTAGTCGTTCGTAAACTCCATATTAGAGAGGGTAATTCCTCTGCTCAAGCCCCCACAGCACGTCGTAATGGTGCTTCGAGTCTCGGTTTTAGGCCTTGTAGGATTAAACCATTTGCTCTTTTGACTTGTCCGTTAGCCTGTGGATGTGCGATTGACGCAATGTCAAGCTGGATATTTTGCTTGTTGCAGAATTCAGCCAATTCTCCCATAGAGAAATTACTCCCGTTGTCTGTGATAGTGCTATGCGGATAACCATACCGGATTATAACACCCTCGACAAATCTTTTGGCTGTTGCTCCATCACAACTAGTGACATGTTTAGCCTCAATCCATTTGGTGAATTTATCCACCATCACTAAGAGGTGAGTAAATCGACTTGGAGCCCGTTTAAACGGTCCTACCATATCAAGCCCCCAGACCACAAAAGGCCATGTTATAGGTACTGTTCGCAGCTGATCAGCCGGAACATGAGCTTATTTGGCGTACTTTTGGCAGCCTTTGCACGTCTTGACTAATCATTCGGCATCTGCCTGAGCTATAAGCCAGAAAAATCCGTGTCTAAAAGTTTTTGCCGCTAAAGATTTGGTTGCAGCGTGTTGACCACACTCGCCTTCATGGATTTCTCTTAAGATTTCCACTCCTTCTTCCGGAGATACGCAACGCTGAAAAATCCCAGAAACACTCCGCTTATAGAGCTCACCTTTAACTATAGTATAAGCTTTTGTTCGTTGGACGATCTGCCGGCTCAGAACCTCGTCTTCGGGTAATTTTCCATCTACCAGATAATCTAGGTAGGGTTGAGTCCAGCTGGGAATTACAGCCAGAACTG
This sequence comes from Avena eriantha, assembly GCA_910589775.1. Lineage (NCBI taxonomy): Eukaryota > Viridiplantae > Streptophyta > Magnoliopsida > Poales > Poaceae > Avena > Avena eriantha. The sequence goes on from OU342741.1 coordinate 432,157,641, forward strand.
CTATTAGAGGTGATTCGGATCTGATCGGATATTCCTCATCTACTCCTTTTATTGAGGGAACTTTGAGGTGCTCTAAAAAGCGCCATCCGGGACCTCTTTTCGTGCAGAGCCTATCCAAGATAATGCATTTGCTTCCTCATTTTCTGCTCGGGGGATGTGTTGAACCTCAAACCCTTCGAACAATTTAGATAAATCATCCACGATAGCTTTATCTGCTGCCATGTGTTTATTTGCATTACAAATATCTGACACTTGTTGAGCAACAAGATCCGAATCTCCGTAACACATCAAACGTCGGATGCCAATATCCTTAGCAATCCGGATTCCATGTAGCAGTGCTTCATACTCGGCAATATTATTTGTCCCTGTGAAGTGGATCTACAACACGTATAGAAGTTTATCTCCTTGGGGTGATTTGAGCACCACGCCAGCCCCCGAGCGCCCTCGAGCCTTAGACCCATCAAAGTAGAGGGTCCAATATTCCAACTCAGGGAGGGTCATGTTCTCCTTCGTCTCTGTCCAATCAGCGACAAAGTCGGCAAAGATCTGGGATTTGATTGCTGTCCGAGGTTTATACTCAATATCAAAAGCTGGAAGTTCTATGCCCCATTTGGTGACGCCTCCTATGGCGTCACTGTTATTGATTATATCTCTCATGGGAGCTGTGCTCACCACGGTAATTGGATGCTCCTGAAAATATTGTTGTAGCTTACGTGATGCTAGAAAAACACCGTAAGCCAACTTTTGATAGTGCGGATATCGCTGTTTTAATTTTGTCAGGACCTCGCTGATAAAATAAGTCGGACGTTGCACCAAGTGTTCTTGATTTTCCTCCGGTCTCTCCACCACCATGACAATACTAACGACCTTGTTTGTCGCAGCAAGATAGAGAAACATCGGTTCCTATGGTTCCGGCGCAGCAAGGATAGGAGCAGATGAGAGTACTTTCTTCAGGTCTTGTAGTGCTACTTCAGCTTCATCGGTCCAAACAAAATCCTTGGTCTTTTTCAGAATTTTGTATAATGGTGCGGCTCTTTCACCAAGCCGGGTTACAAATCGACTGACCACAGCGATGCAGCCAGTTAGTCTTTGTATGTCCTTCAGGCGAGTTGGCCTGGAAATATTGAGTATAGCCTTGATTTTGTCTCGGTTCACCTCTATGCCTCCTTGAGACACGATGAAACCTGACAATTTTTCGGCTGGTATTCCAAAGAAACATTTCTTTGGGTTAAGCATGATGTTGTATTTTTGTAGATTGGCGAATGTTTCCTCCAAGTCGGAAATCAGTGTTTACTTCTTTTTGGACATCACCGCAATATCATCCATGTATGCATGTACATTGCGTCCGAGTTGGTCATGGAGGCAACACTGCATCGTGCGCTGGTAGGTAGCTCCTGCATTTTTCAGCCCAAAGGGCATCGTAACAAAACAGAAGGTTCTGAAGGGGATTATGAATGAAGTTTTGACTTTGTCAGATTCCTTCATCCGGATTTGGTGATAACCGGAGTACGCGTCGAGAAAATAGAGGAGTTCAGAGCCTGCCGTAGAATCGATAACTTGATCAATCCTAGGCAGAGTGAACAGATATTTTGGACAAGCCTTGTTCAAGGCAGCATAATCAACACACATCCTTAAATTAGTGGTGTCCTTTTTAGGGACCATTACAGGATTGGCCGACCAGTCAGTGTGGATGACATCTTCTATGAATCCGGCTAACTCGAGCCGTGGTAGTTCCTTAGCTATTGCCTTACGCTTTTCATCGCCGAAACATCGTAAGGACTATTTGACGGGTTTAGTGTTCGGGTTTACATTTAAAGAGTGCTCGGCAAGTTCCCTAGGTACTCTGGTCATGTCAGATGGCTGCCATGCAAAGATATCTTGATTTCTTGGAGGAACTTGACGAGCGCGCTTTCCTATGCGCTATCTAGGCCTACGCCTATCTGGGTCACCTTGGAGGGGTCATCATCCTTCAACGGCGTCTTCTTCGTCTCTTCTGATGCCTTGATCTCCGGATTTGGCTTTGTCACCTCCTTCTTCGTTGCGAGCATCTCGGACGGATCTATGCTCTTCTCGATCTCCTGGTACTCCTGGGCGTGCATCACGGCTTCAACAAGGTGGCATTTCCATCCTCGCACTCTCGCGCTTTCTTCGGGTCTCCCCTGATGGTGATTACGCCGTTGGGACCTGGAATTTTCATCATATTATAAATGTAACACGAACGAGCCATAAAAGCCCGGTAAGCCGGACGTCCGAATATAGTGTGGTACGCGCTCTTGAACGGGACCACTTCAAAAGAAAGTGCCTCCGTCCGATAATTCTTTGGTGTTCCAAAGGTAAATCCAAAGTGATTTCTCCCAGGGAATTGGCCTGTCTTCCTGGGATAACTCCGTGAAAGATTACAGAGCTATGGTTCAGCTGGGTCTCCGAGATCTTCATCCGGGGTAGCGTTTCGACATAGAGAATATTGATACTGTTTATACAGTACCACCGTCCATGAGGGTCTTGGAGAAACCATAACCGTTAATAAGTGGATTGACGATTAAGGCTATTTTCCTCGCCTGTGCAACTTAGGCAGATGATCAGTGCGGTCAAATGTGACTGCCACTTCCGACCAGTTCAAAAATTGGGGGACAGCCGGAACTGTTGCATTGAGCTCATGTAGAACTTCTTTCTTAACCTTTGATGGTTGAGATCTGAGGAAGGTGACATAAGTGTCTTTCTTGGTCGGAAAATTTTTCTTCCCTTCCAGCTTGGGATTTGAAGCATCAGCTTCCTCCATGTCGGATTCTTCCTTGGTCTCTTTATCTTTTTCGGGATTCTTCTTTCCCTTCTTCCGCTTAGCTTTGTAGCCCGTGGTGTCATCTCTTTTGATGTCGTCATTGAAACGACATTCGGCGTTGGTGTGGGATGAGCCCCCATTTGCGTCTAAGTGATGCACACATGGGTTATTGGCAATGTCGGCCCAAGAGTAGGTTTTGCCCGGTTGTTGGTCTCCTCTACCTTGGACTCTTGAAGTTCCACGGCCATGCCCACGGCCTCCGCCGCGTCCTCCTCGTCCTCCAGACCCAAAAGTAGCAGTGACCACTGCCGTTTCCGTGTTGGGTTTCTCTTCCGAAGTATTTTTGCGCCTCTGAGCTTGTTGCTTTGGTTGTTTTGCCGACTGTGGCACAGCCAGGGCATTGAGTAATCCCTCTGCATCGTCGTCAGCATCTACATACTTGCTCTTTGTTTCTATCATCTCTCCCAAATCAGTGACTTTGTCACACTTCAAGCGATGAAGCAGTAGACCAATTGGGAGACCTGCGATGGAAGCTTCAATCGCAGTTTGATCACTTACTCCTTCGCAGGAGTTCTTGGTGTTGATCCATCATCCGAGGTAATCCCGGCAAGTTTCTCCGGCCTTCTGGGTGCAACGTTGTAGGTCTCCGACCGTACAGGGCCTCCGGTATGTGCCTTCAAAATTCCGAAAGAACGCACTTTGCGTGTCATACTAGTTGTGGATGGTGTTCTCTGGAAGTTCATTAAGCCATGATCGTGCCGTCTTCCGCAACATAAGTGGGAGATATCGGGTTGTGACCAGGCTGTTTCCGCCTTTGGCGATGCAGCAAGCTTGGAAAAAATCTTGTAGCCAGGTATCTGGCCGAGCAATGCTGTCCTAGGCTTGGATATGTCTTGAGATAGCAAATCCTTCCGGGAATCTTGTAGCTCTGATGCGTGGTCTGAAGCACTTTGGGCCCACGTATATATCATTGTTTTCGTAGCGCCGTGCCTCTATGTTGGAGTTGATCATGTGCCTTGCGTCGTTCAGGGATAGAGATCTTCCCGAATGTCAGCTATGGCTGCAGTTCCTTGGAGCCGGACTTCGGCTTCTGCCACGACCTCCTCCGCCACGTCGTCCTCCTTGAGAGCCATTGTGATGAATGCTTTGTGGAGAGGGTGGGGCAGCTGGATTGTTTCCGGCTGTTCGCCGGCCTCCGTCTGGAGCGTCATTATTCCGGTTCTGGGGAGGGTCTTCACTATGACGAGCCCCCTGTCGGCATGTCCCGGCATGGTTTCCGTCGTTCCTTCGTCCGTCGTTCCCACTACGGTGAGGCTCAGCCGGACGGCTTGCATGTCTAGGAGGTGGCATTTTTTGACGATCCTCCTCCCGACGTTTCTCTTTATCTTCTCCCCTTCGATCGTTCGACTCTCGTCGGGGAGGATTCCTCGGATACAGTACAGCAATGGCCTCTTGCTCGGCCGCTGGAGCGACGTTGCTCCAGTCATGTGTAGTTTTGTGATGCTGTCCTGATGATCCGGTTCTGGAGTAGTTGTCTTCCCCTCGGTCGGAATGGTGACGCTGTTCCGGAACACGCTGGGGCCTTATATCATTCCAGGCTGAGTCCGTGTGACATTGGTCAGATTTGGAGACCAGTTTTCCACTTATGGATTTCGTAGCCATCTGTTTCTCCAGACCCTTGGTGAGTAGCTTGATGCCCAATCAAACCTGTTCTAGGCCTAGGTTATTTGACAGGATATCTCGAGCTGCGACAGTGTTCTGTACCGGTGTTGGGTACACCAGATCTCCTTTGCTGTCGAGACGAGGCATCCCTTGATCTCCTTCAAAGAGGACCCTGTTCACTTCTGGAAATTGACCATCATGTGTGTAACGTTTCCGTGTTTTCTGATGCAACCGAGACATGTAATCCTTAGTTGCCATGCGTTTTATTTTCCTCCTCGATGTTTTTGGCTTCATCCAAGAGTTGTTGACAACGCGCTTCTAGGGCTTGGGCCCTTTGGTCCAGCTCTTCAACAGTAAGTTCTGCAGCTGTAGGGATAGGTGTGATTAATGCAGCATCGATGAGTTTACGCGCACCTTCGGTGATCACGTGTCCATCCACCGATTCTTCTTTTTTCGGCTCTTCTGGGATAAGTGCTCCATCCGAGTCTTCCTCGTATTCCTTGTCAATCACCTCCTCTGTCAGAGGGTCTTTTGTCGGGGTTTTGTTCTTCTCCTTTTCCTTCTTGGCAGCGCCGGTAGCAAAGACAGCTTTGAGTCCGTTTCCTGGAGTCAAGCTCAGATCGGTACTTTCGGACATCTGGACTTCGGGATTATCTCTGACTTCCATGTCATCCTGCGCTTTGGGGGAGTGTTCCCCAGATCCTTCATCCATGGCTTCTCCTTCCTCTGCAGCTTTGGAGTTATACTCCTCTTCATATTCCGTGGAGAACTTTCGGAAATCTGCTGACGTCATCGATTCATCCAAGGATGCGGGTACATCGGCATTTGTTCCAATTGCCTCCAGCACAGAGTCGGTGTTGTCTCCAGCATCGGCAGAGCCGGATCCGGATCCCACATATCCGACGAAGTGCCACGCGTGCTTCCTGATGTACCTGTGGCTCTCGCGATCAGCTTCATCGAAACTTTTGATGGTCTCGAGAATTGCATCTGCGCTTGCGTCTTGCATTGTCATACGTCGCAGTGTGTACCTCAGGAAAGGCCTGTCTGTCCCGGCATCGTCAGAGCCGGAAACAGTGTCGTTGATATGCCCCTCCTGGATTTCGACTTCCGCGGGTGGGTCGATCTGGGATTCAGCCTCTCCGAGGAGATCCACTCCAGATTCAACTTGGGCCCCTAGGTCTTCTTCAGGCTCGGATTTCTCCACTATCTCCGCAACTGGTGCGGGCTGGGTGGGATTTGGGTTCTCTGAGATCCGGAACTCTGCCACCTCCATGGACAAAGGGGACCTAGAAGATTCTTCTGCCTTTATCATCACCGCTGGGGTGGGTGAGACAGGTTCAGCAAATCCAATGTAAACAACGATCTCGCCAAAAGACATGATGGTGTATGCAGTCACAGCCTCCCTAGCCGGAATCCAGGTCTCATTGAGAACGATGAGAGGGACGTCGCTGGCGTAGAGGATGCGACCGACGGCGATAGTCTCGCCGATTCCGATTCTTGCAGATTCCGCCCGGAACGCAGATCCGAAGCTCACTTGCCCCACGGTGGGCGCCAACTATCATCGGATTGATGACAAGTACGCCATGAGGGGGTCCTCGAGGCGTGCGGAAGAGAGGGGTGTGAGACATACGGTGTTCCGGGACGGTGAGCACACAAGTTTACCCAGGTTTGAATCCGCCGGCTTTGGACGGATCCTACTCCTGCTAGCAATCCAGTAATACGGCAGAGCCGGAATATGGGTTAGAAGGGTTTCACCTGTGCGAGTTGAGATTGTAGACTATTGAGGTGTGCCCTAAAGGCTCTCCCTAGGATGGCTTATATAGATATCCGGCCTAGGGTTTACAGGAGAGATCTATCTGGCTACGACTAAGAGTCGGTTACAGAGTACATCTTGAACTACAAGTAACACTATGGGCCTAAGTCGGTAAGTCTTCTGGGCCTTCCCGTAGACGGATGGTACTCCGTCTTTTCTCCCTGACTGGGCCGCCCGTGAAGCAAAGCTCTAACCCAAAGTGGGCCACCCTGGTCAGTGAGGAACGTTGAGGATACCCGGAAAGTATATCCCCAACAGTTTACTTAATCTTTCGCAGTAAACTGCAAAGTTGAAGGGAGAAATGAACTTAATAGGAAGACATAAAAGATTGATTTGTCACAAAGGGTTTTTGACAAATTCAAAAGATTGACTACAATGTGTAGTGATGCTTAAAGTCTATTGGATTTACATCAGCAATTAGTCTAATTTAGAAATTGGTAAATGATAGTTGAAAACTGCAAGTCTTCAAGATTTTGAAGAAAATGGTTGTAACTAGTACAACAGGAAGATTTTGATCAATCGTGAGATTCCTGGTATCTCGTGTCAGAAAATTCTCGATTTGATGAAAGATCAAATAATTTTGGGTATACAAAGATTACCGAGAGAACCTGTAATTCTAATAAATTGAGTGGGAGCTAAGTAGTTTTCCAAGTCAGATATGTGGATGACATATTTGAGTGGGAGCTGAGTGATATCCTAGTCTGTCAAATATGGGTGATATATTTGAGTGGGAGCATAATAGCATTCTTACATATGTAATTGACATATTAAGAATGATGTGGTTGGTATTAAAAATGATTAAATCATTATAAGGATGAAATAGAACATATATTAAACATAAAGGATCTATGAAGATATATCAACATGTTTAATAAATATAAAATGTCAAAATGTTTCAAAGATTGTGAAATAAGTTCAGAGTATTCTAGTTGAGATTGTGAAGCAATTTCAAAATAGATTCAAGTGAAAAATTAGTTATTACTTGTGAAATTAGGAGAAGCATGAGTAGTAACTCAGTATATGCATGACAATGGTTCAAACGGAGAAAATAAAGATGCACTTCATCACCTATGCCTTGGTCATAGGTTTTCCACATAAACCATGTTGTATACTTGACATAATGTGACCCATGTTCTTAGTTCTAAGAACAGGTTCCAGAGTGATCCATGAGTTAATCACTGAACCAAAGATAACTTTAGCACAAAGGAAACATGGTTAGGCATCAAAGTCGCAAATACTACACTTTGATCAAATCTACATAGATGTAGAAATATTAGAATACTTCTGTATTAAACAAGTATAGTTTTGGTTTAAGAAAGTTTGATTTTCGACTAAGTGTGTTTATAGGTATACATGACAACATTTAAAGTTCAATTGACTGATAGACCGGCATTGTATACACTAGAAAACAAAGTCTCACTTGGTCACCAAAAGAAATGCTTCAACACATTCTATGATAATGGTGTTAATGTCAAATAGGTGACATTGATGATTTGCAAAGAGTATACAGATCTGGTGACACAGATTAAGGAAAGGAAGTTTTCCATGAGAAAGCATGATCAATAAACACATATATGATATGGTTTATGATTATTAACAATGCAACTAGATTATTTATACTCTAGTGCAAGTGGGAGACTGAAGGAGATATGCCTAGGGGTGGCACCCGCCGGGTTCGGGGCTAGGTCTGGCTCCCCAAACCTGCCCCATTTAATTAGTAGGGTCTCATTTTTTACCAGACCTGTGACCCGGCCGGGTTCGAGGCCCCGACGGGTACCCGCCTTGTTCCCATGACTTGTGCGTGAGATATTGGTGGTGGTGGCACAACAGCGAGCATGGCAGCGGTGGCAGTATGCAAGGTGGCGGCGACAGTGCGTGAGGCGATGACGGTGCAGCAGCTCCTGAGGCAGCGACAACAACACACGAGGAGATGGAGGCTTAGAAGCGTGCGAGGCGACGGTGGTGCGGTGCGAGGAGAGGTGGGGCGGGTCTGCAGGTACGTGTTTGCCACCCCCAAACACACCCCATTAAACCTGACAGGTCTAACTTTTTACCAAACCCGTCCCATTTAAGGTAGGTATCCGTCGGGTTTGCGGGTTTTGAGGCCCCATGGCATCCCTAGATATGCCCTAGAGGAAAATTATAAGTATGTTTATTATCATATCTCATTATTTCATAATAGTTTTATATCATGCTATAACCGTATCAATCGGGATCATTGATACATGTCTGACATATAAACAAAATAAAGGTCCCTAGTAGCCTATATTTAACTAGTTCATTAGGTAGCTGATGATCAAGATTTCCTGATCATGGTGCATTTATGCCAATTTCAAATGATGTGGTAGACATTACTCACTTATTATTGTTTCAACACGATCAAGTCATAAAGTTCATAGTTGCAATAGTTAGAAATGAAGCGTCCAAATCCTTAGACTGTGAGATCATATTTAATCACTGTCACCCGAGGCTGCTTTGACTGCATCAACCATCATGACCGTAATTGGGTGACTATAAAGGTGTATGTTGGGTATTCTAGATAGCCAGGTTGAGGCGTATGTATCGAGATCGGGATTTGTTCTCGTGTGTGACGGGAAGATACACCGGGCCCACTTGACGAATCGCATCCATAAAACTACGCAGCATATGACTAGGTCATAGGGATGGAATATCATGAGAACGAGTAATGCGGCACTTATCGGAAACGAGATTGAACAAGGTATCATGATACCAATGATCAGATCTTGGACAAGTTTAGTATCAAAGTAACAAGGGAATTGGATTCGACGTTTATGGTTCAAACGACGTTGATATCGTTGAATGCATAGGGGTCATTTTGGGCATCGTGGTCCTCCTATTGATCATTGATTAGAGATCGTCTTGATCATGTCTATGCCATTCCCAAACCATGGGGTAACACACTTAAGGGCATTACGATGCCTGGAGATCATTCCGGTATTGATGGAATCACATGTAGAATGAGAGAGGAAGACTGGAAGTGTTTCGTGAGAGAACCGGAATCGTTCCGAGAAATCCCTAAGGAAATTGGAGAGAATCAAAAGGACTTTCGAGTCAAAAGGATTTATTGAATATGTAATTTATATTAATTATTTTAATTAATAATAAAATAATATTTAATTAAAAATAAAATGTGGCAACTTCCCTATTGGGCCAAGTTCCTCGGAGGGAACAAGGCCCAAGAAGAAGGGTCGTAGGGAGAAGCCACCGATCCCGCTTGGTGGGCGGGCGGGTGGGGCCCACCTCGGCCGCTGGCACCTCCATGGGTCGCGCGCGGTTGGCCCACCCGGCCCAGCCTGACTCGGTCGGCCACTACCTCCTCTCCTTGCACGCGCCTCCCTCCTCCTCTCTTTAGTCCCACCTTGGACTTTAGGGGAGGGTGTGCCCTCTTTTCCCCTATATAAGAAGGTCCATATGTGAGCGAAAAAGAGCAACAGTTTCCACCAAATAGTCTCTAAGGAATTGTTCCTTAGAGGATTTTCTCTCTATCTCTCTTCTCTCGCAACTGTGGCCCCAAAGTAAGGGCTACACGAGCAGGAGACTGCTTTGCTACGGCACACCATTGTGCTTCGGTGATTCTGGCTAGGAGATCTACTTCCACAATCTCGACAGGTATCAGAGATCCGGGAGTCGTTGTCTTGCACCGTACGTGTGCATTACCTCGAAGGTGCTACCACTTGTGGCACCGGACCATCATACGAGGACCAGGAAAAGGGTTAACTTGTGAGGAGCTTCGCAACCTTGAGGGCGGAAGAGTATGACTAAATCATCCATGTTCTGCATGAGCGTTAAATGCTTATGGTCCCCTTCACCTTCCAACATTTGGTGGGAGAATCAGAAACAAATGAAGTATGAGGGAATCGCCGTCACCTGGACGGAATTCAAGGATGAATTTCGCAAAGCCCATATCTCCGCAAGTCTGATGAAGATCAAGTAGAGATAATACATAGCACTCACCCAAGACAGCATGTCCATCAACGAATATTTGACCAAGTTCAACAGTGTTGCCTGCTATACCCATGAAGACACCAATACTGAGGACAAGAAGAAGGAGCAATTCTGTAGGGAAACATGTAGGCTACACTAGCGTAAAATCAAAATTTTCTACCATGTCAATCAGGAATACTATTGTCATAGATCATGGGATTACTGCTAGACGCACAGTTGCGGAACTCGATGAAGCACGTCGTGATAGTGTAGATGTTGTACGTCTCCTCCTTGTCCTCGTCCCACGAGCAGCTCCCCTTTGCGTGGCTCGTCCAAGTGCTACAGCTGCAGCACCTCTGAGGTATCCACACGTCTGAAGTGGAAGATCACACGGCAGACTGCTAGGTCCGCACATGCAAGACAGGCATAAGAGGAGTGGCGGCTGGGTGAAATTCTCAACCCTATTCAGCTCACCTCACTCTCTCTTATGTAGGGATCCCTGGTGGGCTTCTACATTAGCAGCCTAAGCCTGGTATAATTCGGATCCAATCCTAATTAGGCTTCCAGCCCCTAAAGTGTGTGACCCTATAGGTTCATACACGTATAGACATGACGCCAGTACACTTACTCCATCAATAGTTGGTGGCAGCCTCTAGCAAGATGTGCCAACTCCTAAACGCATATAAAGATCATTCGGACGAACCATCACAAGGTTGAGTACATGTCTTTCCCTTTGCCCTACGATATTTGGTCTAGCTCCAAGTTGACCTCTCTTTCTCGATACTATGATTCGGAATCCCTTTACTAGGTTAACCCTTAACCATATGTAGCACGACCATGCATTTCTGGATCCGATCACTCGAGGGGCCCAAAGATATCTCTCTCAAGTAGAGAGGGGCAAATCCCATCTTGATTGACCGATGCCTTGCAGCATGTATCATGACAAACCCGAAAACTACCTTTATAACTACCCAGTTATGGAGTAGTGTTTGATAGCCCCAAAGTAGGTCGATCCACATCTCAAGTACATGCGACAATCTCAGGTCTAAGGATAAAACATACACGATATGTAGAAAGAGCTGCAAGTATTATTGCCAATCTCAAGTTGGGTCAGTCCAACCCCATGTTCATAGCATGTGTCCACATCATTGGTTTGACATCTCCATGTCTATGACTTGCGAAACATAGTCATCAACCAATCAATGTGCTAGTCTAATATTCACGTGTGTCCTCACATGAACTCTGACTAGGGACAACTATTAGATAACCATACAATTAAAGAGATTCACAAACAATTCACATAATTGCCAATCAATCCAAGTTGCCTAATATATAGATATTCAAGGAACATTATAAAAAATCATGGATACATATGAAACAATCATCTCTATGATTGCCTCTAGGGCATATTTCCTCCAGTTCCTCCACGGAATGCACCAAGCACTCAAAACTAAACCCAGTGTTCTAGAATCCCAGACTTCCAAGCTATGGTCAACATCACCCTGATAGCTGAAAACTAACACCGCACCATGTAGTCAAAACCCACAAACCTCACCATGAGAGGAATGTAGTCAAGACACGCACCTAGCAACCCAACTTTCGTGCACCCGCACCAGCAACCCATCTCGCTCTTGCAAGTGCACTACAACCCGCCTGGAACACACCCAAGAAGGACGACTTCAATAGGGACAAGTTCTACACCAAACACCCACTCATGGACAACTAGAAGAAGGATAAATCCTGCTTAAAGTGTGGAAAGACTAGCCACTACATCAGCAACTGCCCCTGATGATTGGCAATGGCACCAACAATGCAGCTAGGCCATCCCTACTAGCCCGAGCTAGGGCACGATGGGACACGCCTGCACTCCTTGAGGAAAACCCGAGGAGGAACCTGCCCTCATGAGGAGCGTGCCCTCCTAGAGGCCCCTCTTTTCTTCTAGGAGGGGGCTCTTTACCTCGGGACCTAGCCGTGGTCCTCTGTGGTGGCCCGCCTACTGTCCCGAAAGACGACAAGTCCAATGGGCAGTCCGCACGCTGAACCGATCACGTGGCGCGCCTCGTAAAGAAGAAAATGTTGTCTAGATACATCCGTGCTAGAGAGGCACTGACCCCATCCATGTCGGCCCCTTCCTTGCTCCCTTTTAATACTTTGGTGCAAGGGCACGGTGGGTCACACCAGGAGACAAGGAGACGCCAGCGGCGACCGCAGTTTTATGGTGGACGGGTATCAATGAAGACCCTAGACCAAGGCCATGTTAGATAGTATGATAGACCGGCATCCTTTGGGCGGCAATGTGGTAGCCCTTCCCGCCCATCAGTTTGGGAAGAGGCCCTAGGCCCCTATAAAAGGAGACCAACCCTTACCTTAGAAGGGATCGATCCGAGAGAGAGATCACAAAAACCCTAAGGATACATCCAGTGTACCCTCGCGAAGCATCGCAAGTAATACAACCAAGCAGGAGTAGGGACTTTACCTCTTCAAGAGAGTCCTGAACCTGGGTAAAAAAACATTTATCTACTCTATCTCGTGTGCGAGCTACGCCGCAACCATCATCGCCGAGAAGTCTGAAACACGCGTTCAGTCCCTCTCGAACTCCGGGCTCGTTGGGCCCCTAGTTCCTTCGTGGGACGCAAAGTTCCGACAATAGTGGTTCTCATGGGTTTAAATAAACAAAACAAAAAAACTAATGCAATGGTGGTAGATAAATGTTTTGATGATGCTTTTAATAAGTAAACTACATATGAAAGTGAAATATATGTTTTATAATTTTGGAAATAATTATAGAACATAAAAGTGCTTGTAAAGTAATGTAAAAGGTGTTTCTCGTGCTTAAAAATGGATGGGGGGTTCATGGGTTTACTTTCCTACTCTATCATAAATATGGTGGCACAAATATAGCCTTTTAGATAAGAAAATGCCGATGCTACTCCTATGTAGTGTTTGGTTCATATTCATATGGGCATCAAATCCCAACATATATATGATGCAACACATCTCACTGACACTTAGTAAGAGAAAACTTCGGATAGTAAGATTTAAGTGGATGCACTCTCGTGGCTGCACTCTTGTAGCTGCACAGAGTATTGCTTTGTATTTTGACATGACATTGAATAACAAATATGCTAGCTCGAAGAAAGGAGCTCATCTTTGCTGCCACTAAATGATAATAACATATGCACATAACCAACTTATTACAAAGCGGAAAACTACATGGACAAAACCTGGTAGCCACAATAAAGGCCAAAACCATCTCTTTAGTCATTGTTTTTCAACAATTTATAAATTGTTGTAGGATTTGATTTTTTTTAACTATTATAATTGTTACATGGCTTTTTAAACATGTGGTATTCAATACTATGACTATTCCCAAGGTGATATCTTACATGGTAAGTTGATATGCTGGCTGGCATTAATAAAAACTAAATCCACATAATGATTAGTTTGATCCATGTTTGAGCACAACTTTTTTATGAAACAATAATTAGTGGGTTATTTATTGTCAAAGAAGCGCTCAGAAAGCCATTAGCATAGTAGTTCATGTTTTTAGTTACTGTTTTGTACCTTTACAACAATTTTTGAAGTGAAGAAGGAATATCAAAAACTTGACTCACAATAACTTCAACCGCTCGAAAGTTGTGCACCCAAATTAACAAATACAGAGTTGAACTCAATATAAGTTGAATTAATCACTGCTAAAAAGATTGGAAGTAATAGCAATGTTTTTGACCATCTCTTGTTGTTTACCAACCCTAAATTTGACCACTAAAATGACAGTATAGTCCGGTGCGAACAAAACATGGTGTAACAAATGTACTTTCTTTTCTTAGGCCACCACACAATAATCCACCAACAATAGAAAAAATGTATCCATTTTGCTTGACCACTGAATACCTCTTTGTGACACGGGATTTCGAAAATGTCGGATTATGAAAACTATTTGAACAAGATGCAATGACATGTTGATCCAACCTGAGCTTAAAATAAAGCAATTGTAAGAGTAAAGAGATGCAGTCTGCCTGTGTCATGGAACAAATATTTTTCCTGGAGAATTTCGTGTATATCATAGTTTTTTTTAGAATAACAGACGGTTACTCCCCGCTCCATTGCATGAAAACCACGACTCCACGAGCATGCAGAGTAACATAGTTTCGGTTTCAACTCCTAGTGAGGCAGCTGCCTCAATGACTAAAAGTTTCAGTAAGGTGCGAGAAATAGATGTAACATAATGCCAAAACTAGTGGCAAAAGCAGCTACATGGCTCTCATAGCACCACATCGGTTCACATTTTGGAGAGGCAGCAGACATGTGTATACCATAGTTGTCATTGAACCAAATACAGTTTTTCCTTAGTATGAACTGTGCAAAATTTGGAAAAATCCTATGGTTTCTACGCTATGCAGAAACAAATTGAAGGGATAGAATGTGGAAAATTCCTATGAAATTTATTTTAACCAAATAGGTCTGATGAGCGAAAAGTGGGCTTAGGTCCAGAGGTCCATGGAGCTTGTTTCTTAATAAGTTCAAAAGCTTTATTTTGCAATATTGAAAATATTCATCGCATATCTTTCAAGCAGTGATCTACCTAGAAATACAAACATGTAGAGCCGAACAGAGTTTTTTTTTGGGGGGGGGGGGGGGGGGGGGGGGGGGGGTTGCCTCCCAGCCACAAATTTATCCTTTTCTATAGCCTACAATTTAACACATTATGACTTGGCATATCCGTGCAAGACATATGTATGCATCTATAGAATTTTTGACTTCCCAATTTTATTTTGCTTATCATTTCAGATTCCATGCTCTGTGGAGCCAAAAACATGGCGCTCCCTGATGCGGGGATAGCTACAGGCGATTCGTGGCAAGCCGCTTGTCGTTTTCTTCTTCTTTGGCTGCCCAGCTTCTTGGGCCTTGGGCCGTTGTTAAAGGTGCAGAAGAACCTTGTGCCATGTTGAACACGGCGTATGCGTGGCCAAGATCATACGCGCGACAGGGTGAACCACCAGTCAAAACTCAAAAGGTGAGGACTAAATTAATTACTAAGAAATAGACATGGATTTCTCTCGTGGATCGTTCCTCCTACCTTCCTCTCTCGTATTCCCATCGGTAATGTCGGGTCAGAGTCTTGAAGTTAATGGGGGATATACGAACAGTACACCACTACAGTAGCGGTGGCTCCCCCAAAAGATCAAATCTACTGGTGGTATCAACCAACTGGCGGTGGTGCATCCAGCTCGCCCCCGGGTGGCCACCAGCCTCACAAACACGAACGGAACCACGCAGACGCAGTCCCGCACACACACATTTACGCCCGGCTATAGCGCGCGCGCGCCTCGCGGTTTACTTTACCTACTACTTCTACGGCTCCGGCCACGTCGCGACGGCAAGGGCAGCCACATGATGCGCCGCAGCGGCAGGCCACGCTCACCTCGCAGCCACCATAGGCGACCCCCTTCCTGCTCCCCATAACGTGTCCGTCTCTTCTCCCACCCGTCCCCCACCTCCCCCCCATCTTTTAATCTGCCCTTCAGGCAACAAGGGCAGCATAGAGCCGGTGTTGCCAAGGTCGACTGAAGAATCGTTGCTCTTCTACTTCTAGCTCGCTTTTGCCAAAGCCTGCGTCCGTGTGTGTGTGTGTTGCTCGGCGATCCGCTGCATGGCATACTCAGGCGACGTCGAAGCGGTGCCGGAGCACTGCGCGGCTCACCCGGCCGACGCTGGCATGGACGGCTTGGCGGAGTCGACCAAGAAAACCGGCCGACCAGTCGCGTCCGAGACGACGTCCTCCGATCACCACGAGGCGGTGGAGGCGTCCGAGCAAGCTGCAAGAATGTCTACGTCCATGGAGGAGCAGGAGCTGCTGTCGCCGACGGCCAAGGAGGAGGAGGCGGAGAGCACCCGGGACAGGCTGAAGCGGCACAGGCGGGAGATGGCGGGGAGGGTGTGGGTGCCGGAGATGTGGGGGCAGGAGAAGCTGCTCAAGGACTGGCTCGACTGCTCCGCCTTCGACCGCCCGCTCGTCCCTGCCGGACTGCTCACGGCGCGCCGGGCGCTCGTCGCCGAGTCCTGCGCGCGCCGCCCGGCACCGGAGCCCCGCGCCAGCTCCAGCCCTCTCCGGGTGCAAAACGGCTGCTCCTGAGCTCCGCGCTTCACCTATATCTACATGCACATATGCCTAGTTCTTCTTGCTCGAATAAGATGCCATATCCTTCTTGTTTCGGAGCTGTGAAGGTTCATCTTTTTTGTGATTCAGTGGTGATACTTTTGAAGAATTACATTTGCACTTCAGCTTATTTACTTAGCTTATACTGCCAATAATCCAGAAACAGTCATTTCTATATATCGCTTGATTGACAAAATTTTATTACTAGTGATTATCGATCAAGGAGCGTTGCTCTGTATTGATGGATGTATTATTCCGTGGTTTGATTATTTTGCTATTAGTACTGTTAAGAGGCATATCATATGTGGCTACGCACCTTTGATTTAATTGGCTCCTATACATTTGATTATTAGACCGTTTGCTGGTTTTATATGTAATAGTTTGGTCAAAAAAATATCTATGGAGAGACTTTAATGGTCAATAGGATTGGATTGCAGGTATAGATCGCCATAAAGCTTAGGATCGAATTAATTTGTGCTTGTTGTTTCGTCAGGTGAACCTTTTCAACTCTAGTGACGTGGTTTCCTGCCATTCTTTCGTTTCTTCCTCTCCTTTTGAGGAACAGATTCTCGCCTCTTTCGTTCGGTTCCAACTTGCTAGGGTTCATTTGGCATTATAGCACGTGACCTAGTACGTACACATGTTGTGCGCATACCCTAGCTTGTTATATGTAGCACTCGCTTTAGACAAGTTCAGAGAAGTACACTCGATGTATATTGTATTTTTATAGAAACACTCGATATCTTGCAACTAGCACACTTGCTTGGTTCAAACTTTACGGGGATCTCTTGCTAGCTAATGGCTGCTTCTAGAAGTTTCATATATATCTGCATGCGTGGTCAGTTCGCTATGATCGTGGACTAAGGAGTGCCACTGAATAGCCCTGTATAGGACTCTTGTTGGCCTACTACATCATGCCTGTACTTCTCTTAGAAAGTGGGAAATCCGCACAGTAGTTACCAACCTCTTAAATACTTGACCTCTGAACATAGACACGTGCAACCACACAGTACTGTGTAATACTACGTATTTGTGTTGAGTCGCAGATAATCATAGCCCTCTGCTGAATTTTTTGTCCTTTGATTTACTGGCCCTGTTTTAAAGCAATTTGAAGTATAGCAGCATGTCTCCGTTTTGGACTTTACGTAGCTAGTAAAGTATACCAAAAATTAAAATTTAGTAGTCTGTCTTTGGTTTGGAGTTGTGTCTAACTATGAAGTGAAACAGTCAATTACAGTCTAGAAGAACAACGCACCAACTCTTTTACAGACCTAATCAAGCTTGTAGCTCAGGCTCCGTTTCAATGGCGAGTTAGTAACAAGATTGATGTTATATGAGCTGCAATATTTAATTTTATTGCACTTTGGTTGGATGTACTTTTTTTCCCGTTGTATGGATCTAAGAGCATCTCCACCGGCGCCCCAAAAGATAGCCGGCAAGATCTGCGGTGAATTTGTACAGGTGAAAAACGGACCTTTAGTCCCGGTTCGAGAGGGCCTTTAGTCCTGCTTTTCCAAACGAGATTGCCGAATCGGGACTAAAGGCCCGGTTGGCTTGCAAACCGAGACAAAAGGTCGTCCACGTGGCTCAGGAGGTGGGCTGGAAGACCTTTAGTCCGGTTGGTTATACCAACCAGGACTAAAGGTTCCTGCCGTGGGAGCATTTTGGAGCAATCGGCTGTCGCGGCAGGAGATGGGTTTTTAGGGTTTATAGTTTTGTATTTTCTTTTTCATTTAGTGTTTTGTGTCCGTCTTATTTTTCATTTTGTGTTTTCATTTGAAACAAGTTTTCGCATACATATTCTACGCTACTACATACCGTACATGTTGATGCACACATGTATATACAATTTGTCTTACGAGCACACACATATATATAATTTGGTATACGAGTCCCAACCGGGACTAGAGCCCGTCTATTTCATTACATGGAGATTATTAAATTTTACATGCATGCTTTAGACTATATCTATATTGTATTCTCTTATTGGGAAAATGACCTCGTCAAGCAAAAATCCTGCCAATTTCTCTTGAATTGCTAGTAGATGGTCATGTGGTAGGAGCTCCTCCCGCATCGCATCCAACTATAAAGAAGGAGATCAATATGAATATATCAATCATCATAACAAAAATTATTTATGGAACTCAATACAAATTATGGTAATAAAAATAAATTATGAATATATTGTTTACGTACTCGAATAAATTACAAGTCCTTCTCAATAGTCAACATGCGAATGAACTCGCAAACATAGTATCCACATAAATTAGTCCCCCGTGGCTGTGTCACGCACTTTACAAGAATAGAATTCAATCAAATAATAATCTAACATGATAATTGTATTGAAACTAGAATTAAAGAGATAGGCGAACCTAGATCGTACTACTTACCTGAACCGGAATAAAACTCGGCTCCTCACACCATTGACCGGGTAAAAAATTCTTGAACCATTTCGAAACACTGTCTGGCAAAGGAAATGAATGAATGAGTTAATAATTACTCGAAATCTTAGAAAATAAACGAAATAGACCGATATAGTGCGATAATGATTGAAATTATTTCTGGAGCATATTAAGCATGTCGCGGTACTCTTCCATGTTTTTCTTTAATGTGTCCATGATTTCAACTCTTCCACTGTCAACAGCAATGCTTAGCAGAATCCAGTGGAAGCTATGCAGGGTTTATATACGTCAGTAATCATGAGTTACACTTAACATCGAGTAAGAAAAAGTTAATGTGTACAAGATAGTAATACTCTCATCCGAAGTTGTAAGGAAATATTATTTCCTTATAGTAATGATGCTTCTTGAAAAACCTTAGAAAGTTACACTCCGTGTCCACGGGATTCATCTTTAGCGTAGCAGAATTAACTCGATTTGGGTCAGTTAACCCAATGCAATAGGTTGCCATTTTTTATTCCAGAATCTTCATTCTGCATAATAGCGTACACAAGGATACAATGAGAATAATTACCGGCAATGAATTGAACGAGCCGAGTTAGAGACTTAATTACATAAATAAATTAATCACTTATAGACAATAACAACTGAGAAGAGATTTGTCGAGTTCCCTTTGATTGAATAACTAAAAGATTTCTAAAAGGTCAATATGGATCTTGTCTTTAAGTAAGTAATGCACCTCTCTAACTTTCGCTATGAGCATTCCTCGCCCTTGATCTGCGACTTCCAACTACTAGTTATGCAATTGTCGCATTTTTGTTAGCAGACACCAGAGTATCTCATCGTTGACCAGAGGCTCCCTGCGGACATATTGTTCTGCTACATCAGCCTTGGGGATAGCAGCGTCGCCTAGAATTTCATCAACAAACATATTACATTGCTAGGATAATAGCTTAGTTGTTTGCATATCCAAAGGTTCTTCCATATATATTTGATGTTTGGGTAACACCGTGAGTGAAGTGTCGACACTATGCTGTGAGTGGTGACACTATCCGGTGGTTAGCGGCACTATGTCATGGGTGAGTGTCGACAATATGTTGTGGTGCTTAATCTATAAATAGGCAAGATGCATCCTTGTGAAGTAATAAACTGTAAGATGTGGTACGAGAGGGATACCACTATGGCAGAGCTTCTCGAAGATGTCTTAGGATCCCGTCCTCAGACAACTTCAAGGAGCTCGCCATAGAGGCACTCTCATATATGTGAAATTTGTTATCTCCCAGGCGTATTGATCTAGCTAGAGAAGTTATAAACTGCAAGATGGTGCGACAGGGACACTACTATGGCGGAGCTTCTTGAAGATGTCTTAGGATTCTATCCTTAGACATCTTCGAGGAGCTCGCCATAGAGGAACTCCCATATATTTATCTCGAGGAGCTTGTCAAAGATGTATTGAGCTAGTGTATCTTCTTATGAATCGTTTTTTTGAATTAACCATTTTTTGTTAAAATTTTGTGATTATTATTGTTTACTATGGTACATATATATGTGTATGCATAATGATGATGTTATTTTGTTTATATCCATCCGGAATTTGAATATGAAGTGGTTACAATCTCTCTACTTTGAGAGCATGGAATGAGCTAAACTAGCAATTACAGATGAAAGAATGGAGTTGCTATGCCAAATCTTGATAAATCGTGTGAAAAAAGGGGTGAACTCGAGCTCGGGAAAGAGTGTGGCCAAATCTGCATTATATAATTAAATATATCAAAAACTATTACACGACAACATAAATAGAGAAGTGACCTAATTAATACAAGTTCATCACATTAAAACCAAAGTAAAATAGTGACCAAATGTTATTATTGCCAAAATTATGCCCAAACTAAACCCACAAATCTCTCTACTTCTAGAGCATGAAATGATCTAAACTAGCAATGAAAGATGAAAGGATGAAGTTTCTTACCTTTTAGAATCCTTGGATAGATGGGGCGCCGCCAAATCTTGACAAATCTTGTGAAAAAATGGGGATGAACTCGGGCTGAAGGAGGAAAACGGAGAGGAGAATGAAGCAGCTTGAAAATGAAGTGTGGCTCGGGAAGGGAGGAATATGATATAGGAATCACATTAGTCCCGGTTGGACACATCTTTAGTCCTGGTTGGAGAAGCATGGGCCCTAGCCAGCCCCAGCCCTGCTGGAAACCCTTTAGCCCTAGCTGGAGCCTCCAACCGGGACTAAAGGTCCCGTTTGAACTGGTACTAGAGGTCACCAGACCCTGCGGGGGTTTCTGGCCATTGGGACAGGAGCATTAGTCCCGATTTGTAACACAACTAGGACTAATGCTCTGAACCAAAGGCATGTTTTCTACTAGTGTTGGGAGCCTGTGCCCAAACTGCCAGCTTTGGGGAAGCCACGCCACACTGGCGACCCCCAACGATCACGCGCAACAATCACGTTAGGGGTCAAAATGCCCAAATATGGAAAATATCACACAATTAGAGCATGTTTATTACAACAAATGCAAATACAATCAAGTTTAATACAACAAATTGAATGTTTCGCGGGATAACTAAAATTTAAAAATATATCAAGCAGCAAGGGGTCCATTGGCTTGGGGTTTTGAGGTGCATCTACTCTGAGCGCCCATAAATGCTCGAAGAGATCTTCTTGTAAATGATCGTGCACATGGGCATCACGAATTTCTTGATGCATGTCGAGAAAAGTACCAAAATCAGTCGGCACCTCGCGATTGACCTCAGCAAGAGGGCCCATGCCCACAAATGGCAACGGATTAACCATTGGATGGTCGCGTTCACTCTTGATGATCATATTATGCATGATCACACAAACATTCATCGCCTCCCACATATGTGATGTTGACCAAGTTAGAGCAGGGAACCTGATGATAGCAAAGAGAGTTTGGAGCACACCAAATGCTCCCTCCACATCCTTCCTACAAGCCTCTTGGCACTAGATAAACTAAGCTCTTGCATTAGTATGAGACTCGGTAATTTATCTCACGAAGGTGGCTCATCTAGGGTAAATACCACCAGCTTGGTGGTAGCCTTTGGTTTATTCCCTTCCATTAACTACAAAGTTCACCGTTGGGTCATGGCCTTCTGTAAGTCTTCCAAACACTAGAGATCTCGATGGCACATTAATGTCATTGTGCATTCTGGCCATGCCAAAGAAAGGTTGCCAAATCCACAAGTCATAATCTGCCATGGCCTCTAGTATCACATTGCACTCTCTTTTATGGCCTTCGAGCATACCTTGCCAAGAGAAAGGGCAATTCTTCCATCCCCAAATGCATGCAGTCGATGCTCCCAAGCATCCTAGGAAATCCCCTAGCTTAGTTATGTGCCATTATATGAGTTGTATCTACTTTAATTGGTTCCCTCAAATATGTTGGCCCAAAGTATCCGACAACAGCACGCCAAAACATGTACACACACTCAGATGTCGTGGACTCGACCATGTGCAGGTAGTCATCTTGAGTATCTATAGTAGCTCTGTATGCAAGACATGACAAGGTAGCCGTGCACTTATGAATAGAGGTGAAACCTGCCAAGCCAGTGTAGTCCTTCTTGTAAATCAAATATGTATCAAACTCTCGCACTCCATACACAATCTTCATGAGAAACTCCTTGTTCATTCCAAACCGGCACCGATACACCACAAGCCCATGGGTTGAGTCATCTTGAAAATAATTTGTCTTCAACATTAGGGCACCAGCCAACTATTGCTGGTCCCTGTTCTTCTTCTTCACTGGCCTTGAGCCTCCCTGTCGAGGAACTAGCTGGCTAGCATGTAGGCGAATGAGACCGCCAATGATCATAATGTTCTCTTCTTTATCGGCCTGAATGTCGGTCTCCTCTTGCAGCATTTTCACCATCATGATCTCATCAATGCTATGCATGGCCTAGGAAAAAGGTCGAGCACCTTCCGTGAGTGGTGAGATCGACATGGTTTGTGGTAGAGAGGGATGCACCTTATTCCCTAGAGATAGCAGCAACGATGTAGAGGCACGGCTGATTCGAAAGGCCTCCCATGCGAGGGGTAGTAGGGTGTCCTTGGCCGGTGGCAGGCGATCTCTAGGCCGCAACATTGGTGTCGTTGAATCAACGATGAGAGCCCAACGAGAACTAGGTGAGTGACTACTAGGGGGTGGTCCGCATCCTAGGGAATGGGCACCGCACTAGCTAGGCTATGGGCATCAGCACATCGAAGAATGGTCGGCGGCAACGGTGGCGATTCACGGGGTAGAAGGAAAGGAAGGAAGGAAGCAAAGGTGGAGAGAAGGGGATGACGTTTGGATTGTGTGGCTAGCAAAGGGGCCCGACGCTGGCTTTCCAGCATGGTACGCATTGCCGCGCATTGCTGGTAGCCCTAGCCTAGCCCTTGGTTGCTAGTGGCAGGAAGGGGGTGTCAGACAGATTGGAGGGAGACCTAATCTATCGGCACCTATTGGGGGCCTCCGGTGTGAGCCATTTTTGGCCACCACTCTCCAACTCAGTTGGGAGCCTGGTTGGGGGCCGCCTATGGAGAAGCTCTGACGGGAAATAGATTATAGATGTATACATACATCGATGGAGAGGTTGAATTTTTTACCCCTTTTGGGGAAAATGGGAAATAGTGCATAACAAAAGTAAAATACACTCTCAAAAGAGGCTTTCACCCTGCTTTATAAATAAAACAACCATCCACAAAGATTTACAAGGTTCAAAAACATGGAAAATGAAAATATAGTCTAATGGGGAAACAACACAAGTAAGTCCAAACAAGAGGAGAGAAAAGACAAGATCTCAAAATCTAAGACACTGTAAAATGGAGCGTGAGATGCTCAGATGGGCGCATCGAAGATCCGTCAAGGAGCCTCCACTAGAAGTCGAAGGAGACCATCTAGTTGTGCCTTGTCCCGCTGCCTATATAGCGGGTACCAGAGATGCAAACATGCTAGGAATTTCAACAATGAGTCAGAAGCACGTCAGGGAAGAATCTTCTCGATAACCATCTTATTGTGCATGGTCCTTAGGGACCAAGACATTGTGGAAAACACTAGGAAGAAGAGGAGTTAGCCCTTTCTAGCATTTTTTTCCTGGGTCTCTAAGAATTCAGCGAGATCCTGGGTGTGCCAATTTGGGCCCAACGCTTCTCTAGTTCAGTTCCATAGATACTGAGCCATGGGACAACAAAACATTATGTGGAATCCGATTAGGGGATCCCACATAATGGACATAACCTACGCCCCGGCCCATGTCGTTTTGCCAATTCTACCCCAGAAGGTAGGCGGTCATGTAGCAATTTCCAAACAAATATCTTTCTCTTTAGGGGAATAGGGGCCTTCCAAAATAGTTTGGTCCAAGGTAGTGTCGGTCTTCTTAAGAGGGTGCGGTATGCGGAGCTGATCAAAGCACCCTGACGAGGTCAGGCGCTAGGACGCAGTATCTAGTATACTAGAGAGAGAATTTGGCAATGCCGCCATTAGCTCTAACCATGCTTTGGTTTCTGCTAGACCAAAAGTTCTACAGAAAAAGATGTTCCATGTCCCCTCCTAGATCGTGGCTGCTACCCTAAGCGATGGTTCGAAGAAAATAGAAAATAGGCTAGGGTACACCTCCGGAAGGCAGCATTCCCGATCCTTATGGGGAAATTAACCCCTAGCCAGTTGATGCGTGCATATTTGCATCATGTTTTACATTATTATTTTGCATTGTAGATGTAGGATTTTGGTATTTTACGGCATTTGCGCGCATACTTTACGTCTGTTTTCACCAGGATCAGGACAGATGATGGACCCAATGGATACAATTACTGAAGCAGTTGTACTGTGGAGAAAAGGAGTTAAAAACAACATAAATCGCCTATTTGGGAAATATTAATAATACCAGAAGAAAACCAGAAGCGAACAAAGGAGGCAGAGAGCATAACGACGAACTATACGGCGGGGGAATTTTCTCCGCTCGTATAGCTCCGGCTGTATAGCTAGCACCACCTCCGCCTCGTCAAATAGTTTCACCCCGTGTAATTGGTTCGGAGAGACGACATACAGAACACCCAAAAATTGCAGAAACCTCACCTCCGAAAGGCATCTAGAGGGGGAACTCATCCGCCAGGGATCCATCTTCACCCTGCGCAGATCCGGGAGGCTAAGGCATCGATCTTCATCATCCACCGCTGCATCACCACCGTCTTCATCCATCCCACCTACATCTTGTCTAGATCTTGTTGTAATTCCTACACTCGTTGTGGATTTATACAAGTACTATTCATCTATGATTGTTTCCATATCATTTCCATGGTGTTGATTGCCTCCATGTCTGAGTAGATCATTTGTTCTTGGGGAGATGGAGAAACCCTAGTATGAGATTGAAATAAGATAAAGTCTATTATGATATTCATCACTGTGACCATGTGTTAGATTCTCTACATCTTGATGTTGAGAGAAGTCGACCTCTCAATATTTGCCTCTGGGGACTTGATGGAGGGAAATACTTGTTGGTAGATGGGGCATGCTAGCAGTTATAGTGACTATAAAGCAGTTAGCAATCCTTACGTATCAACTTGGGAAATCGAGGGAACTCACGGAACACTATCTATGCCATGGGATACGTCCTACGGGATTACATCCCTTAATAGCGCAACAATTCGATTGATGTCGATTGCTGACTGTTGTGGTTATGAGGATGATGTGAGCAGCGGTTGTGGCCTATTCGTCCACATTCGGAGTTCCTCCCACACATATATAGTTGAGAATGTTCATGATGATAATCTTTATCTTAGATCTTTACAATACTAGTGGTGTATCCGCTACTCTCTGAGAACGTTTTTTCCCTACTGTAGTTCCAATCTTTCTTTACATAAGCGATACTTACTTTCTGTATTAAGCTACTTTTCTTTACTTTATTATTGCTCTTATACCCAAAACCCAAAAACACCTTTTACACATTACTCGCATTTTATCTTGTTACTTAGAACTCTATCTAGCATTTCTATCGCAATATTTATCTTAAGAATTATTAGACTTCAGACTCCTTCTCCTTGTGGGATCGATAACTTTATTTCGAAACTAGCTACAAACGATATGTGCACTTGCAGTCATCAAGCTATTTTCTGGTGCCGTTGCCGGGGAGCTAAGCATTGTAGGTCTTTTAGTATTTGCTTATTTATTTTTTTCTTGCTAAATTTTTTTGAGTTACAGGTTTCCACCAACATGATGGAGTTTGAGCATATGATTAGTGCTAACCCACTCAATTACTTTGGGAAGCCCTATGATATTTATAAAAGAGACAATTCCAATGAGAAGACAAGAGGGTTTGAAATAAATCCTCTACTACTTAGTATTCTACATAAGAAGCAATTTACTAGAGATGAAGAAGATCCTGATCCATATGATCATATTGCATGTTTTAAAGATATATGTGGCACTTTTCTATTAACGGGATATACTGCCAATGAGGTAAGGGTTAAACTTTTTAGTCAAACTTTGACAAGTACAACTCTCTCATGGTATAGATCTCTACCACCTGAAGCCACTACTACTTGGGATAATTTAGCTTGCGAATTTCTATCAAAATACTATCCATTATCAAAATCTTTTGGAATCAGGCGTATTATAATGATTTGGAGGAACCGTCCTAATGAAGGACTAGTAAGAGCTTATATCAGATTTAAAGATTTACTTAATATATGTCCTCATCATGACTTGTCTGAATGGTATTTATTGCATATCTTTTATGGCAGTTTAATTGAACCTAATAAAATTGAACTAGACTCTTTCGCGGAAGGAGCCTTTATGAATCTTTCTATAACTAAAGCTTGGGATTTACTTAATAGAATTCACGATCATAGAGTTTCATGGAATTTTGGTCTAGGAAGCAAAGGAGGCATAGAAATAGATCATGATTGCATTTGTGACTATAATAAAAAGGGCCATGTTAAAGAATTATCTAAAGAACTTTATCTGGATTCAGATCTTGTGTTGCAAGTTGTTAAAGCTTTTATAGAACATATTAAAGCTCCAAAGGAGGGTCCAGTCAAGTATGATCTACCACTTGAACCAGAGAAGAAAAGAGAAGATAAAGCAATACTTGCCTCCGTAGCACCAATATATGAAGTGCCTTTGCCTAACACTGCACAAAAGCATATTTTTGAATATGAATAGGTCAAAGCAGTACAGGAAAAGATGGAAGAGGAAAGCATGCCAGAAGTCAAGGAATATCTAAAGGAAAAAAAGATGAAGAGGTAACAAAAGAAGCAATTATGGCTATGTACTCACACTGTAACATAGTTGAACTTGATGTAGAGACTTCCATATTGGTTGAAGGTAAAACAAAGGTAAAAGATGTGGGTAAGCCTATTCTTCCCTGCATATTTAAAGAAACCTCTCATTACGGTTTATGTGATCTTGGCACCAAAGTTCATGTTATATCTTATGATTTCTACCAAAAAATAAAAGAAGAAATAGAACCGGCTACAATTGAGAATAATGATATAACAATTATGTTAGCCAATAAAAATCTTAGAATTCCAATGGGAATAGTTGACAATGCAACTGTCACAATTGGCAACAAAAAAATTCCTATTGATTTTGTAGTTGTTGATATGCCAGCTGACACTTTTTGCCCTATTATATTTGGAAGAACCTTTTTGGGTGATATAGGTGCCTATGTTAACTTCAAGAAGGATATTGTGACTCTTAGGCTTGGGGGAACGGAAAATAAATTCCATTTTTCCAAATTTAAAGACAAGCCTCCACAAGAACAAGAAGAAGAGGAAGAGAGAACTATTGAGGAAATGGCAGCTCTTTTCTTTGGTAATGGAGATGAAGAAATAAATGAAGATCCAAATTATGAAGAAATAGTTATGGAGGACAAGTCCTTAGAAGAACTAGAAGATGAATTTGATTCACTTCCTATTTTGGGACCTCCAACTGATGAGGCTTTTGAAGAGCCAGAAAAGAGAGGGGACAAGGAACTACCACCCCGGAGTTGAAGACTCTACCAGATAATCTCAAATACAGGTTTTTAGATGATACCAATAAGTTTCTTGTTATTATTAGTGCTAAACTTTTAGGAGAAGAAGAAGAACTCATGAGGATACTTAAGGAGCATCACCAAGCCTTTGGGTTCTCAATGGATGACTTGAAGGGTATTAGTCCCATGATAGCCGTCCATCGAATATTTATGGAAAAAGGTTCTAAACCAGTTGCAGAATTTAATAGAAGATTGAAGACTAAAATAAAAGAAGTGGTAAGAAAATAAATTGAACACCTACTGTACGCAGGTATAATTTACCCTGTTAAAGAGAGTGATTGGGTACGTCCAGTTCATTGGGTTCCTAAGAAAGGCGGTTTTACTGTTGTTCCTAAGGAAAACAATGAACTAATACCTACTGGAACTATTGTTGGGTACAAGATGTGCATAGATTTTAGGAAATTGAATAAAGAAACTAGGAAAGATCATTATCTATTACCGTTCATAGATTAAACTTTAGAAAGGTTAGCAAACCATACTCATTTTTGTTACTTGGACGGATATTCTGGTTTCTCTCAAATAGCTATTCATCTGGATGACCAACTTAAAACAACTTTCATAAGTCTCAAATACCGACGTATGCCTTTTGGTCTATGTAATGCCCCAACTACTTTTCAACGATGTATGACTGCTATTTTTGCTGATTTCATAGAACTTATAATGAAAGTATTTATGGATGACTTTTCTGTCTATGGAACTTCATTTATTAGTTGCTTGGATAATCTTAAGAAAGTTTTGCAGCGTTGTGAAGAAACTAATCTTGTTCTAAACTGGGAGAAGTACCACTTTATGGTCAAAGAAGGTATAGTCCTTGGACATAAAGTATCAGGTAAGGGAATTGAAGTGGATAGAGCTAAGGTTGAAGCAATAGAGAGAATACCACCACTTGGGGATATTAAAGGTATAAGAAGTTTTCTTAGTCATGTGGGTTTTTATAGAAGGTTCATTAGAAATTTTTTAGGGATATCTAAACATTTGACCAACCTCTTGCAAAAGGTAATGAGATTCAATTTTCATGATAAATTTCTTGAAGCTTTTGATAAACTTAAAAATGCTTTAACTTGTGATCCCACCATAAAACCACCTATCTGGGATACAACCTTTGACTTAATATGTGAAGCTATCGATGATGTAGTAGGAGTAACTCTTGGACAACATATTGATCAAAGATTTAATATTATACATCATGCTAGTAGAACTCTCAATGGTGCCCAAAAGAATTACCCTAAGGCAGAAAAGGAACTATTTGCTGTATTTTTCTCTTGTGAT
Organism: Avena eriantha; assembly: GCA_910589775.1. Taxonomy (NCBI): domain Eukaryota; kingdom Viridiplantae; phylum Streptophyta; class Magnoliopsida; order Poales; family Poaceae; genus Avena; species Avena eriantha. The sequence goes on from OU342741.1 coordinate 432,186,707, forward strand.
AAATTTCGTTCTTATATAGTTGATGCAAAGTTGAGAGTTCATACGGATCATGATGGTTTAAAAGAACTCCTTGAGAGGAAAGAACATAAGCCAAGACTGATCCGTTGGATTCCTTCACTTCATGAATTTGAGTTGTAGATTATGGAGAGGCAAGAAATAAAGATGTTAGATGCAGTGTCCATGCTTGTCCAGGAGGACACTAATCTTATTGAGAGGAACTTTAGTCCTGGTGATTTTCATTTACGAGAATTATTTGATGAAGTAAACTCAATTCCTCCAAGAGAGAAGGATTCCTTGCTATGGGATGAACTTTTCATCCCTGATTAAGTAAGTGTAAAGTGCAAGGTAAGTGTTCTTAGCCAAATAAGTGATTTATTTTCACAATTTTTACTCTTGAAATTTCTATTTTTGAATTCCTTGTGTTTTTTGAAGTTTTAGAAGGGTTTTACCAATTATACGGGTAGAGCTATACAACCAGAGTGGGAGCTCCTGCCGTATAGTTGGTCGTTAAACTCTATGTATCATCTTCGTGAAATTATTTTCGATATCTGAGCCTATACGGTTGCAACTATACGACCGGAGCAAAAATTATGGCCGTATAGTTAGTCGTTAAACTCTCAGATGGTTTTTCTTTTTTGGTGCCCATATCTATACGGTCGCAACTATACGCCCAGAGCAAAAAATTTGGCTGTATAGTTGGTCATTAAACTCGCAGGCACTTTTGATTTTCGGTGTTTGCAACTATACGGTCGCAACTATACGACCGGAACAAAAATTCCGGCCGTATAGTTGGTCATTAAACTCTCAGACACTTTTCGTTCGATCTTTCTATTCATCTAAAAAATAAAAAAATAAAAAAACATTATTGTCGGTCCCGGGTCGTGATTTAATCGACCTAGACTCAAGATATTTGGAAATATCTGCCCGGAAACAACCATACGGCTGGACCTATATGGGGTGCGCCTGTGTAGTTGGTCGTTATGCGGCAAGTTATTTCCAAATCCGTGATTTCTTTTTCTGTTCAGTCTAGATTCTTTTCTTGGACGACAATTTGGTGTTTCTCGCGAGTTTTACCGACCTCTGGCCCCTCTTATATACTGCCATTGTCTATCTCTAATCGCAATCTACAGAAACCAATCTACATCTTATTTCGCGAGAGGGCTCTCAACCAAGGGATAGAAGTCAAGAAGAAGGGCTCCCATGGAGATAGGGAGCAATCACGACCAAGGCAAGGAGATCGAGACCATCCCTATAGAGTTCCTTGACTGCAACCATGGATGTCAGAAGAGGGACTTGAAGGCCCTGGAGCTGAAGATTGAGGATTTGGACAAGGAGAAATCAGGGACACCCAAACACCTTCGATTGCTACAACTTTATCTTGATAAACTTGATAAAGATAGCAATCGGACAACCGAAGCAGGTTTCGCCATGAGTCTTAAGGCGCTACAAACACTCCAAGATAACAATGAATTCATTAAGGAACAAGTGAAAGTGCTGGAGAGGAATAATCTTTTCTACAAGCTGCATGTTAAGGAATTAGAAGCTGTCAATCAATCCCTCCGCCTCAGGCTGGCCCGTGAGGAGAAGATACCACGTGCCATGGCGCCCCAGTGATCTACAATAATCACGGTATTAAATAATCGCAAGGGATTATTTGATCCCACCTTGATTGATTCCAAGCTTGGGGAGATCTTTAAGACCTTGTAATCTATCTTATAAGTTTTTATTTCTGCATTAGTTCCAACAAGAAATAAAGTTTGCATCATTAGAATTCCCTTCAGGAATAGTCGATTCCTTTTATAAAATTCCGAGTTTATTATTATATATGGAGCAATATTGAGTTTGTGTTTTCTTTATGGATATATGAATGGCTTGAGTATGATTTTACTTGCACTTAATGATAGCAATAGGAGTCTTCCACACCATTGGTATTAATGGAACACATAAAGATAATTTGGTCAATATGCTGTAAGATTACAATTTGATTCAAAAATAAAAATTATCCATACAATTAAGTTGAAAAAGAATAACCTTGAACAAAGGAAAATGAAGTGCTATCTAAATAGAGTGAGAACAAGTCGTGGTAGAATCTCAAGTCATAAGAATGCTTCATATAGAGTTGGAATTTGATAATTGAGATCGTTGAACTTTGAATTCCTACATGAAGTGGAATATATGGCTAGCTCCTTTGCATAACACTTAAAACAAAAGTGTGAGGATTGATGTCTCAATGCACGGCGCCCAGAAAAATGCTTGATGGCGGTGTTGATGTAGAGCTCATTGGGAACCCCAAGAGGAAGGTATGATGAGCACAACAGCAAGTTTCCCTCAGTTATGAAACTAAGGCTTAATCGAACTAGCAGGAGCAAGGAAACACCCCAAAGGTGTTACTAGCTAAGCTTTGGCAGGGCGCACTACCGGTGCTAGTAGCAACGTGGAGACCTGCACAACACAACCACAGAACTTTGTCCCCAACTTACGATGATGTTGTCAATCTCACCGTGTTTTGCGGAAAACAAAGGATTAAACGTATCGAATGGAAAGAAGTAAAAGTTTGCATAAAGTAAACACAAAGAAGTAAACAGTTGTAGATTGTATGTAAAGAAAAAGGACCGGGATCCATAGTTCACTAGAGCTGGCTCTCCTTAAGATAGATAACATGCTGGGTGAACAAATTACAGCAGGGTAATTGACAAACACCGAGAAAGAAATACATGCATATACTAATCATCTTGACTCCTCTGAGACTTGATTGGGCATTACAACATAATACATAGACCGCCATCCAACTGCATCTATGACTAATAATCCACCTTCAGGTTATCATCCGAACCCCCTCCAGTATTAAGTTGCAAGCAACAGATTATTGCTTTACGAACTGTGTGTAAAGTAAACAATATGATTGTTCTATGAACAAAGGATTGTTGTTTTCTCCCTAGTAGCAATAGCACATCTAGTACCTTAGAGATTTCTGTCACTTTCCCAGATTACCAGAGGCATGAACCCACTATCGAGCATAAATACTAACTCTTCGAGTTGCTAGCATCTACTTGGCCAAGATAGCTACTAACAACGGAAAGTATGCAAGATCTCAAATAACAAAGACATGATAGAATCAATAATCAATCTGAAATAGCATCTCAATATCCATCGGATCCCTGCAAACACAACATGTATGAATTACAAATAGATGATCTTGATCATGAACGGAGCTCACAAGATCTAAAAATGAAAGCACAAAGGAGGAGAAACCAGCCATCTAGCTACTACATGGATCCGTAGTCCAAGGATGAACTACTCACGCATCACACTGGAGGCTTGCATGGTGATGAAGAAGGCCTCTAGGGTGAATTCCCCTCTCCGGGAGGGTGCCGGGAAGAGCTTCAGATCCCTCCCGATCTAGGGATGGAGATGACGGCGGCTACAGACTCTTTCGTGGATTTTTGATTGGGTACTTAGGGTTTTCATCCCGAGAGCAACTTATAGTCAGAAGGGGAGGCCGAGGGGGTGCCGGGGACCACCACACCACCCCCTGGCGCGGGCCCAGCCTGGCCGCGCGGCCAGGTGGTGTGGCCGGCCCCTGGCCCTTCTCCGTCTCGTATTCTGGCACTTGATCACTTTCGGAAAAATAGGCACTTTGGCTTTTGTCCCGTCCAATTCCGAGAATATTCATTTTCTGACTTTACTGGAACCAAAAAACAGCAGAAAACAGGCAGTTGGCACTGTGGCTCTTGTTAATAGGTTAGTCCAAGAAATCATATGAAAAGTACTCCAAAGTTGGAACAAAACACAAGAAAGTGGATAAAACTAAGCATGGAACATCAAAAATTATAGATACATTTGCAATGTATCAACATCCCCAAGCTTAACTCCTGCTCGTCCTCGAGTAGGTAAGTGATAAAAAGAAATAATTTTTGAGGTGACATTCACCATCAAAGACTTGATCACAGTATTTGCAGAACATTCAAAGCTGGGATCATAGTACTTCAATCATAACATGAAAGACAAAGTTCTAGAAATAAGCAAAGAAACTATGATGCAACATGAAAAGGCACAAAGAAAAGATTCATGAATAACAATGCTTTGCAAGACGTTTGTTTGTTTCACATAAAGAAAACATAACATAAAAGTATTCAGCTTGTCCCTCAATAGAGTAGCAAATATAAATGCATAGGACACCTTCAAAGTTCATAAGAGTGACTAGATACAATAGTTTCAAACAAGCAATAACAAGTTATGCATCAATCAACTAGTCTTGGGACAATGCACATAGAACTAAGAATGGCCACTATGCTCTCAAAGTAGGTGCATAAAGTTAGAAGGTGGAGACTCAATATAATGGTGGAAGAAAGGCCTTTTGTAAAAGGAAGTAGGGATTCAAGTCTCATAAAGAGCTTCAAAAATTATGGTACTCATAGCTTTCAGCTCTCATTGCCCCTATCATAAGCATCTTGAAGTGATTAAGGTTAAAGTGAACAAACTATGGTGTACATGCTTGACGAAGTATAAGTCAAAAATCTCATGTCCCTTGTATACGAGGGCCGCTCCTCATGCTACTCAAGTTTAGTCACTGGTAAGTTCTTGTCATCGTAAGTACATGTGTATCATTGAGAACCGCCAATGAGGTACCCCTTGCCCAATGATACGGAAGAATCCCCATATCAAAATGACAAGGCAAGCAGACAACGAGCATCTCAGCATTCTTCTTATTTACCATGGGAATATGGTGCTTTTTTCTCTCTTTCCTCTTTTCATAGTATCTCTTTTTTTCTCTCTTTTTTCTTTTTTTCTCAATATAGGACTCTTTTTTTATAAGAAGAATGCTTCATAGACAACTCATTATGGTTACGCTGCAGGTTTCCACCATGTCAGCATGGATTAGACCAGCGGCCCAGGCGTTTCTCTAACACATATACATAACTCCATGGACTTACAAGCTCCCCTTTCATTTCACACCGACGACATCCATATACAAAAGAGCATGATATCAACTAGGTACAAGTACCAAGTGAAATGTTGAAAGCGTTCCCCATGAAAGCATGGTTCTGCTAATTCCCGACAAATAAGTGCAATCATATACAACATAGAAGACACAATGGTTCAAGTTTATTAGGGGCAAAAAGTAAAGTGTGCCATCAAGTTCGTTAGAGCTTTAATCACTAGTTTTTTCATAACAAGTGGAAGGTAAACAAAAGCATGAATGTACTTGGAATAGCATAAGCTAGTGGGTAGGTATGGTGGACTCTTTGGAATAAATTTGTTTAGGGAGTTGGATGCATGAGTGGAACTCATACTTTGTTGTGGAGGCTAGCAAAAGACTGGGAGCGACAAACTAAGAGAGCAATAATGGCCATAATCATGCAGAGCGACAAAACATTATTGATCAAAGTATAAAGTGATACTACAAGTTGAAAACTAAAGGATCATAAAGGCTAAGGTGACTTGAGAGAGTCATAACATGGTGTGAGCATGCGCCAAGTCAACCCAAATAAAGCATCAAAGGAGAATACCACTATACTATGCTTTAATATGCTAAAACAACGCATGATTCATCCAAGGCACATTAAGCAATCTCAATTGTTTATAACAAGTCATGCTACAGCAAAGAATACTAAGCATAAATCCAAAACAATATCAAGCATGGCATGACAAAGTATAGGCCACAGTCAACAACGAGCTCTTTTTACCACATAAGCATGAACTTTCCTACTCTTTTCCAAACCAAACCAAACTATTTGCAAACCAAAGTATGAAAGAGGGGGTCCAACCAACTTATTCAGAACACTAAGAAAACCAAGCAAACTAAAAACCAAAAAAAGAAAAAGAAGACGCTCCAAGAAAAACACAACTGTGCATGAAACAATAAAAATGAAGCGCTTGGAAGAAACCTGAAATTTTTATTGATGAAGAAGGGAATGCCTTGGGCATCCCCAAGCGTTGACGCTTGTACTTCTTGGATATTTCTTGGGGTGACACGCATGGCATCCCCAAGCTTGAGCTTTAGTCCATCCTTCATCTCATTACTCATTCCTTCCATACACCTGAAATTTTTCCTTCATACAAAACTTCACACAATCTCATTAGCAACATTAGTGCACTTAAGATAAATAAGTCTCAAGGTTCAGTTCTAACACCAAATAAACTTCCATTAGAACACTAGCTACTGTAGCACTTCCCTCAAAAAGCTCAATTCCCCAAAGGAACTCAAGAAGGAACTAACAAGAAGCAAATGCAGAAAAATGGCAGAAATCTGTCAAAATAGACCAGCAGGTAAATACGAATTTTTTCAAAGATCTTATGTTGCTCAAATAAAAAAGTGTTGAACTAAGGAAAGTTAGATAACAACCTTTATCAGAAGCACAAAACATTACAGCTCAATCTGACGTACAAAGCCCTCTCAGGAAATTTTACGGTGAAGCGCAGAAATCTGTTTCGGGACAGCAACTTTCCCAATCATTACTTCACTCTCATTAGAGGTTACTATTGGCACAAAAAGCAAATAAAAAGGATAAGGAGAGGTTATTACAGAGGTAATAAATTCCAAGACTCAACTAAAACTCTTGACTTATCTCCCAACAAGTACTTTTCTTTAACGCCTTTAAGTTAGGCATAAGAAGCAAAGAAAGAATCAAGTGTCCTCAAATGAAGAAGCATTAAGACCAAATTTTGTTTTCATAGGAGAAGCAAAAGAAATATTTTCTCTCTTTTTAGGGAAGTGTTCTATACCTTTCTTGAGTGGGATTTGATATTTAATGGTGCCTTCTTTCATATCAATGATGGCACCAACAGTTCTAAGAAAAGGTCTTCCCAAAGTAATAGGACAAGAAGCATTGTATTCAACATCCAAAACATAGAAATCAACGGGGACATGGGAATCGTTAACCATAATAAGAACATCATTAAGAATCCCCATGAGTTTCTTTTTAGCATTAGCATCAAGTGGGACATTCAAATAACAATCTTCAAGAGGAGGCAAATCAAGCATATCATAAATCCTTCTAGGCATAATAGAAACACTACTATCGAGATCACACAAAGCTTTGAAATCAAAGTCATTCACTTTCATATTAATGATGGGTTCCCAACCATCTTCTTGCTTTATAGGAATAGAAGCTTTATGTTTCATCTTTTCTTCTTTAATCTTTATGAGAGCATCAGTAGTGTGTTTTGTAAAAGCCATGTTCATAGCACTAGCATTAGGACTTTTAGCAAGCTTTTGTAGGAACTTAATAACTTCAGAGATATTGCAACCATCAAGATCAAAATTAACTTTATCATCTAAAGTAGTAGAACTATTACTAGCCTCAACACTAGTGGTGGTGATAGTAGAAACACTAATTTTTCTAGCAATTTCATCTTCTCTTTCCCACTTAGCATGTAATTCGGCTAATAGTCTAAAATTTTCATCAATTCTTACTTGTATGGCATTAGTAGCTGCAAAGGGATTCTCATTAGTTTCAAGTTTAGCAGCCATTTTATTAATCAATGAAGATTGAGCGTCAGACAAAGATGATATATTTCTTTCAGCATTAGAGAGTTTCAATTATAAACTAGGAATTTTCCTATTTAGACTCTCAAGTTGATAGCTAATGTTCTTCAAAATGATAGATTGTTCCTCCATAGTTTTAGTAAATAGTTTATTTTGCTCATATTGCATTTGCATGAAGTTTTTAGTGGCTCTTTCAACTTCTAAAGTTCTTCCTTCACTAGGTAATTCAGGTTTACCATTATAGCCATAAGTATTACTAGGAGGGTAGGGCCTATAATTGTTATTACCAAAATTGTTCCTATAAGCATTATTACCATAAGCATTGTTGCCAAAATTGTTATTCTTATGAAGTTCACATCAACTTGCTCTTCTTGAGCAACCAAAGAGGCTAAAGGAACATTATTTGGATCAATATGGGCTTTCCCATTAACAAGCATAGACATAATAATATCAATCTTATCACTTAAGGAAGAGGTTTCCTCAACAGAATTTACCTTCTTACCTTGTGGAGCTCTCTCGGTATGCCATTCAGAATAATTAACCATCATATTGTCCAAACGTTTTGTTGCAGCACCCAAAGTGATGGTCATAAAGGTACCTCCAGCAGCTGAACCCAATAGGTTCCTTGAAGAATAGTTCAATCCTGCATAAAAAGGTTGGATGATCATCCAAGCAGTCAGTCCATGAGTGGGACAATTCTTTACCAAAGATTTCATTCTTTCCCAAGCTTGAGCAACATGCTCATTATCAAGTTGTTTAAACTTCATTATTTCACTTCTCATGGATATAATATTAGCAGGAGGATAGTATTTTCCAATAAAAGCATCTTTGCATTTAGTCCAAGAATTAATACTATTCCTAGTTAAGGAATTCAACCATTCTTTATCTTTTCCTCTCAAAGAGAAAGGAAACAATTTCAGCTTAATAATATCACCATCTATATCCCTATGCTTTTGCATCTCACAAAGTTCAACAAAGTTATTTAGATGGGAAGCAACATCTTCATTACGAATACCAGAAAATTTCTCTCTCATAACAAGATTGAGTAAAGCAGATTTTATCTCAAAGAAAGTATTTTCAGCCACAGGTGGAGCAATAGGAGTGCTCATAAAATCATTGCTGTTGGTGCTAGTGAAGTCACACAACTTAGTGTTTTCAAGAGTAGTCATTTTTTTGGGTTTTCAAATAAGAAAGCAAAACAAGTAAAACTAATTTTTTGTGTGTTTTTTGAAGAACAAAACAAGCAAACAAAAGCAAAAACAACTAAGCAAAAAAAAACAACAAAGTAAAGAGATTGGTTATGAGGGACTCCCCTTGTGAAGATGTCCTTAACTCCCCGGCAACGGTGCTAGAAAAATGCTTGATGGCTCAATGCACTGCGCCCAGAAAAATGCTTGATGGCGGTGTTGATGTAGAGCTCGTTGGGAACCCCAAGAGGAAGGTATGATGAGCACAGCAAGTTTCCCTCAGTTATGAAACCAAGGTTTAATCGAACCAGTAGGAGCAAGGAAACACCCCAAAGGTGTTACTAGCTGAGCTTTGGCAGGGCGCACTACCGGTGCTAGTACCAACGTGGAGACCTGCACAACACAACCACAGAACTTTGTCCCCAACTTGCGAGGAGGTTGTCAATCTCACCGTGTTTTGTGGAAAACAAAGGATTAAACGTATCGAACGGAAAAAAGTAAAAGTTTGCAGAAAGTAAACACAAAGAAGTAAACAGTTGTAGATTGTATGTAAAGAAAAAGGACTGGGATCCATAGTTCACTAGAGGTGGCTCTCCTTAAGATAGATAACATGCTGGGTGAACAAATTACAGCGGGGCAATTGACAAACACCGAGAAAGCAATACATGCATATACTAATCATCTTGACTCCTCTAAGACTTTATTGGGCATTACAACATAATACATAGACCGCCATCCCACTGCATCTATGACTAATAATCCACCTTCAGGTTATCATCCGAACCCCCTCAAGTATTAAGTTGCAAGCAATAGATTATTGCTTTACGAACTGCATGTAAAGTAAACAATATGATTGTTCTATGAACAAAGGATTGTTGTTTTCTCCCTAGTAGCAACAACACATCTAGTACCTTAGAGATTTTTGTCACTTCCCCAGATTACCAGGCATGAACCCACTATCAAGCATAAATACTAACTCTTGGAGTTGCTAGCATCTACTTGGCGAAGATAGCTACTAACAACGGAAAGCATGCAAGATCTCAAATAACAAAGACATGATAGAATCAATAATCAATCTGAAATAGCATCTCAATATCCATTGGATCCTCGCAAACACAACATGTATGAATTACAAAATAGATGATCTTGATCATGAATGGAGCTCACAAGATCTAAACATGAAAGCACAAAGGAGGAGAAACCAGCCATCTAGCTACTACATGGCTCCGTAGTCCAAGGATGAACTACTCACGCATCACACCGGAGGCTTGCATGGTGATGAAGAAGTCCTCTAGGGTGAATGCCCCTCTCTAGCAGGGTGCCGGGAAGAGCTTCAGATCCCTCCCGATCTAGGGATGGAGATGACGGCGGCTACAGACTCTTTCGTGGATTTTTGATCGGGTACTTATGGGTTTTATCCCGAGGGCAACTTATAGTCGGAAGGGGAGGCCGAGGGGGTGCCGGGGGCCACCACACCACCCCTGGCGCGGGCCCAGCCTGGCCGCATGGCCAGGTGGTGTGGCCGGCCCTTGGCCCTTCTCCGTCTCGTATTCTGACACTTGATCACTTCCGGAAAAATAGGCACTTTGGCTTTTGTCCCGTCCAATTATGAGAATATTCATTTTTTGACTTTCTTGGAACCAAAAACAGCAGAAAACAGGCAGCTGGCACTGTGGCTCTTGTTAATAGGTTAGTCCAAGAAATCATATGAAAAGTACTCCAAAGTTGGAACAAAACACAAGAAAGTGGATAAAACTAAGCATGGAACATCAAAAATATAGATACATTTGCAATGTATCAAGGATATATGCAAAAGGAAAGAAAAAAGAAGAAGAAAAAGAGCGAATGTGCAAAGAGCAAATAGGCATATGCCACTGTATTGTAGTATGACAAAGAGACACTTTTGATATTTTGAATCTCAAGTGAATATGTTGATCCTAAACCACTTGGGACTACCTCGTTAACTCATTCGGTTGAACCGGATTCTCTTACATTATGTTGAGATTCATCTTTTATGAACTATTGATAACTAAGGTGTGGAAGCCTTCCAATACTATTCAGATGATTTGAGGAAGGTACTATTCATGAACTTATTCCCCTGTATCGTACATGATAAACACATGCTGCAATTGCCTCATTTATTTTATCGACTGAGCTTCATGAATATGAAGATCACACCCATTAAGCTAAAATCTTGCTCGGGACGAGCAAGAGTCTAAGCTTGGGGAAGTTGATGATTGCATATTTGCATCATGTTTTACATTATTATTTTGCATTGTAGATGTAGGATTTTGGTATTTTACGGCGTTCGCGCGCATACTTGCCACTTTATTGCAGTATGACAAAGAGACACTTTTGATATTTTGAATCCCAAGTGAATATGTTGATCCTAAAACACTTGGGACTACCTCCTTAACTCATTCGGTTGAACCAGATTCTCTTACATTATGTTGAAATTCATCTTTTATGAACTATTGATAACTAAGGTGTGGAAGCCTTCCAATACTATTCAGATGATTCGAGTAAGGTACTATTCATGAACTTATTCCCCTGTATCGTACATGATAAACACATGCTGCAATTGCCTCATTTATTTTATCGACTCAGCTTCATGAATATGAGGATCACATCCATTAAGCTAAAATCTTGCTCGGGACGAGCAAGAGTCAAAGTTTGGGGAAGTTGATGATTGCATATTTGCATCATGTTTTACATTATTATTTTGCATTGTAGATGTAGGATTTTGGTATTTTACGGTGTTCGCATGCATACTTTATGTCTGTTTTCACCAGGATCAAGACAGATGATGGACCCAATGGATACAATTATTGAAGCAGTTGTACTGTGGAGAAAAGGAGTCAAAAACAACATAAATCACTTATTTGGGAAATATTAATAATACCAGAACAAAACCAGAAGCGAACAAAGGAGGCAGAGAGCATAACGACCAACTATACGGTGGGAGAATTTTCTCCGCCCGTATAGCTGGCGCCGCCCCCGCCTCGTCAAATAGTTTCACCCCGTGCAATTGGTTCAGAGAGACGACATACAGAACACACATAAATGGCAGAAACCTCACCTCCGGAAGGCATCTGGAGGGGGAACTCATCCGCTAGGGATCCATCTTCTCCCTGTGCAGATCCGGGAGGCTAAGGCATCGATCTTCATCATCCACCGCTTCATCACCACCGTCTTCATTCATCCCACCTACATCTTGTCTAGATCTTGTTTTAATTCCTATACTTGTTGTGGATTTATACAAGTAATATTCATCTATGATTGTTTCCATTATCATTGCCATGATGTTGATTGCCTCCATGTCTGAGTAGATCATTTGTTCTTGGGGAGATGGAGAAACCCCAGTATGAGATTGAAATAAGATAAAGTCCATTATGATATTCATCATTGTGACCATGTGTTAGATTCTCTACATCTTGATGTTGAGAGAAGTCGACCTCTCAATATTTGCCTCTCTGGGGACTTGTTGGTAGACGGGGGCGTACTAGCACTTACAGTGACTATAAAGCTATTAGCAATCCTTACGTATCAACTTGGGAAATCGAGGAAACTCACGGAACACTATCCATTCCATGGGATATGTCCTACAGGATTACGTCCCTTAATAGTGCAGTAATTTGATTGATGTTGATTGCTGACTATTGTGGTTATGAGGACGATGTGAGCAGCGGTTGCTGCCTATTCATCCACGTTCGGAGTTCCTCCCACACATACATAGTTGAGAATTTTCATGATGATAATGTATATCTTAGATCTTTAAAATACTAGTGGTGTATCCGCTACTCTCTGAGAACGCTTTTCCCTACTGCAGTTCCAATATTTCTTTACATACATGATACTTACTTTCTGTATTAAGCTACTTTGCTTTACTTTATTATTTCTCTTATACCCGAAACCCAAAAACACCTTTTACACATTACTCGCATTTTATCTTGTTACTTAGAATTCTATCTAGCATTTCTATCGCAATATTTATCTTAAGAATTATTAGACTTCAGACTCCTGCTCCATGTGGGATCGATATCTTTATTTCGAAACTAGCTACAAACGATCCGTGCACTTACAATCATCACCATATCTAATGTTAATCTCCTGGATGGAGTGACTTGGGAGTCGTCCTGGCAATCACAGTCCAGGAGAGGGCGGCCTCTCATACGTCCATTTTGCATCACTATTCTATGTCTTAATTCACTATTATTCATTTATTTCGTATTGAGAGGTGATACTTATGTTATTTCATCTGTTTTTTGCATGGTTGATGACTTTTGGAGCATGGACCGCTGCAGTCAGGATTCTGATGGAAACGGTGCTGTTTGGAGGCAAAATTCATGAAGATCAGAAAATCTGGGAAAATATACAGAAAATTCTATTTTTCTAGAAGCCCCGGGATGCCAGAAGATGGAGTGGAGGTGGGCCACAGGGGGCCCACACCACCCCATGGCGCGGGCAAGCCTGGGCCACGCCAGGGAGTGGTGTGGCCGCCTTGGCCCACTACAGCCTCTCCCCTCTAGCGTATATCAACCTCCCGAAACCCTAAGACTCGGGGAGCGACCACAGAAAGATTTCGCCGCCTCTACGGGGCGGAAAACACCGAGAGAGAAAGATCTCTCGGGCAGACAGATTTCTGCCGGGGGAATTCCTTCCCGGAGAAGGGAGATCGTCGCCATCAACACCACCATCAAGATGGACTTCATCGGGATCATCATCATCATCACCACCATCATCACCATCAACACCCTCATCACCATCTCCATATTGCTGTAACAATTGGTTGAATCTTGCTATAGTTCATAGGGGAAACTTTCTCGGTGTTGATTACTCTTTGTAGTTGATGCTATTGAGTGAACCATTGGATTATTGTTCATGTTCAGATTGTTATACATCATTATTCCATCTCTGATCATGATCCATATGATGTCTTGCGAGTAGTTCGTTTTGTTCTTGAGGACATGGGAGAAGTCTTGTTGTTAGTAGTGGAGTTGCGTTGAGAAAGATTCAATAGATTGTTATTTAAGTTGTGATGTACTTCTTCTAGTGGTGTCATGTGAACGTCGACTACATGACACTTCACCTATATGGGCCTACGGGAATGCATTGTGTATTTGGCTACTAATCGTAGGGGTTGCCGGAGTGACAGAAACCTGAACCCCCGTTAGGAAACCATTTCACAAGGGACGTAAGGGTCTTAGAGTTTAAAGTTGTGGTTAGGTTTCTACCTTAATTACTTTCTTGTACTTACAGATGTTTGCAAGGGGGTTTAATCACAAGTATGTATTTAGTCTTGGATGGGGCGGTACATTAGCACAGGTTCACCCACACAACACTTACCAAGCTAGAGAAGATTAATCGACTATATGAAGCGAAAGCACTTGACAGTCTTCCCATGTGTCCTCGAGAACGTTTGGTCATCTATAGAAATACAATCGGCTTGTCCTTTGCTGCATAAAGGATTGGGCCACTTGCTGCATTTATTCTTACTGTCTTTTGTTTACTCGTACTTTGTTCACTTGCTTTATTGAAAACCCCTAAAAATCCATTTGCTAAGTATTTGCAAAGAATTCCTGATCCATACCACTAGCCAGCACCTTCTGCTCCTCGTTGGGTTTGACACTCTTACTTATCGAAAATACTGCGATACACCGCCTATACTTGTGGGTCATCAAGACTATTTTCTAGCCCCGTTGCCGGGCAGTGAAGCGCTATTGGAGAGTGGAACTGGTAAAGGAAACTTCTACTATGAGTATTGTTTACTTCTGCTAGTTGCTTTATTTTCGTTATGGATAATTCGCTGAGTTTCTTATTTGGTAATACTACTACCACTACTAAGGTAGTAGATAAGCCACCACCTGCTGAGAAAGATGTTTTCAAATACCTACAAGAATTATTGATCGTGTTATGGATAACTACTATGTTGGGGATGGAACTGTCCATCCCGGTGATCATTTACTCTTTATACACGAATTATGCGGGTTGTTCAAGTGTGCAGGTATTACTACAGATCAAGTTAAGAAGAAGTTATTCTCATTATCACTGAAAGGAAGAGCTGAGGAATGGTATAAGCTGCTGAAGAATGGTCAAGCTCTGGAATGGGAGGAAATAGTGCCTCTCTTTTATTCAAAGTTTTATCCTCCTAGTGAGATTCATAAAGATCGGAATCAAATATACAACTTTTGGCCTCTTGATGGAGAGAGTACAACTCAAGCTTGGGGGAGATTGAAGTTACTAATGCTCAAATGTCCCATTCATGAGCTCCCCAATAATATTATTATCAACAACTTTTATGCAAGGCTCCCTCTACATGACAAGGATTTATTGGATGCTTCTTGTGCTGGATCATTCACTCGTATGGAAGAAGAAGCTAAATGGGACCTTCTAGACCATATTCAAGACAATGCAGAAGCTTGGGAGAATGACAAAGGTAGAAAGTCAGGTATAAATTACGATTATGAATGCATTGAATCTTTTATGGGAACTGATGACTTTCAAAATATTAGTAATCTTTATGGTCTTGATTTGCAAGTTATTATGAATTGTTTTAGAACTTTTGCTTCCTATATCGAAATTCCAAAAAGGGGATGGAACAAATACCATGCACCTTATAAAGATATTGCTGACAATGCTCCTATTGGAAGTGCTGAGTATTACATTATTGATCCCATCTTACCCGAACCTTATATCGAGAAGATTCCCTTTCCCGAAAAGGTAAAGGACCATCCTATGATAACTAATGTTATAACCAAAAGTGAAAAAAGAACTGTAAAACCTGATGAACAAATAAACATTGAACCTGTGGTAGCAATTGTGAAAGACCTTGTCACTAAAAGCGTAGAAGACGGGCACATAGTCTTTTGTGAAGATGCTTCTAATATTGTTTCACATCCCAATAGAACTAAAAAGGCTAGTGTTCCTGTGCTTTCTGTTAGAATTGGTGATCATTGCTATTATGGTTTATGTGATATTGGTGCAAGTTCCAGTGCTATTCCTTATGAGCTTTACAGAGAAATTATGCATGAGATCAGTCCTTGCGAGTTGGAAGATATTGATGTGGTTATTCACCTTGCTAATAGAGAGACCATCTCTCCAATTGGTATTGTGCGAGACGTGGAAGTTCTTTGCAGTAAGATTAAGTACCCCGCTGATTTTGTAGTACTTGGTTCAGCTGCTAGTAAAACTTATCCTATCATTTTTGGTAGACCTTTCTTGAGTACTTGTGGGGCTATTATTGATTGCAAGAGGGAGAAGATCTTGACTAAGTTTGATGGGGAATCCTATGAGTTTAATTTTTCGAAATTTGCTAAAGAACCTTGCGAAGAGGAAACCCATAATGAGGATTTTAGGGTTGAACAACTTGCTTCTATTTCTCTTGCTCCTAACAATGCTTTGCAGCAATTTATGGAAGAACATGAAAGTGAAATCTTCAAGGAAGAAAGGAATGAGATTGACATGATTCTCCGCGATCAACCTATGATGCTTCAGCACGACTTTCCTGTTGAGGACTTGGGTACCACGATGCCACCTAAAAAGGACCCGGTCTTCGATCTAAAACCTCTCCCTGATGATCTAAAATATGCTTTTATTGATGATAAAAAGATATATCCTGTTATTATTAGCGCTAAACTTTCAAGGGAGGAAGAAGAAAGATTATTGGAAGTTTTGAAGAAACACCGAGGAGCTATGGGCTATACTCTGGATGATTTGAAAGGGATTTCACCTACTATATGTCAGCATTCTATCAACATAGAACCAGATGCGAAACCCGTAGTGGAGCACCAACGACGTTTAAATCCTAAGATGAAGGAAATGGTAAGGAATGAGGTATTGAAACTCCTTGATGCTGGTATTATTTACCCTATTGCTGATAGTGAATGGGTTAGTCATGTTCATTGTGTCCCTAAAAAGGGAGGTATTACCGTTGTCCCTAATGATAATGATGAACTTATTCCTCAAAGAATAGTGGTAGGCTATAGGATGTGCATAGATTTTAGGAAAGTCAATAAAGTCACTAAGAAAGATCACTACCCGCTTCCTTTTATTGATCAAATGTTGGAAAGGTTGTCTAAAAAGACCCATTTTTGCTTTCTTGATGGTTATTCTGGTTTGTCTGAAATTGCTATTAAACAACAAGATCAAGAAAAAACTACTTTTACTTGCCCTTATGGAACTTATGCTTATAGACGTATGCCCTTTGGTTTATGTAATGCTCCTGCTACTTTCCAAAGGTGCATGGCTGCTATCTTTCATGGCTTTTGTGAGGAAATTGTAGAAGTGTTCATGGATGACTTTTCTCTCTACGGAACTTCTTTTGATAATTGTCTGCACAACCTTGATAAAGTTTTGCAGAGATGTGAAGAAACTAATCTTATTCTTAATTGGGAGAAATGCCACTTCATGGTTAACGAAGGGATTGTTCTTGGGCATAAAGTTTCTGAAAGAGGAATAGAAGTTGATAGAGCTAAGGTTGAGGCAATTGAGAAGATGCCATGCCCAAGAGACATAAAAGGTATTCGTAGTATCCTTGGTCATGCTGGTTTCTATAGAAGGTTTATTAAAGACTTTTCTAGGATATCAAAACCCCTTACTAATCTTCTTCAAAAGGATGTACCCTTCGTTTTTGATGATGATTGTAAGGAACCTTTTGAAACTCTAAAAAAGGCTTTAACAATAGCTCCTATTGTTCAACCACCTGATTGGAGTTTACCCTTTGAAATAATGTGCGATGCTAGTGATTTTGCTGTAGGTGCTGTCCTTGGGCAACATATTGATAAAAAGCTGAACGTTATCCATTATGCTAGTAAGACTCTAGACGCTGCTCAAAGAAATTATGCTACTACTGCAAAGGAATTTCTAGTTGTTGTCTTTGCTTGTGATAAGTTTAGGCCCTATATTCTGGACTCAAAAGTAACAATTCATACTGATCATGCTGCTATTAAATATCTTATGACAATGAAGGATGCTAAGCCTAGGCTAATTAGATGGGTACTGCTTTTACAAGAGTTTGATCTACACATAGTGGATAGGAAGGGTGCTGAAAATCCTGTAGCTGATAATTTATCTCGTTTGGAAAACATCTCTTTTGATCCTATGCCTGTTAATGATAGTTTCCCAAATGAACAGTTAGCCGCAGTAGAGGTGAACTCTCGAGGAAGCCCTTGGTATGCTGATTATGCTAACTTTATTGTCTCCAAGTATTTGCCTCCAACTTTTACAGCTCAGCAAAGAAGGAAGTTCTTCTATGATTTGAGGCATTATTTTTGGGATGACCCACACTTATACAAAGAAGGAGTTGATGGTATTATGCGAAGATGTGTTCCAGAATATGAGCAAAAAGAAATATTGCGTAAATTTCATGGTAGCGCCTATGGAGGACATCATGCGGGAGATAGAACCGCACAAAAGGTATTACAATCAGGTTTCTACTAGCCTACCCTTTTTAAGGATGCAAGAAAATTTGTTTTATCTTGTGATGAATGTCAATGTGTTGGTAATATTTCTAGACGCAATGAAATGCCTATGAACTACTCTCTAGTTATTGAACCTTTTGATTGTTGGGGATTTGACTTTATGGGTCATTTCCCTCCTTCGAAAGGCTGTACTCATATTCTTGTTGCCGTTGATTATGTTACTAAGTGGGTAGAAGCCATTCCTACGAAGAGTGCTGACAGGGAAACCTCTCTAAAAATGCTTAAGGATGTTATCTTTCCTAGGTTTGGAGTGCCTAGGTATCTCATGACTGATGGGGGTTCTCATTTCATTCATGGCGGTTTTAGGAAGACACTCGCTAAGTATGATGTTAATCATAGAATTGCTTCAGCTTATCATCCCCAAACTAGCAGGCAAGTAGAGTTATCAAATAGAGAAATTAAATCCATCTTGCAAAAGACTATTAATAGGTCTAGAAAAAACTGGGCTAAGAAGTTGAATGATGCTTTATGGGCTTATAGAACTGCTTACAAAAATCCTATGGGAATGTCCCCGTATAAAATGGTTTATGGGAAAGCTTGCCACTTACCCTTAGAATTAGAACACAAAGCTTACTGGGCAGTGAAAGAACTAAATAGAGATTGTAAGCTAGCTGGTGAGAAAAGACTTTTTGACTTAAGTTCTTTAGATGAATGGAGGAGTGAAGCCTATGCGAATGCTAGGCTCTTTAAAGAAAAAGTTAAAAGATGGCATGACAAGCGAATACTTAAGAGAGAATTTTATGTTGGTGAGAAAGTTCTATTGTATAGGTCTCGTCTCAGATTTTTTGCAGGTAAGCTACTATCAAAATGGGAAGGACCTTTCATCATTGAAGAAGTATACCGTTTAGGAGAAATAAATATTTCTTCTCTAAAAGATAATACTACACAAGTAGTGAATGGACAGCTACTCAAACACTATATTGCTGGAGATTCTTACAATGAAGATGTTGATGCCTTTCAAGTTATAACTCCGGAGAAATTCATTGAGGACAAAATTCACAGACCTGTAGAGTCCGTGTTCAAATAGGTAACAATTCCGGTAAGAAAAGTTCCACGAAAATACAATCCAACTATATTTTTGCAGTTTTTAGTCAATAAGGAAAGCTACAAGCGAAAAAGGGACGGAACCGGAGCTGGGGTGGCCCACACCACCCCATGGCGCGGCCCCACCCCTGGCCGTGCCACCAGGTGATGAGGCCACCCAAGACCCCGTCTCCAACCCGTTTTCTCCTAGTACCTTCCTTTTGATACGAAACTTCGTAATATATAACCCCCCGGATCTTCCGAGGTTTGTATATCGTGTTTTTGTCGTGTTTTTGTTTCGATCTGTTTCTGCTAGGTGGAATCCCAGATTTGGAGCCACAATGTCTTCCTCTGGAATATCCAAGGGAGATTCCTTAGAAGATATCATCAACCCATACATGAGAGAATTGAAGATTCATCCCAAGGAGTTGTTGCTCGAAGGTGGAGAGGTCCGGATTAAAGAGGTTCAAGGCCCTAAAGGTGAAGGAAGTCTGGAGGATAGGATGGAAGCACTGGAGCATGAAGTCTTTAGGTACAGGAAGATGGCGGAGCGCGAAGTGGATATCATCCATAATATTTGTTCCCAACTCATCACCGAGCACCAGAAGGAGACTGCTGAACTCAAAGACGAAGTCCTCTCACTCCGCCAAACAACCAACGAACTACAAGCACAATTCTATGACGTTCAAAATCAAAACTGTGAGTATGAGGCTAGATTTAAACGCATAAGTGCTTCTGCAAGTTTCAGGATGTTGGAAACCACGATGTCCTTTGTTGATGGGAAGCCTTTACCCTGGAAGACGGACGAAGATGAGAATATACCACCACCACCAAAGGAGTAATTCGTCATCAGGTTTGGCATCCCCTTGGTTTGTTCCAAGCTTGGGGGAGTGCCGCGGTATCATATCACTATCTTCTATCTTTTTACCTTATTAGTAGAGTCATATCATGAATAGAGGAGTTATTATGTAGTATGGTTTGCATTATGGAAGTGTCCCCTCTCTCGTTAGATTTGTATCCCTTGGTGTGAGTTTCCGTTATGGAATATTAATGAGAAGTTCTATCATTCACTCTTTTGCATGCCTTATGTTAGTTTTCAATTCGTGGTTATATGATTGATCTTGTTGTTAGTATTGGTAGCACTCTGGGATCATTGAGTTAATTTAGTTGGTTTTGGCAAACCTGGCTCGGTCAGTAGCAACACCTTTTTGAGAGTTGAAAAGAAAAAGATAGAAGTACTCTATAGAAAAATAATTTCATCATCTTTCTTTCTTGATTTGCTCATAAGTTTAGCATTCTCTAGTTAAGATCTTTTGTGCTTCCAAGGAAGATTGCATGTTTGTATTTATCACTTGTATGTTTGTTTGTTTCCTTCAACTCTTATACTTGCTACCCAGCCTTGCTAGCCAAAAACCTGTACTGAGGGGGTATTCTTCTCGTGCATCCATCTCCTTTAAACCAAAACCTTTGCCATTTGTGTCCACCATACCTACCTAGTAGCATTATTGCTATTTCAAGTAAATTCTTGTTTTATCTACCTCCCAAATTAAACTTGTTATGCGAAAATTAGTGATTAAAGCTCTCACGAACTTGATGGCACACTTTACTTTCTTGCATTTAATAAACTTGAACCATTGGGTCCTTCTTTGTTGTGTATATTCTTGCGCTTTATGAGTTGAAGTTAGCTGAACCATGTATCATGGGGACCGCTTTCAACACTTCATTGATACGTATACCTAGTTGATATCATGTTCTTTTGCTTATGGATCCCGGCGGTGTGAAATAAAAGTGGAACTTGTAAGATCACGGAGTATATATGTGTGTTAGAAAAACGCCTGGGCCGCTAGCCTAAGCCATGCCTAATCATGGTGGAAACTTGCAGCATAACTATAGTGTGCATTCTATGAAGCATCCTCAATAAAAACCTATGCAAATAGCAAATAAAAAGATTGCTGAGATGCTCACTGTCTGCTTGCCTTGTCATTTTGATTATGGGATAGCTCCTGTGTCATGTGCAAGGGGTACCCCATTGGCGGTTCTCTATGATACGCATGTATTTACAATGACAAGAGCTTGCTCGTGACTGAAGTTGAGTAGCATGAGGATCGGTACTCATAAGTAAGGGGCATGAGATTTCAACTTATAACTTGTCAAGCATATCCTCTTAGTTGTGTCACTTTAACCTTAATCACCAAAAGATGCCTATGATAGGGGCAATGAGAGCTGAAAGCTAGTAAGTATCATAATTTTTGGGAGCTCTTTATAAGACTTGCAATCCCTGCTTCCCTCTGCGAAGGGCCTTTCTTTTACCTTGTAGTTGAGTCAGTAAACCTACTCCCTTCTATCTCAGCAAGTATTTTGAGTTGATGTGTTTCATTCATTCATATGGTGATTTATTCAATCATGTTCTTATGTTCCTTGTTTTGCACATTGCTCTTACCTTGAAGTTTACTACTTTGAAAGATTTCTTTGAAACCAGCTATTTGTGAACTCCAGCAAATTATCAACTATTCTTCGACCAAGAGCTAAGTTTGCCATTACCAATTATGATTCACTCTATGTATCTTTATTGTGTTTCCTTTACTCATTGCAAGTTGAGTTATATAATAGTGAGTTGTCTTCTATTATGATTTATGCTTTTGGTGAATGTGATGCTTCTTGTCCGTATTCTTTTATCGACTCTTCACTCCATAAACCCGAGGTCATGTTTATTGAGCTCAGTTTCGCTTGGGGACAAGCGAAGTCTAAGCTTGTGGGGAGTTGATATGTCCATTTTGCATCACTATTCTATGTCTTAATTCACTATTATTCATTGATATATTTCGTATTGAGAGGTGATACTTATGTTATTTCATCTGTTTTTGCATGGTTGATGACTTTTGGAGCATGGACCGCTGTAGTCAGGATTCTGATGGAAAAGGTGCTGTTTGGAGGCAAAATTCGCGAAGATCAGAAAATCCGGGAAAATATACGGAAAATTCTCTTTTTCCAGAAGACTCGGGATGCCAGAAGATGGAGTGGAGGTGGGCCACAGGGGGCCCACACCACCCCATGGCGCGGGCAAGCCTAGGCCACGCCAGGGAGTGGTGTGGCCGCCCTGGCCCACTCCAGCCTCTCCCCTCTGGCGTATATCAACCTCCCGAAACCCTAAGACTCGGGGAGCGACCACAGAAAGATTCCGCCGCATCTACGGGGCGGAAAACACCGAGAGAGAAAGATCTCTCCGGCAGACAGATTTCTGCCGGGGGAATTCCTTCCCAGAGAGGGGAGATCGTCGCCATCAACACCACCATCAAGCTGGACTTCATCGGGATCATCATCATCATCATCACCACCATCATCACCATCAGCACCCTCATCACCATCTCCATATTGCTGTAACAATTGGTTGAATCTTGCTATAGTTCATAGGGGAAACTTTCCCGGTGTTGATTACTCTTTGTAGTTGATGCTATTGAGTGAACCATTGAATTATTGTTTATGTTCAGATTGTTATACATCATTATTCCATCTCTGATCATGATCCATATGATGTCTAGTGAGTAGTTCGTTTTGTTCTTGAGGACATGGGAGAAGTCTTGTTGTTAGTAGTGGAGTTGCGTTGAGAAAGATTCAATAGATTGTTATTTAAGTTGTGGTGTACTTCTTCTAGTGGTGTCATGTGAATGTCGACTACATGACACTTCACCTATATGGGCCTAGGGGAATGCATTGTGTATTTGGCTACTAATCGTAGGGGTTGCCAGAGTGACAGAAACCTGAACCCCCATTAGGAAACCATTGCACAAGGGACGTAAGGGTCTTAGAGATTAAAGTTGTGGTTAGGTTTCTACCTTAATTACTTTCTTGTACTTACGGATGTTTGCAAGGGGGTTTAATCACAAGTATGTATTTAGGCTTGGATGGGGCGGTGCATTAGCACAGGTTCACCCACACAACACTTAGCAAGCTAGAGAAGATTAATCGACTATATGAAGCGAAAGCACTTGACAGTCTTCCGATGTGTCCTCGAGAACGTTTGGTCATCCATAGAAATACAACCGGCTTGTCCTTTGCTGCATAAAGGATTGGGCCACTTGCTGCATTTATTCTTATTGTATTTTGTTTACTCGTACTTTGTTTACTTGCTTTATCAAAAAACCCTAAAAATCCGTTTGCTAAGTATTTGCAGAGAATTCCTGATCCATACCACTAGCCAGCACCTTCTGCTCCTCGTTGGGTTCGACACTCTTACTTATCGAAAATACTGCGATACACCCCCTATACTTGTGGGTCATTAGCCTCTCAGGTATTTGTCCTTAATGAGTTGTAGCCATATACCTCAATCGTCTCTCAGGATCCTCCACACCCAGTTGAGCATCAATGCCTTATTGAATTAGCGGGATGCTAAAATATATATGACCTAAGCTCCTTGGGGGCTCATATGTATACCCATTTGATCATGTGATACTTTTGTTGGCCCTTGGGGTCCTGCCAGAAAAAGTGTGACAGTTCCTTGTCAAAGGATTCGTGCACAACTTCCTGGAGGAGGTAAAGGCCCATCACATACATAGGGAGGTTGGATAGATAGGAGTCAATCAGCATTTCTTGCCACCTTTCGACATGAATCTACCACACTAGGGATCAGCTCTCGATTTAACCTTACTACAAGCGGTTCCACAAAAGTAAAATACATGCATTGTAGTGCATAGTTTTTTTCTTATGTGAGGGATAGTGATGAGGGGTTAACTCATCAATGCCCATCATTGATGGACTTAGGTTCAAGGAAGTGGGGAGCGCTGGAGGCATCGATCAGCTAGCAAACAAGCACACATGTGACACGAGGTTTTACCCAGGTTCAGGCCTCGCAGAGGACCCTACTCCTGCCTGTCTACTCTTGATTATGAGGGAGTCGAAGATTACAATGGTGCGCAAATGCAATCTAGCTGTGTGTATGCGGGGGTGTATGCATTGGTCCTCCTCGCTGCCCCCTCCTTCCTTTATATAGAGAGGTCAGGTCTAGGGATAGCAGATCGAGTCGGTTGCAAGTTAGGGTTTTCCTTTAAGTTTCTATCTATACTTCGTCGTGTCCTCCAAGAAGTTGAACATCCAGTGAGACACTCGAATCTTTGTTTGGCCTCGATTGCACCGTGTACTCCTTGGGCTGAACCGTATAGGCTAATCTTATGTACATGTAAGGTATGCCCATGTTAGTAGCCCCCGAGTGTCTAGCCGAATCGTAGATTCAGGTGGAGACTATAAATTTTTCAAGTGCGTGGGACATAAGCTCATCCGAAGTTATTTCAGGTACTGCAGTTTATGTCATAGGGATTGTTGATAAATGTGCCTGATTCACTTGATGGATCGAGATCAGTTAACTGTCTTAGGGTAAAACAAAGCTATCTACTCAAATTCGAGTCCCGGGACTCAAATTCGTAATAATGCTAGCGTAATTCGACTCCGGGTGCGGAGGTCTTATAGAGTTCGAATTCCAGTGTTTTAGGTGTGGGCACTCGACGCGTCCGTGAAGGCTTATTTCTTCGTGCATGTAGGCACGGTTCATATCTGGTAGAGTGCAGCAGATGCATTGCCAGGCCTTTTTTAGGTCTTACCTTCACGTTGTAAACACGACATCCGAAGTTTTGGTCACCGCGGAGGTGATTCAGGTAACCCAGGAGACGTAGTCTCTTTGAGGGAGAATGTGAGGCTGAGCCGCCATTTCTAATGTGGACGCAATCAACACATGTTTTGACGATTAAAAAATTTCATTGGGTGCACGACCAGCGCTCCCTATGGGAGTAGCCCTGAGTGCCTATTCGAGTCGTAGACTCGGGTGGGGACTTTGAATACGCTTTCGACTGTTGTCATTTCTTTTCCCTTGAGTAAAGTAATTGAATTGTTGATTCGAAGAGGAGTAATGCTTTGATGAAGGAAGTTTTGTGCCTATGAAATTCTTCGGGTGTGCAGCCAGCGCTCCTGTTTGGAGTAGCCCCCGAGTGCTTGGTCAACTCGCAAAGTCAAGCAAGGACTGAAGTAGTCAAGTGTATCCTCTGCTGAAGCAGATGACATCAGTGCTGACGATTAGATGATCTCATTTTCCTGCCCAAGTGGTATTGATGGGACGTGACGAAAGTGGGGCCCCATCTCTGACTGAGGGCATGCGTAATCTTTGTTTTAACTACGTCTCCTCGATTTTTGCGCGTAGTAGGGAAAGTGCGGCGACGGTTCAGTGTTTCCTTCACCACGCGTCCGCCTTGATTCGCACCATGCGTCTGGCTAGTGCGCTTCTGACCATTCGACCGCATCTGCTTTTGAGGTTAAGTAGGGCTTCCTGTGCGGTAAATTCCCCATAGTTCATCGTCTTCCTCCTTGCATACTTCTCTCATTTCCAGTTGTTGCTCTACTGCTCCTACCCACGCTGCTGTGCTGGACGGACTCAAAACCTTTCCCAGTTACTTCCTTCGCTCCCATCTTCAGCGAAAGATGGGGAAGAAGAAGGGTGCAGCCACATCTGGATCTGCCACCATCTCTGTTGTGACCAAGAAGAAGGGAAACTTTGCTGCTAGTTCTGGCACCGTAGCTGCGGCCGGAAATAATAAGGGCGCGGGGATGCTTGTCACCAACAGATCATGGCGGCACACCGCCATCAAGGAACATGAGCTCGAGCAACACCGCCAGGACAGTATTTTTCCTACTGATGCAAAAGACTGCAAGATGTCTGGCCTAGTGGTAATCCCCGACACCCCTGCTGGATTTCGGGTGATGTTCCTTGCCTTTGTCCTTCGGGGCCTTTCTCTCCCCCTCCACAAGTTTGTGCAAGGGTTACTCTGTTTTTATGGGCTCCGGTTGCACCAGCTAACCCCAAATTCTGTTATGCACATTGCGTGCTATATCACTCTTTACGAGTGTTGGCTCGGAATCGAGCCGCACTTCGGCCTCTTCAAAAAGCTCTTCAAGTAGAAACGACAGTCGGGTTCTGGGTCTATGGTCTAGGATATTGGAGGCTGTGGTATCTATGTGGACACGTCTGTCCAATACTTCTCCCTCAAGATCTGTGACTCCGTCTAGGGGTGGAGGGAGAAGTGGTTTTACATCCACGATCAGAAGGTTGAGGGAGAGCACTACGGGCTTGTTCCTTTCAACCCGAAGGCGGAATTGAAGAAGATGAGATCCTAGAAGAATGTGGTGATGCCCGGCGAGGCCGAGAAAGTCGAAGTATTGTATAAGCGCGTCTACGACCTCCAACTTATTCGAGGAAAGGATATTGATGGCCCTGACCTCATCCGCACTTGGATGCATCGTCGGGTGCAGCCGGTGCAAGCTAGGGCACACCCAATGTATTGCTGGACTGGCGCTAGTGACATCACCCGCGTCTCCCAAAAGAATAATTCTTCGGGTGAAGTGGACAAGAGGTTCCAGGAGTGATCAAGTTCACTGCCAGAAAGAAGCTCTCATGTGACTCAGTCATGCTCCCGTACTGCGTGAGTCACCCTCCACCTGAGGTAGTTTTATTATTGCTTCTTCTGTGGTTCTTCGTTTGTGTGCAAGGCTTTTATGATGCCATTGTATATATTTGTTACAGGAATGGAAAGTGACGACTGTCCTCCCTCCCCAACCAGAAGGGATAATTCCTCCCAAGGCGGCGGAGGAGGACGAATCCGTCTCCACTATCTCCGTCGTTGAGGAGCAAGGAGCCCCTGAGTGCATCGGGGACGGCACTCACAAGCACTCCTGGAGCGAGGACTCAGATGCCTCGTTTCCAGAGACACGAAAGGCCCCCTCGACTAAGGTGGAAGCCCCGATCCCTGCAGTGCCCGTGCGTGCTGTAGCTCCTCCTGCACGGAAGAAGCTGAAGGAGCAGAAGGATGAGCCAGAAGACTCCTTCGACCTTGATAACTTTGACAGGTAAAGTTTTCGATGTTGCTATTGTAATTCCATGTCTTGAGGATCTTTTTCCTAAAGTTAGTTGTGCATTTTCCTGCAGCAAAACATCGTCATCATCATCCGATGATTGTCGCTTTCCGAAAGATACCAGAGTCGTAGACTCCAAAGGCAAGGATGTGGAGGAGCATTCGTGCTCTCCTCAGGTAGCGGCCAACTCCGGTGATAATTCTTTGAGCTCCCCTCATGGGGGGGTTATCAGATGGTTGCCCGGTCGTCCACCCAGAAGGAAACTTCGGAGTCCCTGGATGATCATATAAGTGTCTTCATTCTTGTCATTCGAAGTTGTTTTGGTGCTGATGTTGCGCTGTCTTCTACAGCTTGTCTTGAAAGAGTCTATTCGCCTCAGTGAACAGATTGCAAATTTGGGCCAGCAGCATGCCTGGCTAGATAACCGCACTCGCCATCTCGAGGGTGAGCCTCTATGCATTTTTTATGTTTATCGTAGAAATTTGGCTGAGCTTGACTTTTCCGCATCATTTTTGCAGCTGAGAACAATGATCCCCTTTGTCGCGTTACTACCCTCGAGAAGGGCCTTAACATTATGGAGAAGAAAAAGGATTAGGCACTCGCAACCCTCGAGCGCTCTGAGTAGGAGTCGAAGAGGCGCGAAGATGACTGCATGGCTGCCGCGGCTGAGTGGGAGAAGATGTTCACATAACAACTTCACTCCTTGCTAAAGCGCTTTCAGGGATTCTGCTGCTGCGGTTATTTGTTCCGTAAAGAATTTCTATTTCCTCCTTTATTTGGCATATGAGGAATTTAACCATGGGTTTTATTCAAATGCTACTGGGGTGAGTTTTGACCCCCAAGCACTTGCTTGCGATGATGTGTTGGCCAACGTCGTGGATGCAGTCAAAGACCGCAGCATCGGTGTTGAGGACTCACTCAAGAAGGCCAAGGCTTCCCTTGGGCGTCTTTAGGAGGATATGTTTCCCAAGGCCAAGCTTATTGAAGATCTTCATGGCCTGGCCGAGTCCTTCGCCGGTGGTGTCCCTGCGGAATACAAGAATTCGCAGAAAGGGGTTGGTGCTACCATGGGGCTTGCAATGTCATAGGCCCATGGTGTCAACTTGGACCCTAGCCAAGTCTCCACGATGATGCCGATTGCTGTGGATGGCCAGCAGGTAGTTTTCGCCCCCTTTTCCACTCGTTGTCACAAATATGGGCCTCAACTCATAGAGAAGCTCGTGAGGTACTCGAAGGAGCAAAAAAGGTCGAAGACAGCGAAGGCCACGGTGTCAGGGGTTGTAGCTATGAAGGCCACAACGTCAGAGGTTGCCACTGAGTCGATGAAGCCCCCAAGTGCCAATGCGTAGCTATAGGCTTGGTCGTGCTGTCCTTTTGTAATCATGCTGGTACTTGCAAACCTTATTTTGAATGATGGTTGTGGGTGAGTGTCCCCTATTATAATTTGTTGAGTTGGATGGTTGATTATTCTGTGATTTTGTTCCTTCAAATGATGACCTTTATTCCTCTATTATGTTGCCTGGTTAGGAACCTTTGAATGATTTGCCTGATGTTCCCTCTGCTGACGCACCTAGTCCATCCTCCCCTGGTGAACCTGTGGCGCAGCCACCTTTGAAGGTGGAGGAGCTATCATTGTTGTCTCGACTGCACAACCGCGTGAAGCATTTAGAGTGAGAGGCACCAGTCATCCGTGGTATTGCCGATGTCTAGAAGTCGAAGGCGGAAAAAGCTTTGGAGCGAGAAGCTTATCTGCTTCGCGAGGTGGCTCAGCTTAATGACCAACTGCAATGTTAGTTTGTCCGACTCCCTTTTCTTTTCTCGTGTCACTTGTAATGGCGACTCACTCTTTTGCTGCTTGATTGTCCTTTTAGTTGTTAGCCTTCGTCTCCTGCAGGAAGAAAAGGACCGTGTAAGTATACGACTGAACTGCCTGACCCAA
This sequence comes from Avena eriantha, assembly GCA_910589775.1. NCBI lineage: Eukaryota > Viridiplantae > Streptophyta > Magnoliopsida > Poales > Poaceae > Avena > Avena eriantha. Next base: position 432,215,714 of record OU342741.1, read on the forward strand.
GAGCAATTGGAAGCCAGGGGATACTTCTAGGTTGATCAGGATCGTGCAGTCGCGTTGGCGACGCTGCAAGATTGCGTGTCTCTGGTGCTGCAGTACTTGAAGAAAGCACAGTCATGCTTGAAGCACATCTTTGGGGCGATGTTTCCCTTGCATGCAGTACCCTCAAGCCTGCTAGCCCTGATGAGGAAATTCTGAAGTGCCGATGTGGTTCACGAGTGTGTGCATCAGCAGTTTGTTGCAGGTGCCAAGGCCGTGCGGGCGCTTGTGCGCCTTAATCGACCCGACCTGGACTTGGGTGTCGTTGCTACAGGGGCACCACCTCCGGAGGGCATGGCATGGAACATGGTACCCCATTATCGAGATGTCGATCAACCAGCCGGAGACATCATCGAGTTGTACAACCAGCGTACCAACGTTCTTCTTTTATGTCAGTAGAGTAGTTTTGGACCTGCACAGAGATGTATAGGTGTTGTAAAGTTCATATAGTTTGGACTAGGTTTTTTGATACCGTATTGTATGTAAAAGCTTGCTAGCTTGTGTGTTTTTCGAGTGACTTGTATTATGAAGTGCCTTTTCGTTAGCCTGGTGTGTACTTATCCCAGCACCTTGCCAACCTGCCAGATGCGTTGCAGCTGGGGGTTTTCTCAAGGGTTTGATTAATAGTATGTTAGCTACTCAGGCTACCGCATTGCTCGTGTGGCGAGGTAAACAAGGTGGCGCAGCCCCCGAGTGCAAAATAGCAATGTAAATAAAAGCAAAACACGAGGTTGGAGGCACTTAGCTTGATTTATTTGTAGAATATCAGGAGGTACAATGTTTGGCTAAGTAGCCTGGCTGAGTAGCCTTATTGTAAAAAGAAAAAACATTTAAGGGTAGAAACGACGCAGCTGCACGATGTTCCAAGGGTTGGAGTATGCGACTCCACTCTCTATGTCTTTCAGGCAATAGGCGCCACCTGGGATTACTTCGGTAATCACATAGGGACCCTCCCAGGGGGACTCGGGCTTGAGGTGTCCTTGCTGCTTCAGTCACAGGACGAGGTATCCTTCGGCGAAGGACCTTGGATGCAGCCGTTGGCTGTGGTAGTTGCGGAGGTTCCTGCTGATAGATCGTGGATCGCTCCGCCGCGATCTCACGTGCTTCGTTGAGGAGGTCAACAAAGTCTTCGAGTGCAGTCATTGACTTGGCCTCGCTGTATGCCATGACCCTTGGGGATTTATAGCGTACTTCCGCGGGTAGCACTGCCTCGGCACCATGTACCATGAAGAACGGAGTGTAGCCTGTGGCAATATTTGGAGTTGTGCGCAGGCTCCATAATATTGATGGTAGCTTCTCGGGCCAGCATCCAGCCGCTCGTTCGAGTGGCCTGAAGAGGATTTTCTTGATGCCGTTGTAGATGAGTCTGTTGGCCTTCTCGAATTGACCGTTGGTCTAGGGCTGTGCTACCGAAGCATAGATGATGTTGATTCCCAGGTTTTCGCAGAAATCCTGGAACTCAATCGAAGTGAAGTTCGTCCCGTTGTCAGTGATGATACTGTGTGGCACCCCAAACCTAAAGACGATGGACTCGAAGAATTTGACGGCGGTGGTGCCTATCTGATTTGTCACCGGCATGGCCTTGATCCATTTGGTGAACTTGTCGACTTCGACGAGGAGGAAAGTGTAACCTCCCGGTGATGACTTTTGCATCTTGCCGACCATGTCAAGTCCCCATTGCGCGAAGGGAAATGCCACATGTATTGGCCTAAGTTCCACGCCAGGTGCGTGCGGTTTGTCTAGGAACCTTCGGCAGGCATTGCACTTTTTGACAATGTCCTTGGCATCATGCATTGCTGTTGGCCAGCAGAAACTAGCTCGTAGAGCTTTGGTGACGAGGGCGCGACTCCCGGCGTGATGGCCACAGGTGCCTTCATGTATCTCGAGGAGGACGGTTCTCATGTCACCAGTGGAGATGCATCACTGAAGGACTCATGTGATGTTGCGCTTGTACAGCTCGCCGTTGATGATGCTGAAAGCTTTGGAGCGTCATGCTATGTGTCGTGCATCTGTCGGCTCGTCTATTAGCCTTTTGCTGAGCAGGTATGTAATGTACTGATGCGTCCAGGATGGCTCGATGAGCATGACCTCCATGGGGCCTTAGAGTCCTCCAGGTTCTTGTTCTCCGTCACCTGGTTTTTTGAGTCCTCCAGGTGGCGCAGCCCCCGAGTCCTTTGATGTGCTAGCTAGTTGTTCTGGAGCCTTTGGCTTGATGAAGCGCTCGCAGATCTGCTCTAGGAAGACTCCGGGTGGCACTAGAGCATAGGTGGAACCTATGTTGGCGAGTGTATCTGCCTCTTCGTTGCTTTCACGGCCTACGTGCCGCAGCTCACAGCCATCGAAATCTCCTTCGAGTGTGTCCTAGAGGTTGCGGTAGGCGATCATGTTGTCGCTCAGGGCGTCACACTGGTTCATGGTTTGATCCACCACGAGTTTGGAGTCACCATAGATGACGAGTCGCGTTGCGCCGCAGGCCTTGGCCATCCCCATCCCATGGAGCAGGGCCTCGTATTCATCTTCATTGTTGGAGGCGCGGAACTGCATTCATAGAACATACCTCATCTTATCGCTATGTGGCAACATCTAGATGACGCCGACGCTAGCTCCTTCTCGATGTTTTGATCCGTCGAGGTGGATTGTCCATAGGCAGGACATGTCTGGTGTATCATGGAGTTGGTTTTCCATCCAGTGAATGAGGAAATCTCGGAGCACCTGCGATTTAATCGCATCTCGCTTCTCGTATGTGATGTCTCGTGGAGACAGCTCGATCCCCCAAAGCGCGACTCGTCCGATGGCGTCGGGGTTGTTGAGGATATGCCCTAGTGGAGCGTCATTCACCACAATGATGGGGTGCTCCTGGAAGTAGTGGTGCAGTCATCGGGCCGTCATGAAGACGCCATATGCTAGCTTCTGATAGTGCGGGCACCGCTGCTTCGTAGGCATGAGCACCTCGCTGAGGTAGTAGACTGGGTGTTGCACCCCGTGGACTTTGTTCTCCTTGGCTCGTTCCACTACCATCATAGTACTACCCACCTGTTTAGTGGCGGAGATGTATAGCATCATGGGCTCCTTTTCTCTGGGTGTCACTAGTACTAGCGAGGTGGATAGTAGACGCTTGAGGTATTCGAATGCTTCTTGCGCTTCTTTTGTCCACTCGAATTTCTTAGCTTTTCGAAGGATCTGGTAAAACAGCAGCGCCTTCTCGCCCATTCGACTGATGAATCGACTAAGCGTTGTGATTCGCCCAGCCAGCTACTAGACGCCTTTGACGTTCTTCGGCTTGTCCATGGCCAGTATGGATTTTATCTTCTTCGGGTTTCCCTCGATTCCCCTCGCAGAGATGAGGTACCCAAGTAATTGTCCAGACGGTATGCCGAAGGCGCATTTCTCCGGATTTAGCTTGATCCGGTAGGGGTCGAGGTTGTCTGTGGTCTCGCGGAGATCATCGAGTAATGAGGCCTCCTCCTTGGTTTTGAAAACAATGTCGTTGGCGTAGACCTAGATATTTTGTCCAAGTTGGCTCTTGAGTTAGACCTGCATACACCGCTCGTAGATGGCTCCTGCATTCTTTAGCCCGAAGGGCATTGTTGTCTAGCAGAAGACACCGAAAGGCGTGATGAAGGTTATTTTCTCCTGGTCCTCTTCCTTCATTCGAATCTGGTGATAGCTTGATTAGGCATCGAGGAAGAAGAGGCGCTTGCATCCCATGGTGGAATCGATTATCTGGTCAATCCAAGGTAATGGGAAGTGAACCTTCGGGCAGTGCTCATTCAGGGAAGTGACGTCCACGCACATCTGCTGGATATCCGTGTCCTTTTTAGGAACAAGCACGTGGTTTGCTACCCAGGTGCACTCCTTGATCTCTTGTATGAAGTTAGCGTCGACGAGTCTGTTGACTTTGATACCTCATAAATGTATCTATAACTTTTGATGCTCCATGCTTGTTTTATATCAACTTTCTTATGTTTTGTTTACACTTTGAGGTATTTTTATACATTTTCTGGAAATAACCTATTAACAAGATGCCACAGTGCTAGTTGCCTGTTTTCTGCTGTTTTTGGTTTCAGAAAAGCTAGTAAGGAAATATTCTCGGAATTGGACGGGACAAAAGCCAAAGTCAATATTTTACCAGAAGGAACACGGAGTTCGAAGGGCAGCCGAAGTAGGGCCACGAGGTGGCCACACCTAGGGCTGGCACGGCCACCCCTAGGCGCGTCGCCGTATGGTGTGGGCCCCTTGGACACCCACCGACCTTGCCCCATCGCCTAAAAAAGTATCCCGATGCAGAAACCCTAAGGACCCGATCAAAAATCCACGAAAGAGTCTGTAGCCGCCGCCATCTCCAGCCCTAGATCGGGGGGGATCCGAAGCTCTTCCCGGCACCCTGCCAGAGGGGAGAGATCATCCCGGAGGCCTTCTTCATCACCATGCCTGCCTCCGGAGTGACCGTGAGTAGTTCACCCTTGGACTATGGGTCCATACAGTAGCTAGATGGTTGGTTCTCCTCCCTTGTGCTATCATGTTTAGATCTTATGAGCTCCATTGATGATCAAGATCATCTATTTGTAATCCTATATGTTGTGTATGCGGGGATCCGATGGATATTGAGATACTATGTCAGATTGATTATTGATTCTATCATGTCTATGTTATTTGTGATTTTGCATGCTCTCCGTTGCTAGTAGCTATCTTGGCCAAGTAGATGCTTGCAACTCCAAGAGGGAGTATTTATGCTCGATAGTAGGTTCATTCCTCTAGTAATCTAGGGAAGTGTCAGAAATCTCTAAGGTTGTAGATGTGTTGTTGCTACTAGGGAGAAAACAACAATCCTTTGTCCATGGGGCAATTGCATTGTTTACTTTACACAATTTGCTTAATGCAATTATCTGTTGCTTGCAACTTAATACTGGAAGGGGTTCGGATGATAATCTGAAGGCGGATTATTAGTCATAGATGTAGTTGGATTACGGTCTATGTATTATGTTGTAATGCCCAATCCAATCTCGTATGAGTCAAGATGTCTAGTATATGCATTGTTATGCTTTCTCAATCTGTCAATTGCCCTGCTGTAATTTGTTCACCCAACATGCTATTTATCTTAAGGAGAAACACCTCTAGTTAACTGTGGACCCCAGTCCATTCCTTTACCATTAATATACCATCTACTGTTTACCATTTACTGTTTACTTTCTATAAGCAATTACTATCTTCCACACTATACGTTTAATCCTTTGTTTTCAGCAAAACCAGTGAGATTGGCAACCTCACTGTGAATTGGGCAAAGTTCTGTGGTTGTGTTGTGCAGGATTAAGTTGCTAGAAACACCTTGGAGTTGTTTCCTGTTGGGTCCGCAGCATAGAAAACAAAAAATTTCCTACGATGAGAACTATACGCCAAGATCTATCTACTAGATACAGAGCAACGGGTGGACATACATCCATAGAGAACTTACCCTCGAAGACAACGAGTTTTGTTAACGAGTAGGAACTCGTGGTTGATGTAGTCGTACGCTTGCCGATCTCAAGATCGTGTGGAAGTCCGAGCGCCGCAAATCAGCAGCGCATCCGTCCTCGCACACACGTTCAAGCCACCGGACAACCTCCACCTCCTCGCTCTAGCGAATCAGCGGAAGCAGCAACTCCTTCCAGACGCAAGGCCACCGGGAACATGTATCTCGCTAATCCGAGACCATGGGGGAATATCTAGAGGGGGGAGAGATCCTTCACGAGGAGGTGTGTTTTGTGAGAGGGGAGAGGGGGGCTTTATATAGGAGGGAGGGAGACCCCTCCCCTCCCATATCCGGCGCATGAGGGGGGGGGACTCCTCCCCTCCTTCATTCATGTGGTGAACCTCCACTCACATAAACATGGCCTCCACCCAAAATCCCACTCACATGTATTTAATTTCCACCAAATTAAATGCAACTCTCAATTAATAAAACTCTTTTATTTATTTTATTCAGAATTTTGTTAATTAATTTAATTAACAAACATTCACATAAAACCCCTTGCAACATTTCAATATCACATGCAGAACCACTTTCTGCAATTTCACCCGAAACAATTCCGGTTTCTATCGAAACAATTCATGTTTCTATCGAAACATTTCCTGCGCTTTGCAAACCTTTTGTCTGGAACATATGTGCTCCTAAATGGTGTCCGACAACCCTTAAGTGTGTCACCCTACGGTTCGCGAATAATACAAACATGATTGAGACTCCTCTCAGATCAATAATCAAAAGCGGGACCTGGAGATCCATACTGACTCCTGCATATTCAACGATGACTTCTGTGATTGTGAGAACCTTTAACGTCAGCAATTTAATCCCTTTGTCTCATGATATAATACATGTCCGAGATTCGATCATCGGTATCCAAATACCTAGTTTGGTCTCGTTACCGACATGCACTCTTTTCTCGTTCCCGTGATATAACATTCTAGTGATCACATCACTTGCTTGCAAGCTATCTTAATGTGATAACACCGAGAGGGCCCAGAGTATATCTATCCGTCATCGGGATTGACAAATTCCACTCTTGATCCATGAGCCTCAACATAACACCTTCATAGCACTGAACCCACCTTTATGGTCACCCTGTTACGGTGTCACGTTTGATGTTATCAAGATATTCTTCCGGTGTTAGGAATTAACATGATCTCATGGTCTAAGGACTAAGACTACTTTGTATAATGTTATAGCAATATAAACATAATGACTTGATCGTAATGCTATACTTCGTATGAATGTTCATCACATCATTTCACAAATGTTGTGACCTTGTTATTAACAACATCCAATATCCATGATTAGGAAACCTTGATCATCTTGTTAATCAACAAGCTAGTCTATAAGAGAGGCATAACTAGGAACCCTTTTTGTTTATTAAACACACATGTATTGATGTTTCCTATCAATACAATTATAGCATGCAAAATAAACATCTATCATATACAAGGAATACATAATAACAACTTTATTATTGCCTCTCAGGGCATATTTCCTTCATTTTCTTACTCCTACTGGTTCGATAACCTTGGTTTCATAACTGAGGGAAACTTGCTGTTGTGCTCATCAAACCTTCCTCTTGGGGTTCCCAACGAGCTCTACATATCTTGAGCCATCAAGCACTTTTCTGGCGCCGTTGCCGGGGAGTTAAGGACAGCTTCAATCTCTTCCTCCTCATCAATCACTTTTCAGGGAGAAAGAAGATTCTTGCAAGGGGAGTCTATCACAACCAATCTCTTTACTTTGTTTTTGTTTTGCTTAGTTTATTTTGCTTTGTTTTCCTGTTTCTTTATCAAAAACACACACAAAATTAGTTCTTTAAAAAAATCCTACTTCAAGTTGCTTTTATGTCTAGCATTGCTCCAATCACTATGTCAACTGAGGAAATGATTTTTACTTTCAAACAAGGAATTGAAGAGAGTTTCCAAGAAGCTTGGTCTAGAATTTTTGATTTACATGAAAAAACTAAACCTAAAATGACTCTATGCTTGTTTCTTAGCATTTTCTACTTTGGGCTTGCTCTTTGTTATAGATATGCTTTGGATGCTGTAGTAGGAGGAGATTTCCTCTAGTGCAATGAGGGTGAAGCTTTTAATGCCATAAAAAAGTTGGTCTCAACATAAAACTTGCCTAGCAAATCTAATTCCTCATTTGCAAACATTATTGCTAGATTAAACACTCTTGAGACCAACACAGCTAGTTTAAAAGAATGCTATAACATGCTTAGAGAGCATCATGAATATGTTCCAATAAATTCTGAATCTTCAAAATGGCTTCCTACAGTAAAAGTTGTTATAAATAATGAAACTTTTAATGCTCGTTGTGATATCATGTCCGAATTCTGTCTTATGCCTAAATATATCTATGAATCTTTGAATCTTTGGGGACTTTCTAAGGGAGGAGAAGAAATATCTCTTACCAATAATGCAACAATATTACCCATTGAAATAGCTAAAGGAGTTTTTACAAAGATCCTAGGGAAAGTGGTGTCTACTGATTATCTTGTTATTGAATGTGTAGGAAAAGGGCAAATTACACTTGGAAGATCCCTACTGAAACTCCTTTGAGCAATAATAGATGTAGGAAAAGGCATCACGCATTTTTCTTCTCCACCAAACAACCATACGTTTCCTAAAGATAAGAATAAAGGAAAGAAAGGTAGGGTAAGAAATTTGATCTTAATACTCCTTCATTTGAAAATACTTGAATCTTGCTCCTATGCCTAGCTGAAAGGCGTTAAACAAAAGCACTATTGGGAGATAACCCAAATTATTTCTACTTTCAGTAAGTTTTTCTTATGTTGAGACTTGGAAGTTATTGCCTCAGTAATAACCTCTCCTTATCCTTTTTATGTGGCTTTTGTGCCAAGAATAACCTCTAATGAGAGAGAAGTAAGACTTGGAAAAGTTGATGCCTCGAAACAGATTTTTGTGCTTCACTGTAAAAAATCGTGAAAAATCCCTGTACGTAGGATTGAGCTGTAATTTTCTGTGCTTATGCCCCAGGTTATTATCTAACTGTCATTAGTTTAGCACTTTTCGATTTGAGCAACATAAGGTCTTCGAAAAAACCTGCTGGTCTGTTTTGATAGATTTCTGCCATTATTTACATTTGCCACTTAATCTCTTTCTTTTTGAGTTCTCTCTGATCACTTGAGCTTTTAGAAGGAATTGCTACAGTAGCTTGTGTTTTAATGGAATTTTTACTTGTGTTGAAACTAAACCCAAAGACTTATTATCTTGAATACACTAATGTTGCTAATGAAGATTGTGTGAAGTTTTGTATGAAGGAAATTTTCAAGTGTAGGGAAGAATAATATGATGAGATGAAGTATGCAAAAAATCTCACGCTTCGGGATGCCACCCGTATCACCCCAAGAAATATTCAATAGGTACAAGCGTCAAATCTTGGGGATGCCCAAGGCATCCCATTCTTCATCAATAAAAATCTCAGGGTTCTTCCAAAACACTTCTTTTTTATTGTTTCATACACAATTGTGCTGTTCTTGGAGTGTCTCTGTTTTTGTTTTTAGTTTTCTTTTGTTTGGTTTGCTTAAATAAATTGGTTGGACCCCCGCATTCATATGTTGTTTCAAATAAGTTGATTGGTGTTGGAAAAGAGTAGGAAGCTTCATGCTTAAAGGTGGTACAAAAGGAGCTTGTTTTGACTGTAGCCTAGACTTTATCATTTAATGTTTGATGTTGCTTTGACCTTATGCTTAGTGATTATTTTTGTAGCATGACTTGTTCCAAACATTTTAGATTGCTTAATGTGCCTTGAAAGGATCATGCGTTCTTTTAGCATACAAAAGCATAATATTGTGGTATTCTCCTTTGCTGCTTTATTTGGGTTGACTTGACCATGTTAAGACTATGAACCAGTCACCTTAGCCTCTATGATCATTTAGTTTTTCACTTGTAATATCACTTCATGCTCTAATTACTAATGTTTTGTCGCTTTGCATGATTATGGCCATTATTGCTCTGTTAGTTGGTCACTCCCAGTCTTTTGCTAGCCTCCACCTGTACCAAGTATGAGTTCCACTCATGCGTCCAACCTCCAAGAGAACCAAGTTATTCCAAAGAGTCCACTATAAATTCCTATGCATGGTGTGTTACACCATTCCAAGTATATTCATGTTTTTATCTATCTTCCAAATTAAACTTGTTCTGTGAAAATTAGTGATTAAAGCTCTCACAAACTTGATGGCACACTTTATTTTCTTGCACTTAATAAACTTGAACCATTGTGTCCATCTATGTTGCTTATATGCTTGCACTTTATAAGTTGTGAATTAGCAGAACCGTGTTACCATGGGGAACACTTTCAACACTTATTATTCAATTGATATCATGTTCTTTTGTTTATGGATCCTGGCGATGTGAAATAAATGGGGAGCTTGTAAGATCATGGAGTTTGTATGTGTGTTAGAGAAACGCCTGGGCGGCTATCCTAAGCCATGCCTAATCATAGTGGAAACTTGCAGCGTAACCATAGTGAGAATTTTGTGAAGCATTCTCAATAAAAACCTATGCAAATAGCAAATAAAAAGATCGCTGAGATGCTCATTGTCTGTTGCCTTGTCATTTTGATATGGGAAAGCTCATGTGTCATGGGGCAAGGGGTACCCCGTTGGCGGTTCTCCATGATACACATGCACTTACAATGACAAGAACTTACTTGTGACTAAAGTTGAGTAGCATGAGGTTCGGTACTCGTAAGCAAGGGGCATGAGATTTTCAACTTATAACTTGTCAAGCATATCCTCATATTTGTGTCACTTTAACCTTAATCACCTCAAGATTCTTATGATAGGGGCAATGAGAGCTGAAAGCTAATAACTACCATAATTTTTGGAAGCTCTTGATAAAACTTGAAATCCCCGCTTCCCTCTGTGAAGGGCCTTTCTTTTTACTTTTATGTTGAGTCTCCATCTTCTATCTTTATGCACCAATTGAGAGAGCATAGTGGTCATTCTTAGTTTAATGTGCATTGTCCTAAAACTTGTTGATTGATTCATAACTTTGATATTGCTTATTCTTAAATTATTTGTATCTAGTCACCCCTTATGAACTTTGAAGGTGTCCTATGCATTTATGTTTTGCTATACCATGAGGGACAAGCTGAATACCACTCTTATTACGTTTTCTGCATGTGAAGGAAACAAACGTCTTTCAATGCATTGTTAGTCATGATCTTTTGTTTGTACATTTTCATGTTACAACATAGTTGCTATGTCTTATTGTTAGAACTCTATATTTCATGCTCATGTTTAGAGTACTTTGATCCTAGCTATAAATGCTTTACAAATACCTTGATCAAGAATGTGATGGTGCATGTCACCTCAAAAATTATTCTTTTTATCACTTACCTACTCGAGGACGAGCAAGAGTTAAGCTTGGAATGCTTGATACATCATAAACGTATCTATAATTTTTGATGCTCCATGCTTGTTTTATATCAACTTTCTTATGTTTCATTTCCACTTTGAGGTATTTTTATAAATTTTCTGGAACTAACCTATTAACAAGATGCCACAGTGCTAGTTGCCTATTTTCTGCTGTTTTTGGTTTCAGAAAAGCTAGTAAGGAAATATTCTCGGAATTGGACAGGACAAAAGCCAAAGTCAATATTTTACCAGAAGGAACACGGAGTCCGAAGGGCAGCCGAAGTGGGGCCACGAGGTGGCCACACCTAGGGCTGGTGCGGCCACCCCCTAGGCGCATCGCCCTATGGTGTGGGCCCCTCGGGCGCCCACCGACCTTGCCCCTTTGCCTATAAAAGTATCCCGATGCAGAAACCCTAAGGACCCGATCAAAAATCCATGAAAGAGTCTATAGCTGCTGCCATCTCCATCCCTAGATCAGGGGGATCCAAAGCTCTTCCCGGCACCCTACTAGAGGGGAGAGATCATCTATTTGTAATCCTCCTTTGTGTTATCATGTTTAGATCTAGTGAGCTCTGTTCATCATCAAGATCATCCATTTGTAATCATACATGTTGTGTTTGCGGGGATCCGATGGATATTCAGATTTTATGTCAGATTGATTATTAATTATATCATGTCTATGTTATTTGTGATTTTGCATGCTCTCCGTTGCTAGTAGCTATCTTGGCCAAGTAGATGCTTGCAACTCCAAGAGGGAGTATTTATGCTCAATAGTAGGTTCATGCCTCTAGTAATCTGGGGAAGTGACAAAAATCTCTAAGGTTGTAGATGTGTTGTTGCTACTAGGGAGAAAACAACAATCCTTTTTCCATGCGGCAATTGCATTGTTTACTTTACACACTTTGCTTAATGCAATTATCTGTTGCTTGCAACTTAATACTAGAAGGGGTTCGGATGATAACCTGAAGGTGGATTATTAGTCATAGATGCAGTTGGATTATGGTCTATGTATTATGTTGTAATGCCCAATCCAATCTCGTATGAGTCAAGATGTCTAGTATATGCATTGTTATGCTTTCTCAATCTGTCAATTGCCCTGCTGTAATTTGTTCACCCAACATGCTATTTATCTTAAGGAGAAACACCTCTAGTTAACTGTGGACCCCAGTCCATTCCTTTACCATTAATATACCATCTACTGTTTACCATTTATTGTTTACTTTCTATAAGCAATTACTATCTTCCACACTATACGTTTAATCCTTTGTTTTCAGCAAAACCAGTGAGATTGACAACCTCACTATAAGTTGGGGCAAAGTTCTGTGGTTGTATTGTGCAGGATTCCGAGTTGCTAGCAACATCTTGGAGTTGTTTCCTTACTCCTACTTGTTCGATAACCTTGGTTTCATAACTGGGGGAAACTTGTTTTTGTGCTCATCATACCTTCCTCTTGGGGTTCCCAACGAGCTTTACATATCTTGAGCCATCAGACTTCCATACCGACCGCTTTTGCCCTTGGCTCTGATAGTCGACGTATCGTTTGCTTCACTGGTCTAGCTACGGGATTCACGTTGAGTGAGTGCTCGGTGAATTCCCTAGGAACCCCTAGCATGTCCGCTGGACACCAGGCAAAGATCTCTGATACGTTGCTAACGTATCTATAATTTTTTATGTTCCATGTTTGGTTTATATCTACTTTCTTATGTTTTGTCCACACTTTGGAGTACTTTTTATACACTTTCTTGGACTAACCTATTAACAAGATGCAACAGTGCATGCTGCCTGTTTTCTGCTGTTTTGGTTCCAGGAAAGTCAGAAAATCAATATTCTCGGAATTGGACGGGACAAAAGCCAAAGTCAATATTTTACCGAGGGGGACACAGAGCCAAAATACGAGACGGCGAGGGGCCAGAGGGCTGCCACACCACTTGGCCACGCGGCCAGGCCTGGCCCACGCCAGGGGGTGGTGTGGCCGCCTAGGGCACCCCCTCGGCCTCCCCTTATGCCTATAAGATGCCTCCGATACAGAAATCCTAAGTACCCGATCAAAATTCCACGAAAGTGTCTGTAGCCACCGTCATCTCCATCCCTAGATCGAGAGGGATCTGAAGCTCTTACCGACACCCTGCCGGAGGGGAGAATTCACCCTAGAGGCCCTCTTCATCACCATGCAAGCCTCCAGTGTGATGCGTGAGTAGTTCATCCTTGGACTACGGGTCCATGAAGTAGCTAGATGGTTGGTTCTTCTCCTTTGTGCCACCATGTTTAGATCTTGTGAGCTCCGTTCATGATCAAGATCATTTATTTGTAATCATACATGTTGTGTTTGCGGGGATCCGATGGATATTGAGATGCTATTTCTGGTTGATTATTGATTCTATCATGTCTTTGTTATTTGTGATCTTGCATGCTCTCCGTTGTTAGTAGATATCTTGGCCGAGTAGATGCTAGCAACTCCAAGAGGGAGTATTTATGCTCGATAGTGGGTTGATGCCTCTAGTAATCTAGGGAAGTGACAGAAATCTCTAAGGTACTATATGTGATGTTGGTACTAGGGAGAAAACAGCAATCCTTTTTTCATAGAACAATCGTATTATTTACTTTACACGTAATGCATAATGCAATTATCTGTATCTAACAACTTAATACTGGAGGGTGTTCGGATGATAACCTGAAGGTGGATTATTAGTCCTAGATGCAGTTGGATTACAGTCTATGTATAATGTTGTAATGCCCAATCGAAGCTCAAAGGAGTCAAGATGATTAGTATATGCATGTATGCTTTTTTTATGTTTGTCAATTTCCCTGCTATAATTTGTTCACCCAACATGTCATCTATCTTAAGGAGTACCACCACTAGTGAACTATGGACCCCGGTTCTTTCTTTTACCATCAATCCACAACTATTTACTCCTTTCTGTTTACTTTTTGCAAGCTTTTACTTTCTTCCACACAATACGTTTAATCCTTTGTTTTCAGCAAAACCGGTGAGATTGCCGACCTCACTGTAAGTTGGGGGCAAAGTTCTTTGGTTGTGGTGTGCAGGATTCCAAGTTGGAAACAACACCTTGGAGTTGTTTCCTTGCTCCTACTAGTTCGATAACCTTGGTTTCATAACTGAGGGAAAAATTGCTGATGTGCTCATCATACATTCCTCTTGGGGTTCCCCAACGAGCTCGAGATATCTTGAGCCATCAAGTATATTTTCTGGCGCCATTGTCGGGGAGTCAAGGACATCTTCACAAGGGGAGTCCCTCATAACCAATCTCTTTACTTTGTTGCTTTTGTTTTGCTTAGTTTATTTTCCTCTTTGTTTGCTTGTTTCTTTATCAAAATCACAAAAAATTAGTTGTACTAGTTTGCTTTCTTTATCAAAAACACACAAAAAATAGTTCCCACTTCAAGTTGTTTTTATGTATAGTTCTTCTCCAATCACTATTTGATTATGGATAGCCCACTCGGTTTCCTATTTGGGAAAACTACTATCACTGCTAAGGTAGTAAATGAACCACCGCCTGCTAGAACCTCCATGAAGATTTTATAAGGTATAGAGAATCTTATAAGGGTAAAGTCATGAGAGCCGTGTTAAAAAGGTTGGATCTAATTGCTAAAATTTTGCTTAAACACCATGATATAAATTGTTGCTCTGAACAGGATACTAAACATCTTAAATTCCAATGTGGCTTTAGTAAAGAATTTGTAATTATGAACTATCATTGGAATAACTATATTCTTCTTGGATTTGAAGAAGTAAAACAATTCGTTTTGCTTATGGGAGCTTCTGAGATAGAATCCTTCATGTCTAAAAATTATGAAACCTGTGTTGCTTGTAAAGACCTTAAAGATATGGTCTCTTCTATCCTTGATCATTGCATAGAAAATTTCAGCAATATTTGTTATATCATTGATTATAAAGAGAGACTCAGTCAGGCACAAGAATGTGTCCACAATTTGCAGGAGCCTATGGAAGAAGAAATTGCTGAACCTGAAAGCTCATTAGATGAAAAAGAGGAGGAGAGTGATGGACAAAAGGAGGAAGAATGGATTAGCTACCCATGCCTACCTTCTAATGAGAGTAACTCTTTATCCCTTACATTATTTGATTGTCCCCCATGCTAACAAAAGGAGGATGAATGTTATGTTCCTATGGATTCTCTTGAAAAATCTACTATGGGTAAAACTTGTGATAATAATTATGCTCCTGTTATCTGTGATAATCCTTTTTAGTGCCTAACTTCGAAATGCATGGTATTAAAGAGCGTTGCTTAGAAAATGTTTATGGTAAAGCTCTAGATGATGGTCCTATATTGGTTGAAAATATTAATTGTTCTACTATTAAAAATGAGATTGGAGGGGTCTTGACCTTATCTTAGAACCCCATACCTCTTAATAATGATCAGCCACCTTGTTATAAGATTGTTAAAAGTGGGTTTGAAGGTTTTAATCCCATTACTTTTGAGCTTGGTAAAAATTATGTGTTTGTAGATCATGAAAAGCATGCTTTATGTGATAGTTATATTGTTGAGTTTATTCATGAGGCTACTGAAAATTATTATGAGAGAGGAACATATGGCTGTAGAAGTTTTCATGGTACCACAACACCTCGCTATGTGCTGAAAGTTTTGAAGTTACTCTTGTTTTATCTTCCTATGCATGTCACTTTGTTCTTTGGGAATTTATTTGCATACAAGATTCCCATGCATAGGAAGTGGGTTAGACTTAAATGTGTTTTCAATTTGCTTCTTGATGCTCTCTTTTACTTTAATTCACATTTCCTATGTGAGCATCTTCTCAAACTATCATGCCTAACTTAAAGGTGTTAAAGAAAAGTACTTATTGGGAGATAACTCAAAAGTTTTAGATGAGTACTGGAAGTTATTACCTCTGTAATAACTGCTCCTTATCCTTTTTATTTACTTTTTGCGCCAAGAGTAACCTCTAATGAGAGAGAAGTAATGCCTGGGAAGGTTGCTGTCCCGAAATAGATTTTTGTTCTTCACTGAAAAAATTCATGTAAAATCTCTGTAGGTCGTTTTGAGGCGTGAATTTTTTTGCTTCTACCCCAGGTTGTTATCTAACTTTAATTAGATCAACACTTTTCGATTTGAGCAACAGAAGGTCTTCGAAAAAATTGGTTTTTACCTGCTGGTCTGTTTTGACAGATTTCTGCCATTATTTGCATTTGCTTCTTGTTGATTCCTTTTTGAGTTCTTTTTGGGGAATTGAGATTTTTGAGGGAAGTGCTACTATATCTTTTTTTTAATGGAAGTTTTATTGGTGTTAAAACTGAACCAAAAGACTTATTATCTTGAGTGCACTAATGTTGCTAATAAAGATTGTGTGAAGTTTTGTATGAAGGAAAATTTTCAGGTGTAAGGAGAGAATGATGTAATGAGATGAAGAATGGACTAAAGCTCAAGCTTGGGGATGCCACGCGTGTCATCCCAAGAAATATCCAAGAAGTACAAGCGTCAAAGCTTGGGGATGCCCAAGGCATCCCCTTCTTCATCAATAAAAAATCTCAGGTTTCTTCCAAACACTTCATTTTTATTGTTTCATGCACAGTTGTGTTGTTCTTGGAGCATCTTTGTTTTCATTTTTGGTTTTCGTTTGCTTGGTTTTCTTAGTTTGCTTCAATAAATTGGTTGGACCCCCTCATTCATACATTAGTTGTCAAATAAGTTTGGTTTGGATTGGAAAAGAGTAGGAAAGTTCATGCTTAAGTGGTAAGAGGGCTTGTTTTTTACTGTGGCCTATGCTTTGTCATGTCATGCTTGGTATTGTTTTGGCTTTATGCTTAGTGATTATTGTTGTAGCATGACTTGTTATAAACAATTGAGATTGCTTAATGTGCCTTGAAAGAATCATGCGTTGTTTTAGCATATTAAAGCATAGTATTGTGGTATTCTCCTTTGATGATTTGTTTGGGTTGACTTGGCGCATGCTCACACCATGCGATGACTATCCCAAGTCGCTATAGCCTTTATGATCCTTTAGTTTTCGACTTGTAATATCACTTTATGCTTTAATCAATGATGTTTTGTCGCTTTGCATGATTATGGCCATTATTGCTCTCTTAGTTGGTCGCTTCCAGTCTTTTGCTAGCCTCCACAACCAAGTATGAGTTTCACTCATGCATCCAACTTCAAATAAAACCAAGTTATTCCAAAGATTCCACCATACCTACCTATTTGCACTTGCTATTGCAAGTATATTCATGTTTTTATCTACCTTCCAAATTAAACTTGTTATGTGAAAATTAGTGATTAAAGCTCTCACGAACTTGATGGCACACTTTACTTTTCTTGCACTTAATAAGCTTGAACCATTGTGTCATCTATGTTGTATATGATTCCACTTATATGTTGGGGATTAGCAGAACCATGTTGTCATGGGGAACACTTTCAACATTGCACTTGTACATTGTACCTAGTTGATATCATGCTCTTTTGTCTATGGATGGCGTCGGTGTGAAATGAAAGGGGAGCTTGTAAGTCCATGGAGTTATGTATGTGTGTTAGATAAACTCCTGGGTCGTCGGTCTAATACATGCCTAATCATGGTGGAAACCTGCAGCGTAACCATAATGAGCTATCTATGAAGCATTCTTCTTATAAAAAAGAGATAAAGATTGAGAAAAAGAGAAAAAGAAAAAAGAGATGAGAAAAGAGGAAAGAGAAAAAAATCACCATTTTCCCATGGTAAATAAGAAGATTGCTAAGATGCTCGTTGTTTGCTTGCCTTGTCATTTTTATATGGGGATTCTTCCGTATCATCAGGAAAGGGGTACTCCGTTGGCGGTTCTCTATGATACACATGTACTTACTATGACAAGAACTTACTGGTGACTAAACTTGAGTAGCATGAGGAGCGGCCCTCGTATTCAAGGGACATGAGATTTCCAACTTATACTTTGTCAAGCATATACTCCATGGTTTGTTCACTTTAACCTTAATCACTTCAAGATTCTTATGACAGGGGCAATGAGAGCTGAAAGCTAATAAGTACCATAATTTTTGGAAGCTCTTTATGAGACTTGAATCCCTACTTCCTTCTATGAAGGCCTTTCTTTTACTTTTATGTTGAGTCTCCATCTTCTATCTTTATGCACCTATTGAGAGAGCATAGTGACCATTCTTAGTTTAATGTGCATTGTCCCAAGGCTTGTTGATTGATGCATAACTTTGATATTGCTTGTTCTTAAACTATTGTATCTAGTCACCCTTATGAACTTTGAAGGTGTCCTATGCATTTATGTTTTTCTACTCTATGAGGGACAAGCTGAATGCCACTATGCTATGTTTTCTTTATGTGAAACAAACAAACGTCTTGCAAAGCATTGTTATTCATGAATCTTTTGTTTGTGCCTTTTCATGCTATATCATAGTTGATATGTCCTATTGCTAGAACTTTACCTTTCATGTTATGTTGAAGTACTATGATCCTAGCTTTCAATGTTTTACAAATACTTTGATCAAGTTTATGATGGCGCATGTCACCTCAAAAATTATTCTTTATTTTTATCACTTACCTACTCGAGGACGAGCAGGAGTTAAGCTTGGGGATGTTCCATGCTTGTTTTATATCTATAATTTTTGATGTTCCATGCTTGTTTTATATCTACTTTCTTATGTTTTGTCCACACTTTGGAGTACTTTTTATACACTTTCTTGTACTAACCTATTAAAAATATGCCACAATGCCAGCTGCCTGTTTTCTGCTGTTTTTGGTTCCAGGAAAGTCAGAAAATGAATATTCTCGGAATTTGACAAGACAAAAGCCAAAGTCAATATTTCATCAAGGGGGACACGGAGCCAGAATATGAGACGGAGAGGGGCCAGAGGGCCACCACAACACCTGGCCGCACGGCCAGGCCTGGCCCGTGACAGGGGGTGGTGTGGCTGCCTAGGGCACCCCCTCGGCCTCCCATTTCGCCTATAAGATGCCTCCAATACAAAAACGCTAAGTACCCCATCCCTAGATTGGAAGGGATCTGAAGCTCTTCCCAGCACCCTGCTAGAGGGAAGAATTCACCCTGGAGGCCCTCTTCATCACAATGCAAGCCTCTGGTGTGATGCGTGAGTAGTTCATCCTTGGACTGCCGGTCCATGTAGTAGCTAGATGGTTGGTTCTTCTCCTTTGTGCTACCATGTTTAGATCTTGTGAGCTCCGTTCATGATCAAGATCATCTATTTGTAATCATACATGTTGTGTTTGCGGGGATCCGATGGATATCGAGATGCTATTTCAGATTGATTATTGATTCTATCATGTCTTTGTTATTTGTGATCTTGCATGCTCTCTGTTGTTAGTAGATATCTTGGCCGAGTAGATGCTAGCAACTCCAAGAGGGATTATTTATGCTCGATAGTGGGTTCATGCCTCTAGTAATCTGGTGAAGTGACAGAAATCTCTAAGGTACTAGATGTGTTGTTGCTACTAGGGAGAAAACAACAATCCTTTGTTCATAGAACAATCGTATTGTTTACTTTACACACGATGCGTAATGCAATTATCTGTTGCTTGCAACTTAATACTGGAGGGGGTTCGGATGATAACCTGAAGGTGGATTATTAGTCATAGATGTAGTTGGATTATGGTCTATGTATAATGTTGTAATTCCCAATCGAATCTCAAAGGAGTCGAGATGATTAGTATATGCATGTATGCTTTCTCGATGTTTGTCAATTGCCCCGCTGTAATTTGTTCACCCAACATGTCATCTATCTTAAGGAGAACCACCACTAGTGAACTATGGATCCCGGTCCTTTCTTTTACCATCAATCTACAATTGTTTAATGTTTTCTGTTTACTTTTTGCAAGCTTTTACTTTCTTCCACGGAATACGTTTAATCCTTTGTTTTCAGCAAAACCGTTGAGATTGACAACCTCACTGTAAGTTGGGGGCAAAGTTCTTTGGTTGTGGTGTGCAGGATTCCAAGTTGGAAACAACACCTTGGAGGTGTTTCCTTACTCCTACTTGTTCGATAACCTTGGTTTCATAACTGAGGGAAAACTTGATGTTGTGCTCATCATACCTTCCTCTTGGGGTTCCCCAACGAGCTCGAGATATCTTGAGCCATCAATCTCCCAGTGCTCATAGACGAATTCGACGAGCGGAAGTTTTGGCATTTTCATCTGCATGTAGGCATAGTGTGGCACCACCATGAACCTCGCGAACGTGACATGTCCGAGGATGCAATGGTACTGCGAGGGCCAGTCGATGACTTTGAGTTCTAGGCATTCTCACTTGAAGTTAGCTAGCATGCTGAAGATGACGTCCAGGTAATCTTGCCCAAGGGGGTATAGGCCTTTCCCTGGGACGATGTCGTGGAATGTTGTGTCCGAGGCCTTTAGACAAGAGGGTTGAATTTGCGTGGCACGCAAGGTGTTAGCCAACATCAGGTTGATGTCGCTGCCGCCGTCCATGAAGACACGGCTCATCACAAAGCCTCCAATTTGTGCCTCAAGCACCAGGGAGAGTGACCTGGGTGAGGTACTTGACGCGGATGATCGCGCTTGTTCAACGTGATGCAGGACTCACACCCACTGAGGTACTTAGTGGTTGAGGGTGGAGAGTTGATCTCCAAATTGACTTGGCGAGTGATTTATTTTTGCACCTGATTTGAGGGGCATCCTTTTTGGATCATGCCCATATTTCCCAGCGCTCGTGGGTATTGCTCGCCTCCGTTGTTCTGTGTTGGTGCAGCCGCAGGCGGTGGTGGCCCAGGTGGTGGTGGTGACTGATGTCTACGCACTTCTATTCTTGTCGACAGTTGTTGGGCCTCCAAGTGTAGAGGTTTGTAGAACAGCAGCAAGTTTTCCCTTAAGTGGATCACCCAAGGTTTATCAAACTCAGGGAGGAAGTGGTCAAAGGTATCCCTCTCAAGCAACCCCGCAATCAAGATACAAGAAGTATCTTGTGTCCCCAACACACCCAATACACTTGTCAGGTGTATAGGTGCACTAGTTCGGCAAAGAGATAGTGAAATACAAGTGGTATGGATAATTATAAGTGGTAACGTTGCCAGAAAACAGCTTGATGGCGTGGAAGAGACTAAAGGCAAACTGAAATAAAGATGGAAGCAAGCAAACATGTGACAGGTCTAGTTGAAAACGGTGTTTCAATGCTTAGAAACAAGGCCTGGGGATCATACTTTCACTAGTGAACACTCTCATATAAATATCTTCTCTTTATGATACTACTCTGAACTACTCTCCGATTGGACACTCTAATCCATGGTAGGGCTATAACAGCACACCTCAAAGTTCGCTTTCCCCATCTAGATAACCCCACACTATCACCTTGAGCACTAGATGGTTCCAACAAACACCACAATTTCATAGAAACATCCAACTCCAAATATAACTCATAACAAGTATTTGTAATCTCTAGCCTAAGTGCCACCATGGTGTGCACGCTGTCACTTTCACACACATGGGGAGAGCAGAGATCTATTAAAGCACTTGAGTAGCAAGGTAGATCTACTTGATTACAAAGCTCATGATCACAATATGATCATGCATAGAGAGAGAGAGATGAACACATAGCTACCAGTAGAACCCTTAGCCTCGAGGAAGAACTACTCCCTCCTCATCATGGGAATCAGCAATGGCGATGGAGATGGCGGTGGAGATCGATGGAGATGGCTCCGGGGGCACTTCCCCATCCCAGCAGGGTGCCGGAACAGAGACTTTCTGTCCCCCGAATCTCCCCTTCGATGGTGGCGGCGCTGCAGAACTTTTCGTGGCTGGAGGATGGTTCACTTAGGGTTTTTGCATCGGAGGCTTCTTATAGGCGAAAGGGCAAAGTTGGTGGGTGGACCAGGGGCCCACACCACCTGGTGACGCGGCCAGGGCTAGCCCGTGCCACCACATGGTGTGGCCGGCCCCTAGCCCCTCTCCGTCTCGTCTTCTGGCTCCGTGAGTCTTCTGGTAAAATATCGACTTTGGCTTTTGTCCGGTCCAATTCCGAGAATATTCATTTTCTGGCTTTTCTGGAACCAAAAACAGAAGAAAACAGGCAACTGGCACTATGGCATCTTGTTAATAGGTTAGTTCCTAAAAATGTGTAAACTTACTCCAAAGTGTGGACAAAACATAAGAAAGTAGATATAAAACAAGCATGGAACATCAAAAATTATAGATACGTTTGCAACGTATCAGTGATGCTCCATGAGCCACAGCGCCTGGGGCAGCTCCGTAACCCTAATTTATCGCGTCACGATGCATCTGGGTGAGGCCTTCGTGGAGCTTGAGGAACTCGCAACAGTCCTTTAGGAGGTAGCTGGACTTCTTCTTGTCATCGTGTTTGTCAATGTAGAACTGGACGTTGCAAGGTCCAGACAGTTTGTCCTGGATAGATGTTCCAGGTGGTTCATCGTGGGTACGATGTTGCCATACCTGTGTGGTCTTCCGGTTGTCGCAGTATCCACCGCTGCGGTATCCGCTGCTGCGGTTGCCATCGTCGCGTCTATCGGCGTAGCCAGCCGCGACCATGTCGACTTCTTCGCGGTCTTCATAACCGCGCATCCGATGTTTTCCTCGACGGTCACGTCTACGACCGAGGTCGTCGTCGTCTGAGTGGACACGGTTTTTTCACCGAGTCTTCTCCATCAGCCCACCTGTTCGCGATCTCCATCAGGTGGTCATTTTTTTTGGGCTTCGAGCGGCCCAGCACCTTCCTGAAATCTCTGTGGCATACGCCGCTGTTGAACGCGTCGATTGCATGATCTTTGGAGATGTCTTCTACGGAGTTTTTGATGATGGACCAACTTTGGATGTAGGAGCGCAGTGACTCACTAGGCTTTTGATAGCAGCCCTTTAGCTCTTCTATTGATGCGGGCCTTTTGTAAGTGCCCTTGAAGTTTAGCACGAAGCTGTACACCGGGTCATCCCAGCTACAGGCCGACCCGCGGGGGAGGTTGTTGAGCCATGCGCAGGCAGCGCCTTGCAGCTGTAGCTGTAGGCATTGTATGGCCGTGCTCTTGCTTCCACCGTGCAACCTGGTAGAGGAGATGTCATCCTCTAGCCAGATCTTCGGGTCCTAGAGGCCGTCAAACTTTGGGTTCTCTGATGGGAGTTTGAACCCCTTCGGCATTCAATTTTGCCGTATGGCTCTGCTGAAGTAGTTGGCATCACAGAGCTCTGTTCCATCATCCTCCGAGTCTGTCGAGTGAGTGCACCTTGCGCACATCTTGTCGACCTTGCGCTGCGTGATGTCATCACGCCTGTCGTAGTCGTAGTCGTGTCAATGTGAGCGGCATCACCGCGACAAGTCATGCTCGTCGTCGCTGGAGGAGGGAGAGTAGTACTTGGCTAGAGCCTTACATTTCTTTGGCTCCAGCGCTAGATCCTTGGTAAGCGCGGCTTCAACCAGTCCCAGGCCAGCGATCATAGATTGGTGCATGGTGGATCGTGGATGCCCAACCGGTGGCTGGTTGTTGAGCAGGTACATGGTGGCTGCCGTCACCGCTGCTTGCAGTGTTTTCGGGAGCACATTGCCCTGTGTGTCCACCGTCATGAATGAGAAGTCGAGGGCTCGAGTGGCCTCGTCCCACTCCTTATCGTTGAGTTGGGCCAGTCGAGAGTGCCTTTTGGCGGTTGCATACTCATTTCCCTTGGAGGAGGATCCTCCGATAGAAGAGAGCTGAGCTCGTCGAAGGCTCGACTCGTCCGCCACCCTTCTGCGCTTGTCGAGCTGGGCGATCACTTGTTGCTGGTGCTTGAATTCCTCTATAAGCAGCCCGTGGTAACCCATCAACATTTGTTGCGACGAGTTTGGTGGTAGGGGGTTTCCCCGTAGGGTCTCCCTACAGCGGGCCCACTTGGCGTCGCTGAGCTCGATCAGCCGTCGTTTGCTGGCATGTTCACCCGCGGGGATTTGGGGTTGATCTTCTTGGATGGGATCCATGACGGGGAGCCGGTTTGTTGGCCCGTTGTTGGTGGGGGTGCCGTTCGCGACTGGGATCCCACCGTTGGTGCCGATGTTTTCCCGAGTGCCACTATCGCCCGTGTTGATGACGACACACATGTAGTGGTTGGAGAAACTATTGCTCCCGCGGCTCTCAGATCCGGAGCCGTATGCTTCGTCTTCTATTGCTAGATCGCCCAGATCGGACTCGCAACTGCTATCGACGTTCGTATTCTCGACTGATGTCAAGGCGTTGAGTTCGCTCAGGGTGTCGATCGGCGGTGGGAACAACGATGCGGGAGTAATCGCAGTAACCTTCGGCTAATCAAGGAGGCGAAGTGTGCAGAGCTGACCAACTTGGAAGCATAGGCTTCCGATCGGTAGGCCAATCCCGTCGCCCATGGACTCGAAATCCAGGTGAGTCGCTAGCGCGTGGACGGTGAAGTTGAGGGCGCAAAAAAGGAGGCGAGTCTCCGCTGCTGTGGAGTTATAGATCGTGGTTGATGGGGCCGAAGAAGCCGCAACATTAGCACACCCATTTCCCACAGATGGCGTCAATTGACGAGGGGTTAACTCATCCGTGCACATCATTGATGGACTTAGGTTCGACGAAGTGGGGAGCGCTGGAGGCATCGATCGGCTAGGAAACAAGCACACAGGTGACACGAGGTTTTACCCAGGTTTAGGCCTCGCAGAGGACCCTACTCCTTATTGTCTACTCTTTATTATGAGGGAGTCGAAGATTACAATGGTGCACAAATGCAATTTGGCGGTGTGTATGCGGGGGTGCATGCGTTCGTCCTCCTCGTCGCCCCCTCCTGCCTTTATATAGAGAGGCCAGATCTCGAGGTAGCAGATCGAGTCGGTTACAAGTTAGGGTTTTCCTTTTAAGTTTCTATCTATACTTTGCCATGTCCTCAAAGAAGTCGAACGTCTAGCGGGCCACCCGAATCTTTGTTGGGATTCGATTGCACCGTGTACTTCTTCTTGGAATGAACCATATAGGCTAATCTTAGGTACCTGTAAGGTATGCCCACGTCAGGTAGTATCTAATATATAGGCATACAGTTTGCGCATGAAATGCATGTAAATACACCTTGATCCATGATTCAGATTTGGACGCCATACATTATGTGCTTTGTACTTTGTACTTTGTGACTAGACATAGTGTATATATTTACTTTGTGACTATAATACCAATTGTTGTGTGGTGATGGTCGTTTTGAATATAGTTTTTCTTCAACATGATCTTTGTCGTAAACCTCCCATCACAAGTACGGAATATCCTTATAGTAGACATCAAGTTAGTGACGTGCCACATAAATTACAGGCCACCAGTATTTGCCAAAATACCTGTGGCACTCGGAAAAAGTGGCACACACCACTAGGATGCTACTAATGGAGTGTCATAGTTGTTATACGCCATGGGTCCCTAGGACCCACTAGTCTGTCCTGGGGTAAATTAGTAGAGGTGTGCGATATATGACCTTCCTACTAATAACATGTCCTTTGGATGTCGTCGGATTGATGACAAGTACGCCATGATGGGGTCCTCAAGGCGTGTGGAAGAGAGGGGTGTGAGACGTACGGTATTCCGGGACGGTGAGCACACAAGTTTACCCAGGTTCGAATCCGCCGGCTTTGGACGAATCCTACTCCTGCTAGCAATCCAGTAATACGGTAGAGCCGGAATATGGGTTACAAGGGTTTCGCCTGTGCGAGTTGAGATTGTAGACTATTGAGGTGTCTAGAGTGTTGCCCTAAAGGCTCTCCCTAGGATGGCTTATATAGATATCCGGCCTAGGGTTTATAGGAGAGATCTATCCGGCTACGACTAAGAATTGGTTACAGAGTACATCTTGAACTACAAGTAACATTATGGGCCTAAGTCGGTAAGTCTTTTGGGCCTTCCCGTAGCCGGATTGGACTCCGTCTTTCTCCCTGACTGGGCCGCCCATGAAGCAAAGCTTTAACACGAAGTGGGCCACCCTGGTCAGTGAGGAACTGTGAGGATACCCGGAAAGTATATCCCCAACAGTAGCCCCCGGAGGCCTCCAAGATCCAAAGTCGGATTTATCATCGTCTAGCTTGATCTTCGGCTTGCAGAATCTTGAAGGGTTCATGAAACTTCACAACAAAAAATACGATCCGGGTCTTAAAAAATAAGTCGGACCTATCAACAGGTTACTCGGATTTTCCAGCTTGATTTCAAACTAAGCCGGAACTTGGTGTCTAACGCCATCTGACACAAGTCATGGTCAAGTCACGTCATCTGACAGGCATTCCGTCAGCACGACCGTTGGTGGGTCCACGGTTTGCGGAACCGAGGCGCCGTTTCAATGCATGCGTGGAGATCGAGGCGACGTAATAATCACGTGGGTCCTTCCCAGTCCCTTCCACGACGCGTGGCGGTTACACTGTAGAATTTGCACGAATCTTGGCGCAGTTAGGCGGATATAAGGGGTTAGGATTTTCTCCTTCTCCTTTCACCAGTCCTTTGCCTTTTCCTCTCCTTCCAATCTCCCTGCACGCTCAGAGATCCCCCGTTCCTCCCCCAAAGAACTCCCCAGCGCCACCCATCCTAGGTCAACTGATCGCCGAACAAATGGCGTCATCTTCCTCTTCCGGCTTGGCGGCAGCGGCGGCGGCGACGGAAGCGGCGGCAGAGAAGGAGAGCTTTCGCGGGCTCTAGATTCCCTGCGCGCTCAGCGACGAGGGTCTCAAGAACGTGGATAAGGAAGGGCTCCTCGCTGTCAGCGACTGGCAGAGCGGCTTCGAGGAAACCGTCCCCAACCCGCACGACGGCGAGCGGGTCCACTTCGGTACCCACCTCGACAGAGGTTTGTCGTTTCCATCCTTGGAGTTTTTCTCCGAGGTGATTGATCATTACGGAGTTCAACTCCATCATCTTCCTCCCAACTCTCTCTTAGAGATGAGCGCGTACGCTTCTTTGTGTGAGGGCTTTCTCGACATTAGGCCGAGTTTGACTCTTTTCTGGTACTATTTTCATGTCCGGAGAAACTCTATTACTGTCGGTGTTCCTTACAACACCGGTACTATTAGCTTTTCGCTTAGACGCGAGCACGCGTATCCCAAAATATTAGCTAGTGACTCGGTCAAACAAGGGCCAGCCACATTTTTCTATCATAGGGATATTCCGGCTCCCGGCAAAGCCACTACTTTGTCGGCTTTCATCGACGGAGCTGCCACGGCCCAACCTTCTTGGGGCAAGGCTGCACCGGCTCTCACCGACGATCTGATCCTCGCTAAGAGGCGGATCGAATACTTTATCAAACACAAGGGACTGAAGGGATCCGGCTTAGTCCAATGTTGTGTCTCACGCCGGATCTAGCCCCTTCAGTACCATGGGGATCGAATGATGCACTCCATCACGTCATCCAAGAAAGATTCCCTTCGCATCAGTCCCAAATCCTACACCACTCAGGGCTATATAAGTCAGTTCAAGTGGCTGATAAGGGAGCGGATCGAGAGGAGAATCCCGGAGGTTTCTCTGGATATGCATACGGCGGAAAACCTCGTAGTGCTGGTAATTTTCCATCAGTACACCTTTTATGTGTTTCAATCTTTCAGTTATACTGCAATACTGATATGTTTTCTTATTCTCAGCTTGCTGACACCCCGAGTCGGAACTTGCTCCGCTCGAAGGATATCCTCCTGAGTTTTCTCAGGAGATAGAGGTGGTCCCATTGCCGAACCTTGCGCTCAAGAAGTGCAAACCTCCGACAGTGGCTGTTGGCACAAAGGAGGTGCCCGTCGTGAAGAGGTAACTTTCAATCACAACTTCCGCCTTTGTACTTTACTTGAATTTCTTTCCGAGATGTAATGTTTCCGGCTTTATCACATTCTCAGAGCTAAACAGCTCATCAAGGGCAAGGGGAAGGGGATTTCTTCGAAGCCCCTGCGCCAGACGAAGCTTACCATAGCTTCTCCTGCCGTGGCTCCTCTGACTCCTGTCCCTCAGCCTTCCGCAACACCGGTGATAATTCCTTCTCTGGCCGTCACAGAAGATCCGGCTCCTTCTACGGAGCCTACGATCGTTGAATCGCAAACTGATATCACCATGGGTGAGTCAGGTTTAGATAAGGGTGAACCCTCTTTGGGTAATGATCCCTCGGTAGAAACCTTCGCCGAAAACCTTATCAGCAATCCGGGACTTGCCAAGTTTGGCCTGTCCTGGAAATCTGCAGAAGAAATCCAGCGGCTCGCCAAGCAATGCCTAGAGAAAAGTACTTTATCTGCCGAAGAAGAAGTGCAAGAAGCAGAGGACGTCAAGCACTCTGATCTTCTTGAACAAGTGCTTGTTCGCAACGAGAGGATCATGTCCGGGGAGCTTCCAACTGCTCCTGTGACCCCTCTGACTCTCGCTGAGAAGGTTGCCATTGAGGTGAACACGAGTTTGGACAAACTTACTCGCGAACAATATGTAAGTCGGAATTCCAACTCCTATTTTTCCTTTATTTCATATCATATCCTCTAGCCCCCAAGCATGAAGTAGGATAATTAATCCGGGTTTATGCTTCCTTAGGATGCCAAAGAACGAACTAGTGTAGCCCCCAAGGCTCGTGTTGATATTAGCAAAAATATTAGCCCGAGTCTTTAGTAGCTTTCTGACTTTGGGTATTCTGACTTACAGAAAGTATATTCCTATAACCAGGATTTATTGAAGAATGTCTATGATAAGCGGAGAGAGATCAAGGCTCTCTGAATTAAAAATGCTGAACTCAAAGTTGCCAAGGATGAAGCCGAAGGTAAACATTCCGAGACTCGAACCTTGTCTTTGTTTTTTCAATGTCGAATTTTCCTGAACTGTTGTTCTTTTTGACTTACAGTGCTGGTGAAACAATCCTGTGCCATGATCGAAGAGGCCGAGAACCTCAAGACCTTGGTGGTGGAGAACAAGGAGCTTCGCCAAGAGCTGGATAAGCTCAAGGTGGATCATGAAAAGAGCATAGCTCAAGTCCTTGAATCCTCCTCCATGGCTACTGAAGAGCGTGATCGCAAGATCGCTGCTCAAGATAAAACAATCTCGGACCTCAAGAATGAGCTTAGCAGAGAGAGGGACCTTTCCCAGGCGCTCCGGGCTGAACTCCAGAGTCTCCGGGAGGAGAGGACCAAAATTGACGACGCCATTTTCGGTATGTTCCATCTGTCTGACTTATCTTTTTCTTCGACTTCTATCAATGTCGGATTTTTCTTAACTTGTTTTGTATAGGTCCTCTGAACTTGACGGACTCTTCTTCCACCGAGCCCCGCACCCACCGGCTTACCCAAGTCGGTGACCTGCTTCATGACTTCCGCCAATCCCTAGAGGACATCGGCGAAGCTCTCAAGATTCCGGACATGCACAGCATGTCAGATTTTCTGGTGCGGGACAAGGCAAAGGAGATGCCGCAACTTGTTCGGGACTGGAACATGTCCTACATGCAGACTGCGGTGCAGAACGCTCTCACCATGGTCATGAGCCACCATGGAAACATAGAAATATGGCAAGTGACCAGAGGGTACTGCAAAGTAGATGAAGACGGCCAGGAGCAGGACCTTCAAGCCATCATGCACTCCCGCTGGATATGGGTGTCACGTGGCTGACCTGACCAGCTACGAGACCCCTTTTTTCACCCGCGTGGATACTCTGCCTCCTCCTCCAGAAGAATCAGCAGAAGTTTCCGACGATGAACGCACCAACTCGGATGCGGACATCTCGAAACGATACCAAGGCGGCGTCTCCAGCGAGCCGGCAACTCCTTCATCTCCTCCTGCATCATAGATTACCAGAAACATTTTGTATTATCTGAAAAAACATGATGCGTTTGTAAATATGAAGTACTATTATTTTGCTAGTGCTAAGCTTTTGATCTATTCAACACTTTTGGCTTTTAAACTTTTTGCGTGCCTGAAATGTTTACATAAGCACTTGTATTTTTTCGCCCAAACTTATCGTTTATCTGGCTTTCCGCCTCGTCCCTTTCGTGAGCCGGCTAAACCTTCTGCAAACTTTGCCGAGCAACGGAGCTCAATTGCTAAACCAGTTTAAACTCGGAAACAAAGCCGGCTTCCAGTACCAACAATTCACTACTCGGAAAATGCCCGCATCTAGCAATCCGACAAATAACCAAAGTAAAGACTAGAAATTTTAGAGTTATACCCGAAGGTAGCAATTTTAGAATCGGAAATCTAAACCAAAACGAGCATGAGCATAAAGTACTTTCAAGCATTCTGGGATTTTCGACTATGTCATGATCATTCGGAAATAAGATGGTAAAAACTTCTCAGTAAAACTTGAGGCAACCAAAACTTTTATTTCTCACAGAACATGTACATATATATGATTACAAAGAAGGATAAAGTAAGAATAAAAGGGACGTAGCTGAGCAATATTCCACGGTCTGTCTAACTCATCCGGATTTGTACTGCCTCCAGCTCTCTTTCTCTTCTTAGTAGCAGGTCTTTCTTTGACTGGCCTCATGTCAGTTAAGTAGTACGATCCATTGTGCAATACTCGACTAACTAAAAAGGGCCCTTCCCATACTAGGGAAGTTTGTGCTTTCTTTGTTGCACAAGACAGAGAACCAAATCACCTTTATTGAAAGATCTGTTTCAGACTCTCTGGCTATGATACTTGCGTAACTTCTGCTGATAGGCTGTAGATCTCATTTCAGCAACGACGCGAACTTCTTCGACTAAGTCGAGATCATTTTGTCGAGAAATCTCGGCATCCTCTTTGATATACGCGACCACTCTAGGAGAAGTATGAATCAAATCACTAGGGAGAACTGCTTTTGTGCCATAGACCAAGAAGAAAGGTTCGTAAACTCCAAATTACAGAGGGTAATTCCTCTGCCCATGCCCCCACATCACGTCGTAGTGGTGCTTCGAGTCTCGGTTTTAGCCCTTGTAGGATTAAACCATTTGCTCTTTCGACTTGTCCGTTAGCTTGTGGATGTGCGACTGACGCAATGTCAAGCCGGATATTTTGCTCATTGCAGAATTCAGCCAATTCTCCCATAGAGAACTTACTCCTGTTGTCTGTGATAATGCTATGTGGATAACCATACCGGATTATAACATCCTCGAAAAATCTTTCGGCTGTTGCTCCATCACAACTAGTGACAGGTTTAGCCTCAATCCATTGTGTGAATTTATCCACCATCACTAGGAGGTGAGTAAATCCGCTTGGAGCTCGTTTAAATGGTCCTACCATATCAAGCCCCCAGACCGCAAAGGGCCATGTTATAGGTATTGTTCGCAGCTGATCAGCCGGAACATGAGCTTGTTTGGCGTACTTTTGGCAGCCTTTGCACGTCTTGACTAATCGTTCGGCATCTGCCTGAGCTGTAAGCCAGAAAAATCCGTGTCTAAAAGCTTTTGCCACTAAAGATTTGGCTGCAGCGTGGTGACCACACTCACCTTCGTGGATTTCCCTTAAGATTTCCACTCCTTCTTCCGGAGATACACAGCGCTGAAAAACCCCAGAAATACTTCGTTTATGGAGCTCACCTTTAACAATAGTATAGGCTTTTGCTCGTTGGATAATCTGCCGACTCAGAACCTCTTCTTCGGGTAATTTGCCATCTACCAGATAATCTAGGTAGGGTTGACTCCAGCTGGGAATTACAGCCAGAACTGCTATTAAAGGTGAGTCGGATTTAGTCGGATATTCCTCATCTACTCCCTTTATTGAGGGAACTTTGAGGTGCTCTAAAAAAGCGCCATCTAGGACCTCTCTCCGCGCAGAACCTATCCGAGATAGTGCGTCTGCTTCCTCATTTTCTGCTCGAGGGATGTGTTGAACTTCAAACCCTTCGAACAATTTAGATAGATCATCCACGACTGCTTTATATGTTGCCATGTGTTTATTTGCATTACCAATATCCAACACTTGTTGAGCAACAACATCCGAATCTCCGTAACACATCAAACATCGGATGCTAATATCCTTAGCAATCTGGATTCCATGTAGCAGTGCTTCATACTCGGCAATATTGTTTGTCGCTATGAAGTGGATCTGCAACACGTATAGAAGTTTATCTCCTTGGGGTGATTTGAGCACCACGCCAGCACCCGAGCCCCCTCGAGCCTTAGACCCATCAAAGTAGAGGGTCCAATATTCCGACTCAGGGAGGATCATGTTCTCCTTCGTCTCTGTCCAATCAGCGACAAAGTCAGCAAGGATCTGGGATTTGATTGTTGTCCGGGGTTTAACTCAATATCGAAAACCGAGAGCTCTATGCCCCATTGGGCAACGCATCCTGTGGCGTCACTATTGTTGATTATATCTCTCATGGGAGCTATGCTCACCATGGTAATTGGATGCTCCTGAAAGTAGTGTTGTAACTTACGAGATGCTAGAAAAACACCGTAAGCCAACTTTTGATAGTGCGGACACCGCTGTTTTGATTCTGTCAGAACCTCACTGACAAAGTAAGTCGGACGCTGCACCATGTGTTCCTGATTTTCCTCTTGTCGCTCCACCACCATGATGATAATAACGACCTTGTTTGTCGCAGCAAGATAGAGCAACATCGGTTCCTTAGGTTCCGGCACTGCAAGGATAGGAGGAGATGAGAGTACTTTCTTCAGGTCTTGTAGTGCAGCTTCAGCTTCGTCAGTCCAAACAAAATCCTTAGTCTTTTTCAGGAGTTTGTATAATGGTGCGGCTCTTTCACCAATCCGGCTTACAAATCGACTGACCGCAGGGATGCAACTAGTTAATATTTGTACGTCCTTCAGGCGAGTTGGCCTAGAAATATTGAGTATAGCCTTGATTTTGTCCCGGTTCACCTCTATGCCTCTTTGAGACACGATGAAACCTAACAATTTTTCGGCTGGTATTCCAAAGAAGCATTTCTTCGGATTAAGCATGATGCTGTATTTTCGTAGATTGGCAAATGTTTCCTCCAAGTCGGAAATCAGTGTTTCCTTCTTTTTGGACATTACCGCGATATCATCCACGTATGCATGTACATTGCGTCCGAGTTGATCATGGAGGCAACGCTGCATCATGCGCTGGTACGAGCTCCTGCGTTCTTCAGCCGAAAGGGCATCGTAACAAAACAGAAGGTTCCGAAAGGGGTTATGAATGAAGTTTTGACTTTGTCAGATTCCTTCATCCAGATTTGGTGATAGCCGGAATATGCGTCGAGAAAACAGAGGAGTTCCGAGCCTGCCGTAGAATTGACAACTTGATCAATTCTAGGCAGAGCGAACGGATCCTTTGGACAAGCCTTGTTCAAGGCAATATAATCAACACACATCCTTAAATCAGTGGTGTCCTTTTTAGGGACCATTAGAGGATTGGCCGACCACTCAGTGTGGATGACCTCTTCTATGAATCCGGCTAACTCGAGCCGTGCTAGTTCCTTAGCTATTGTCTTACGCTTTTCGTCGCCAAACCGTCGTAGGGACTGTTTGACGGGTTTAGCGTTCGGGTTTACATTTAGAGAGTGCTCGGCAAGTTCCCTAGGTACTCCGGTAATGTCAGATGGCTGCCATGCGAAGATATCTTGATTTTCTTGGAGGAACTTGACGACCGTGCTTTCCTATGCGCTACCTAGGCCTACGCCTATTTGGGTCACCTTGGAGGAGTCATCATCCTTCAACGGTGTCTTCTTCGTCTCTTCTGATGCCTTGAACTCCGGATTTGGCTTTGTCACCTCCTTCTTCGTTGTGGGCATCTCGGACGGATCGATGCTCTTCTTGATCTCCTGGTACTCCTGGGCGTGCAGCACGGCTTCAGCAAAGGCGGCATTTCCATCCTCGCACTCTCGTGCTTTCTTCGGGTCGCCCTTGATGGTGATCACGCCGTTGGGACCTGGAATTTTCATCATATTGAAATGTAACACGGACGAGCCATAAAAGCCCAGTAAGCTGGACAGCCGAATATAGCGTGGTATGCGCTCTTGAACGGGACCACTTCGAAGGAAAGTGCCTCCGTCCGATAATTCTTTGGAGTTCCAAAGGTAACATCCAAAGTAATCTCTCCCAGGGAATTAGCTTGTCTTCCCGGGACAACTCCGTGAAAGATCACAGAGCTATGGTTCAGCTAGGTTTCTGAGATCTTCATCCGGCGTAGCATTTTGACATAGAGAATATTGATGCTGCTACCACCGTCCATGAGGGTCTTGGAGAAACCGTAACCGTCAATAAGTGGATTGACGATTAAGGCGTATTTTCCTCGCCTGTGCAACTTAGGCGGATGATCAGCGCGATCAAATGTGATTGCCACTTTCGACCAATCGAAATATTGAGGGACAGCCGGAACTGTTGCGTTGAGCTCGTGTAGAACTGCTTTCTTGACCTTTGCTGGTTGAGATCCGAGGAAAGTGACATAAGTGTCCTTCTTGGTAGGAAAAGTATTCTTCCCTTCTGGCTTGGGATTTGAAGCATCAGCTTCCTCCATGTCGGAATCTTCCTTGGTCTCTTTGTCTTTTTCGGGATTTTTCTTTCCCTTCTTCCGCTTAGCTTTGTAGCCCGCGGTGTCATCTCTTTTGATGTCATCATTGAAATGACATTCGGCGTTGGTGTGGGACGAGCCCCCATTGGCGTCTAGGTGATGCACGCATGGGTTATTAGCAATGTCGGCCCAAGAGTAGGTTTTGCCTGGTTGTTGTTCTCCTCTACCTTGGACCCTTGAAGTCCCACGGCCATGCCCGCGGCCTCCGCCGTGTCCTCCTCGTCCTCCAGACCCGGAAACAGTAGTAATGACAGCTGTTTCCGCGTTGGGTTTTTCTTCCGAGGTATTTTTGCGCTTCTGAGCTTGTTGCTTTGGTTGTCTTGCCGACTGAGGCACAACCAGGACGTTGAGTAATCCCTCTGCATCGTCATCAGCATCTGCATACTTGCTCGTTGTTCTATCATCTCTCCCAAATCAGTGACCTTGTCACACTTCAAGCGATGACGTAGTAGACCAATTGGGAGCCCTGCGATGAAAGCTTCAATCACGGTTTGATCGTTTACTCCTTCACAGGAGTTCTTGGTGTTGATCCATCGTCCGAGGTAATCCTGGCAAGTTTCTCCGGTTTTCTGGGTGCAACGCTGTAGGTCTCCGACCGAACACGGCCTCCGATATTTGCCTTCGAAATTCGGAAAGAACGCACTTTGCATGTCATACCAGTTATGGATGGTGTTCTCCGGAAGTTCATTGAGCCATGATCGCGCTGTCTTCCGCAACATAAGTGGGAGATATCGGGTTGCGACCAGGCTGTTTCCGCCTTTGGTGATGCAGCAAGCTTGGAAAAAATCCTGTAGCCAAGTATCTGGCCGAGCAATGCCGTCGTAGGCTTGGATGTGCCTTGAGATAGCAAATCCTTCCCGGAATCTTGTAGCTCTGATGCATGGTCCGAAGCACTTTGGGCCCACATAGATATCATTGTTTTCATAGCGTCACGCCTCTATGTTGGAATTGATCTTGTGCCTTGCGTCGTTCGGGGATAGAGATCGTCCTGAATGCCGGTTGTGGCTGTGGTGCCTTGGAGCCGGACTTCGGCTTCTGCCACCACCTCCTCTGCCACGTCGTCCTCCTTGTCTTCGTTGGGAGCCGTTGTGATGACTGCTTGGTGGAGAGGGTGGAGCAGCTGAGTTGTTTCCGGCTGATCGGCAGCCTCCATCCGGAGCGTCATTATTCCGGTTCCAGGGAGGATCTTCACTACGACGAGCCCCTTGCCGGCTTGTACTAGCATGGTTTTCGTCGTTCCTTCGTCCGTCA
The DNA here is from genome assembly GCA_910589775.1 of Avena eriantha. Lineage (NCBI taxonomy): Eukaryota > Viridiplantae > Streptophyta > Magnoliopsida > Poales > Poaceae > Avena > Avena eriantha. The sequence continues at coordinate 432,251,280 of OU342741.1, forward strand.
TTCCCACCACGGTGAGGTTCAGCCGGACGGCTTGTATGTCTAGGAGGTGGCATCTTTTGACGATCATCCTCCCGATGTTTCTCTTTATCTTCTCCCCTTCGATCGTTAGACTCTCGTTGGGGAGGGTTCCTCGGATTCAGTCCAGCGATGGCCTCTTTTTCGGCCGCTGGGGCGACGTTACTCCAGTTACGCGTAGTTCTGTAATGCTGTCCTGACGATCCGGTTCTTGAATAATTGTCTTCCCGGCGTTCGGGGCGATGATACTGCTCCCGGACGTGATGGGGTCTTACGTCAGCCCATGCCGGATCTGTGCGGCATTGGTCGAAATCCGAGACCAGTTTTTGACTTTCGGACAGGGCAACCATTTGCTGCTCCAGTCCCTTGTTGAGTAGTTTGATACCCAAACGGATCTCCTCTGGTCCTGGATTAGCCGATAAAATTTCTCGGGCCGCCACGGTATTCTGTACTTGGGTTGGATATACCCAATCTCCTTTGCTATCTTTCCGTGGCTTCCACATCTCATCCCCGAAAAGGACGGCACGGACATGTGAGAATTGGTCGTCATTGGTGTGACGCTTCCATGTCTTCTGATGCAACCGAGACATGTAGTCCTTAGTTTCCATGCATTTCTTCTCCACCTCGATATTTTTGGCTTCATCAAGGAGTTGTTGACGACGCGCTTCTAGGGCTTGGGCCCTTTCGTCCAGCTCTTCAGGAGTAAGTTCTGTAGCTATAGGGATAGGTGTGGTTAATGCAGCATCGATGAGTTTACACGCACCTTCGGTGATCACGTGTCCATCCACCGATTCTTCTTTTTTCGGCTCTTCTGGGATAAGTGCTCCCTCCGAGTCTTCTTCGTATTCCTCGGCAATCACCTCCTCTATCAGAGGGTCTTTTGCCAGGGTCTTGTTCTTCTTCTTTGCCTTCTTGGCGGCGCCGGTAGCAAAGACGGCTTTGGGTCCGTTTCCCGGAGTCAAGCTCTGATCGGTACTTTTGGGCATCTGGACCTCGGGATTATCTCCGACGTCCATGTCATCCTGTGCTTTGGGAGAGTGTTCCCTAGATCCTTCATCCATGGCTTCTCCTTCTTCTACAGCTTTGGAGTTATACTCCTCTTCATATTCCGTGGAGAACTTTCAGAAATCTGCTGACGTCATCGATTCATCCGAGGATGCGGGTACGTCGGCGTTTGTTCCAATTGCCTCCAGCACAGAGTCGGTGTTTTCTTCGGCATCGGCAGAGCCGGATCCGGATCCTCGTATCCGACGAAGTGCGACGCGTGCTTCCTGAGGTACCTGCGGCTTTCGCGATCAGTCATGTCGAAACTTTTGATGGTCTTGAGGATTGCATCCGTGCTTTCGCCTTGCAGTGTCATGCATCTCAGTGTATACCTTAGGAAAGGTCAGTCTGTCCCGGCATCATCAGAGCTGGAATCAGTGTCGTCGATATGATCCTCCTGAATTTTGACTTCCACGGGTGGGTCGATCTGGGATCCGGCTTCTCTAGGGAGATCCACTCTAGATTCGACTTGGACCGCTAGGTCTTCTTCAGGCTCGGATTTCTCCACTATCTCCGCAACTGGTGCGGGTTGGGTGGGATTAGGGTTTTCTGAGATCCGTAACTCTGCCGCCTCCGCGGACAAAGGGGACCCAGAAGATTCTTCTGCCTCTATCATCACCGCTAGGGTGGGTGGGCAGGTTCAGCGAAACCAATGTAAACATCGACCTCACCAGAAGACATGATTGTGTAGGCAGTCACGGCCTCCCTAGCAGGAATCGAAGTCTCGTCGAGAACGATGAGAGGGATGTCGCTGGCGTAGAGGATGCGACCGACGGTGATACTTGCCCCATGGTGGGCGCCAACTGTCCTCGGATTGATGACAAGTACGCCATGAGGGGGTCCTCAAGGCGTGCGGAAGAGAGGGGTGTGAGACGTACGGTATTCCGGAACGGTGAGCACACAAGTTTACCCAGGTTCGAATCCACCAGCTTTGGACGGATCCTATTCCTGCTAGCAATCCAGTAATACGGCAGAGTCGGGGTATGGGTTACAAGGGTTTCACCTGTGCGAGTTGAGATTGTAGACTATTGAGATGTCTAGAGTGTTGGCCTAAAGGCTCTCCCTAGGACGGCTTATATAGATATCCGGCCTAGGGTTTACAGGAGAGATCTATCTGGCTACGACTAAGAGTTGGTTACAGAGTACATTTTGAACTACAAGTAACATTATGGGCCTAAGTCAGTAAGTCTTCTGGGCCTTCCCGTAGCCGGATTGGACTCCGTCTTTCTCCCTGACTGGGCCGCCCGTGAAGCAAAGCTTTAACCCAAAGTGGGCCACCCTGGTCAGTGAGGAAATGTGAGGATACCCGGAAAGTATATCCCCAACACTGGAGCTTGAGAACAACTCTGAAAAGATTGACCAGTTTCACACCCTTCTTCCTGGTATATGGAACATAATTTGTCTTGCCAAGTGATATCCTCCACGATTCTCTATGTGTTTCCTCCTATGTCAAAGAAGATGTTGAATTGGCAAGACAAGACAAGACAAAGTGGATCTACTTGAGGAAGACCACGAGCTATCCCAACACTGCTCCACAATCTACCAGTAGAAACTGTGTTGCTATCATAATCACAGGGTTCGTCATCGCTCATTCGAAGAAGAGGATCTGGTGCTCGACCTCAAGCAGAAGAAATCCCACAAGCTTTCCCTCCCTAGGAAATGACCTTTGTGATAAGAAAGGCATTGCTCAATAGGTTGTATTACCTTGTTAATATGCGCGAGAAGGAAGAGAAGGATAAACCTAAGAGAAAGAAATACAAGCATGACGATTCATCCTTAGATAATCAATTTTCAGAGTCAAATCACCCTTGGAACATAGCAAGACTACGTCATTTTTACACTTACCATATTTCCTTTGTAATACTTACTAGATATGTTCATGAAGTAAAGATTTGGTTTCTCATGTTCTGAGTTTTTTACCTCTTATTCTATTTCATTTAGATCATATCTTTTCCACGAATCCTTGTGTGCTCATGAGTAATTTTTACTGGTTTGGTGCCTTGAAGCTCTAGTGTATGATGCATGTAAAATGCATTTATGTTCTTTGTAGTTTGTTGTGTTATGTTCCAACATATTTGCATCTTATCTACTATTAGAATCATGTTTTACATTGATTTTGAAGATCTTCCAAAAGATCCCCTTTATTTTGGTTCTAACTCTATTTGGTATTTTTTGACTTTTCAGGAGCTCTGGCACTCGAAAAAAGGCAAGGTCAAAGAGAACGCTTTAGAATTTTCGAGATGTATCCAACAAGCTAAAGTATTCCACTAGGAGGTCAACAAGCTAAAAACAGGGACCCATGGCGCAGATAGATACCCTAGTAGGGAAATGGTATCCATCTGGGGATTCGAGAACCCCATGTCGTCTATCTTCATGTCGATCTCTTCATTTTGACTTAAAACCATCTATAAAAGGTTCTCCTATCACGATCTCATGACATACGGAGGTGGAGATCAAAAATACATAAATAGAGAGTCTATAGTTAATCGCTGCAAGAATCGCCTCCAAGTGGTTCCACCCCCTCCGATATGGTCATCATCCACATCTATAGCAACACCACTTTCATCATGTTCATCTCCCCGTGTAATATCCTAGCAAACATGATGTCAAGTGCAATCTATCGTTTTTGCATGATTTGTTTTGTCTCTATGTCTAGTTTGGAGTAGTAACTTGTTCATCACTATGGTGAAATAGTTCATTTATGGCTAGATACAAGTTTTAAAACTTTTATTATGGTCCTATATACTAATGTATGTGTGCACTCATATGTTGGGGCATGCATAAGGTTGTCACATTTCTTGTTTTTGGAGGTTAGTGAGAGACGGAGTGATAGAAACCATGTCTCTCCTTTTAGATGCATGACCATTAATAACACATTAATCAATGGGGGATAAAATAATAGGGATATTGAAAACTTACAATGATGGTTGAACTTTATGTCATAAGAAATTCCTTGCCTGCTTGAAAGCGGCCTAGGGACCAATCACTAGGCGTCTATTTGCTCATGTACATGGCTGCACCTATTTACATCTCCTCTCTAGAAGAAAAAGTAGACTATCGATGTGTTTCAATAATTGTGAGAACTAAAACAAATGAAATGACCATATGCCTAGAAAATTTTATCCCTTGAGTTACCTTCATCCACCCAACCTTGCATAAGCTCCACCTTGCATCTCTAGTTGTAGCATCTAGTTATTTTAGCTTACCTCTTAGTAGTAGTACTAGTTTCAAATAAAAAGAACCTTGCATCATTTGTTTATTGCATACACAAAGGGCCATATAAGTGGGTTATAGGGATTTGTAAAATAGATTGTTTACCTTGTACTCTCGTGGATTCGACAATCAAATACTTATCGAATTGCGCAATGGTGATTCCCTGCTCTTGGGGATTATCAAGTACTTTTTTGGGCCGTTACTGAGGAGCATAGAGCTAAGCTTCTATTATTGTGTGAATTTTACTTTTGTTGGATATTTACTTTAAGTATCTTTAATATAAAACCAAAACATAAAAAAGTAGATATTATAGAGATATTGTGTGAGGCTGGCAAGAGCATCAAAGCTTCCTTGCTTAGGTATATTAAAATCTTGAATATTCCTGTTGGTACTAATGCTTTGAATGCAAGAAAATATGTTGAAAGTGCCTAACAATAAAAGAATAAGGAGGACAATGAAAAATAAGAGGATTAATAATGGTGTGGCTACCTATCTTCTATTACCAACAATGGTAATGCACAAATTCCCTCTTGCACTATTGCGGGTGATGATTATCTTTATTGTGATGAACCCATACTTGATGAATCTTTTGATGTAAAATTATTGCTATGGTAAATCATATGATAGTTTAGTAAAAAATATTTTAAAAGGATAAAAGTGATTCCAATGGTACTAGTCCTCACATTAATCAAGTGAGGAGTATGGCTTTGATATATTACATGATAGTGTTATAGATGATGATCATTTATCACTTGATATTCCTCTATGTGGAATAAGTGTCTAACTCATGGGAGGATGAGAGTGATATGAAAGAGATACATGATCCCCTATGCTCATTGGATGATTGGTCTTTATGTGGTGATTCTCTTGAAAACTATATTGTGGAGTTTATCTCCAAAGCTTGGGACTATTATGAGAGAGGAAGAAATAAGATCCCTTTATATGTTTCTACTTTATTTAAAATGCAAGCCTATGAATATTATATGCATTGGTCACCACAGAGTTCCTGCTATTTAATCATATACAAAATTGCAATGCATATAAAGAGAGTTAGAATCCAAAGTCACTTGTTAAATTCTTTGTTGGGTTCTCCTTATGATTTCAAATACTATTCAGATGAGAACACATTTGTATCCTTGTAACATGTAAGATAAATTGAGCTATTATTTTATAAAAATTAGATTAGGAGTTTGAATAAAAATATAAATGGTGAAAGTAAATGAGAAGGATGATCAATGCAAAAGTTGGGGTAGACCTTGAGCATGTGTTGTTCATTCCAGTGGAACCATTGCAAAGTCTATATCATTAAAACATCTTCCATGATAAAACAAAATACAAAGAGTATTTTTTGTACATATGTTTATTCTAAATAAAATGATTTCCTAACAAAAAAACAAAGAGTATTTTTTGTACAAAGAGCATCTTGGTTGAAACTATTATATCATTTGTATGGAGAACTAACTATTTTCTAGGCACTAAAAGTATCATGGAGATGGAAATATTCCCTTATTTGAGAAGAAACATGAGATGGTGAGAAATTAGTAGAGGATAATAACTAGCAAAACCACAAGCTTGTGGATTCCCACACATTCCCCGCTTCTTTTAAGTAATCCCAGGTTCTTTTATCCCTCACGATCTAGTTCAACCACCATGTTCTTTTGCATCTTTGTGGAAATCATGTTTTATTTTTATTTTTATTTATTTGGATTTTCTTTTTCTTTTTGTTTCTAAAACCAAAATAACAAAATATTTTATGTTTTTCTTTTGGTTTCTTTTTTTCCTTTGCCTTTTTATAAAAAAACACAACAAAAAGATTTTGTTTCTTCTTTGCTTCTTCCCGATTACTTCTTGGTTCTTTTTGCTTCTTATTAATTCTTTGTTTTTGGTATTTTATTATCTGTTAAAATAATTCGTTTAGTTTAAGTTTACATTTTCTATGAATAATGTGCTAAGCTTTACCCATTTGGGTACTATAAGATGTTTACAATTGCATGGAGCTATAGTTTTTTGCACGTTGTTGTTTGCGAATTTTTTTTTCATGTTTTTTATATAGATCCTAAAAACCTAAAACATTTATTAAAGTGCATCTTTTGTTCCTCTACAAGCACAACTTTTTTCTTAATTTTTTTACATTACTAAGTAGGTCAAATCTACATGTTTTTAGGTGATGTTTTCCTTGACATATTGTGTCTTTTGTTGCAAAAGTGGCTATTTTGAGTTTCTACGTGCTTTTGGGGATCTTTTTGAATTTTTGAGAATGTTAGACACTTGTGCAACTCTAGGAACATTTGAAACCAAGTTTTGTATGGTTCTTGAATACATCATTTGAATTATTATTATGCCACTAATGTTACCCCCTAAGAAAAGAATCAGAATTTTTTTTTTTGAAGTTTTTTCATAGGGAATAAAGGGAACAACAAAAAGGGAGTCATCCAAGCATGGTAAAAACTATAAGCTTGGGGATATCCAAGGCACCCCACTAGACCTATACAACTTTTAGTTTGTAAACCTTCAAACTTTCTTTTTGAGCAACATACGATTTTTGCATATACTTAGAGCATTTGTACCTTTACTTTTTAGGTTATCATATATCGTAGTCATGTTGCCAAGAAAAATATCAATAAATTTGTTTTACCTTTACTATTATGCAAGATGCTTTTATTCTTATTCATATTTGCACTTTATGTTTTCTTTTACTTTAGATGATGATTTCTTATTCTTATTTACTTATCAATAAACAATCATACATTATGTAGAAATGATCATGAATTATATATTGTGTATGTATTAATAATAAACTACAAAACCCATATAGTTATCACCTTTATGCTTGAGGACGAGTATAGGTTAAGCTTAGGGATGTTGATGCATGTAAAATGTATCTATGTTCTTTGTAGTTTATTATGTTATAATTAAACATATTTGTATCTTATCTACTATTAGACTCCTCTTTGTGCCCCCAGGAGAGCGGCTCGTATCCAAAACGGTCATGGTGTATGACGTTCGATGATGAATCGTTGCGACCATTTTGTAGGAGAACATTTATCTCCAGCATAGATATGAAGGGGTTCGGTGCCTGAAAACAATATTTTTTCCTATGCGCACAACCCTAATGTCAGGACCTATCTATTAGTAATGCAGTAATGGGAGGGGCTTGATACATTGCAAATGTATCTATAATTTTTGATGTTCCATGCTTAGTTTTATCCACTTTCTTGTGTTTTGTTCCAACTTTGGAGTACTTTTCATATGATTCCTTGGACTAACCTATTAACAAGAGCCACAGTGCCAACTGCCTGTTTTCTGTTGTTTTTGGTTCCAAGAAAGTCAGAAAATGAATATTTTCGGAATTGGACGAGACAAAAGCCAAAGTGCCTATTTTTCCGAAAGTCATCAAGTGCCAGAATACGAGACGGAGATGGGCCAGGGGGCCACCACACCACCTGGCCGCGCGACCCAGCTTGGCCCGCACCAGGGGGTGGTGTGGCCGCCTCCGGCACCCCCTCGGCCTCCCCTTCCGACTATAAGATGCCCTCAGGACGTAAACCCTAAGTACCCGATCAAAAATCCACGAAAGAGTCTGTAACCGCAGTCATCTCCATCCCTAGATCGGAAGGGATCTGAAGCTCTTCCCGGCACCCTGCCGAAGAGGGGATTTCATCCTGGAGGCCTTCTTCATCACCATGCAAGCCACCGGTGTGATGCGTGAGTAGTTCATCCTTGGACTACGGATCAGTAGCTAGATGGCTTGTTCTCCTCCTTTGTGCTTTCATGTCTAGATCTTGTGAGCTCCGTTCATGATCAAGATCATCTATTTGTAATTCTGCATGTTGTGTTTACGGGGATCTGATGGATATTGAGATGCTATTTCAGATTGATTATTGATTCTATCATGTCTTTGTTATTTGTGATCTTGCATGCTTTCCGTTGTTAGTAGCTATCTTGGCCAAGTAGATGCTAGCAACTCCAAGAGTTAGTATTTATGCTCGATAGTGGGTTCATGCCTCTGGTAATCTGGTGAAGTGACAGAAATCTCTAAGGTACTAGATGTGTTGTTGCTACTAGGGAGAAAACAACAATACTTTGTTCATAGAACAATCGTATTATTTACTTTACATGCAGTTCGTAAAGCAATAATCTGTTGCTTGCAACTTAATACTGGAGGAGGGTCGGATGATAACCTGAAGGTGGATTATTAGTCATAGATGCAGTTGGATGGCGGTCTATGTATAATGTTGTAATGCCCAATCAAGTCTCAAAGGAGTCAAGATTATTAGTATATGCATGTATTGCTTTCTCGATGTTTGTTAATTGCCCCGCTGTAATTTGTTCACCCAGCATGTTATCTATCTTAAGGAGAGCCACTTCTAGTGAACTATGGATCCCGGTCCTTGTCTTTTACATTCAATCTTTTACAGTTTTGTGTTTACTTTCTGCAAACTATTACTTATTTCCATTCGATACGTTTAATCCTTTGTTTTCCACAAAACACGGTGAGATTAACAACCTCAGCGCAAGTTGGGGACAAAGTTCTGTGGTTGTGTTGTGCAGGTCTCCACGTTGCTACTAGCGCCGGTAGTGCGCCCTGCCAAAGCTCAGCTAGTAACACCTTTGGGGTGTTTTCTTGCTCCTACTGGTTCGATTAAACCTTGGTTTCATACTGAGGGAAACTTGCTGCTGTGCTCATCATATCTTCCTCTTGGGGTTCCCAATGAGCTCTACATCAACCACGCACCAACACTTTTCTGGGCACCGTGCATTGAGCCATCAAGCATTTTTCTGGCGCCGTTGCTGGGGAGTCAAGGACATCTTCACAAGAGGAGTCCCTCATAACCAATCTCTTTACTTTGTTATTTTTGTTTTGCTTAGTTTCTTTTTTCTTTGTTTGCTTGTTTCTTTATCAAAAACACACAAAAATTAGATTTACAAGTTTGCTTTCTTATTTGAAAACACACAAAAATGATTACTCTTGAAAACACTAAGTTGTGTGACTTCACTAGCACCAATAGCAATGATTTTATGAGCACACCTATTGCTCCACCTATGCCTAAAGATACTTTCTTTGAGATAAAACCTACTTTACTCAATCTTGTTATGAGAGAACAATTTTCTGGTATTGGTAATGAAGATGCTGCTTCCCATCTAAATAACTTTGTTGAACTTTGTGAGATGCAAAAGCATAGGGATATCGATGGTGATATTATTAAGCTGAAATTGTTTCCTTTCTCTTTGAGAGGAAAAGCTAAAGAATGGTTGAATTCCTTTACTAGGAATAGTATTGATTCTTGGACTAAATGCAAAGATGCTTTTATTGGAAAATACTATCCTCCTGCTAAGATTATATCCATGAGAAGTGAAATAATGAAGTTTAAACAACTTGATAGTGAGCATGTTGCTCAAGCTTGGGAAAGAATGAAATCTTTGGTAAAGAATTGTCCCACTCATGGACTGACTGCTTGGATGATCATCCAAACTTTTTATGCAGGTTTGAACTATTCTTCAAGGAACCTATTGGATTCTGATGCTGGAGGTACCTTTATGACCATCACTTTGGGTGCTGCAACAAAACTTCTGGACAATATGATGGTTAATTATTCTGAATGGCATACTAAGAGAGCTCCACAAGGTAGGAAGGTAAATTATGTTGAGGAAACCTCCTCCTTGAGTGATAAGATTGATATTATTATGTCTATGCTTGTTAATGGGAAAGCCCATATTGATCCAAATAATGTTCATTTAGCCTCTTTGGTTGCTCAAGAAAAGCAAGTTGATGTGAACTTCATAAGAAATAATAATTTTGGCAACAATGCTTATGGTAATAACAATTATAGGCCCTACCCACCTAATAATACTTATGGCTATAATGGTAAACCTGAATTACCTAGTGAAGGAAGAATTTTAGAAGTTGAAAGAGCCACTAAAAACTTCATGCAAATGCAATATGAGCAAAATAAACTATTCACTAAAACTATGGAGGAACAATCTATCATTTTGAAGATCATTAGCCATCAACTTGAGAGTCTAAATAGGGAAATTCCTAGTGAGAATTACTAGGAATGGCTGCTAAACCTGAAACTAATGATAATCCCTTTGCAGCTACTAATGCCATACAAGTAAGAATTGATGAAAATGTTAGACTATTAGCTGAATTACATCCTAAGTGGGAAAGAGAAGATGAAATTGCTAGAAACATTAGTGTTTCTACTATTACCACCACTAGTGTTGAGGCTAGTAATAGTTCTACTACTCTAGATGATAAATTTGATTTTGATCTTGATGGTTGCAATATCTTTGAAGTTATTAAGTTCCTACAAAAGCTTTCTAAAATTCCTAATGCTAGTGCAATGAACATGGCCTTTACAAAACACATTACTGATGCTCTCATAAAGATTAAAGAATAAAAGATGAAACATAAAGCTTCTATTCCTATAAAACAAGAAGATGGTTGGGAACCCACCATTAATATGAAAGTGAATGACTTTGATTGTCAAAGCTTTATGTGATCTTGATAGTAGTGTTTCTATTATGCCTAGAAGGATTTATGATATGCTTGATTTGCCTCCACTTGAAGATTGTTATTTGAATGTCCCACTTGATGATAATGCTAAAAAGAAACTCATGGGGAGTCTTAATGATGTTCTTATTATGGTTAACAATACCTATGTCCCCATAGATTTCTATGTTTTGGATGTTGAATACAATGATTCTTGTCCTATTACTTTGGGAAGACCTTTTCTTAGAACTGTTGGTGCCATCATTGATACGAAAGAAGGCACCATTAAATATCAACTCCCACTCAAGAAAGGTATAGAACACTTCCCTAAAAAGAGAGAAAATATTTCTTTTGCTTCTCCTATGAAAACAAAATTTTGTCTTAATGATTCTTCATTTGAGAACACTTGATTCTTTTTCTTGCTTTTTATGCCTAACTTAAAGGCGTTAAAGAAAAGTACTTATTAGGAGATAACCCAAAAGTTTTCGATGAGTTTTGGAAGTTATTACCTCTATAATAACCTCTCCTTATCCTTTTTATTTGCATTTTGTGCCAAGAGTAACCTCTAATGAGAGAGAAGTAATGGTTGGGAAAGTTGCTATCCCGAAACAGATTTGTGTGCTTCACCGTAAAAATTCGTGGAAAATCTCTAAACATCTTTTTGAGGCGTGAGTTTTTGTGCTTCTGACCCAGGTTGTTATCTAACTTTAGTTAGTTCAACACTTTTTGATTTGAGCACAATAAGGTCTTCGAAAATATTCGTATTTACCTACTGGTCTGTTTTGACAGATTTCTGCCATTTTACGCATTTGCTTCTTGTTGGTTCCTTTTTGAGTTCTTTTGGGGAACTGAGCTTTTTGAGGGAAGTGATACAGTAGCTAGTGTCCTAATGGAGGTTTATTTGGTGTTAGAACTGAACCTTAAGACCTATTATCTTGAGTTCACTAATGTTGCTAATAAAGATTGTGTGAAGTTTTGTATGAAGGAAAAATTTCAGGTGTATGGAAGGAATGAGTAATGAGATGAAGGATGGACTAAAGCTCCAGCTTGGGGATGCCACACGTGTCACCACAAGAAATATCCAAGAAGTACAAGCATTAAAGCTTGGATATGCCCAAGGCATCCCCTTCTTCATCAATAAAAATCCCAGGCTTCTTCCAAACGCTTCATTTTTATTGTTTCATGCACAGTTGTGTTTTTCTTGGAGCGTCTTCTTTTTCGTTTTCGTTCTGGTTTTTCGTTTGCTTTGGTTTTCTTAGTTTTCTGAATAAATTGGTTGGACCCCCTCTTTCATACAGTGGTTTTCAAATAGTTTGGTTTGGTTTGGAAAAGAGTAGGAAAGTTCATGCTTATGTGGTAAAAAGAGCTCGTTTTTGACTGTGGCCTATGCTCTGTCACGCCATGCTTGATATTGTTTTGGCTTTATGCTTAGTATTCTTTGCTGTAGCATGACTTGTTATAAACAATTGATATTGCTTCATGTGCCTTGGATGAATCATGCATTGTTTTAGCATATTAAAGCATAGTATAGTGGTATTCTCCTTTGATGCTTTATTTGGGTTGACTTGGCACATGCTCACACCATGTTATGACTATCTCAAGTCACCATAGCCTTTATGATCCTTTATTTTTCAACTTGTAGTATCACTTTATGCTTTGATCAATGATGTTTTGTCGCTCTGCATGATTATGGCCATTATTGCTCTCTTAGTTTGTCGCTCCCAGTCTTTTGCTAGCCTCCACAACCAAGTATGAGTTCCACTCATGCATCCAACTCCCTAAACCAAGTTATTCTAAAGAGTCCACCATACCTATCTACTAGCTTATGCTATTCCTAGTAGATTCATGCTTTTGTTTACCTTCCAAATTAAACTCGTTATGAGAAAACTAGTGATTAAAGCTCTCACGAACTTGATGGCACACTTTACTTTTCTTGCCCTTAATAAACTTTAACCATTGTGTCTTGTATGTTGTATATTCTTGCACTTATTTGTTGGGAATTAGCAGAACCATGCTTTCATGGGGAACGCTTTCAACATTGCACTTGGTACTTGTACCTAGTTGATATCATGCTCTTTTGTATATGGATGTCGTCGGTGTGAAATGAAAGGGGAGCTTGTAAGTCCATGGAGTTATGTATATGCATTAGAGAAACGCATGGGCCGCTGATCTAATCCATGCTAAAATTGTGGAAACCTGCAGCATAACCATAATGAGTTGTCTATGAAGCATTCTTCTTATAAAAAAGAGTCCTATATTGAGAAAAAAAAGAGAAAAGAAAAAAAGAGATTATGTAAAGAGGAAAGAGCGAAAAAAGCACCATATTCCCATGGTAAATAAGAAGATTGCTGAGATGCTCGTTGTCTGCTTGCCTTATCATTTTGATATGGCGATTCTTCCGTATCATCGTGCAAGGGGTACCCCATTGGCGGTTCTCTATGATACACATGTACTTACGATGACAAGAACTTACCGGTGACTAAACTTGAGTAGCATGAGGAGCGACCCTCGTATACAAGGGACATGAGATTTCTGACTTATACTTCATCAAGCATGTACACCATAGTTTGTTCACTTTAACCTTATTCACTTCAAGATGCTTATGATAGGGGCAATGAGAGCTGAAAGCTATAAGTACCATAATTTTTGGAAGCTCTTTATGAGACTTGAATCCCTACTTACTTTTATAAAGGCCTTTCTTCCACCATTATATTTAGTCTCCACCTTCTATCTTTATGCACCTACTTTGAGAGCATAGTGGCCATTCTTAGTTCTATGTGCATTGTCCCAAGACTAGTTGATTGATGCATACTTTGATATTGCTTGTTTTAAACTATTGTATCTTGTCACTCTTATGAACTTTGAAGGTGTCCTATGCAATTATATTTGCTACTCTATTGAGGGACAATCTTAATACTAGTATGCTATGTTTTCTTTATGTGAAACAAACAAACGTCTTGCAAAGCATTGTTATTCATGAATCTTTTGTTTGTGCCTTTTAATGTTGCAACATAGTTTCTTTGCTTATTGCTAGAACTTTTTCTTTCATGTTATGATTGAAGTACTATTTTCCCAACTTTGAATGTTTTACAAATACTTTGATCAAGTCTTTGATGGTGCATGTCACCTCAAGAATTATTCTTTCTTTTTATCACTTACCTACTCGAGGACGAGCAGGAGTTAAGCTTGGGGATGTTGATACATTGCAAATGTATCTATAATTTTTGATGTTCCATGCTTAGTTTTATCCACTTTCTTGTGTTTTGTTCCAACTTTGGAGTACTTTTCATATGATTTCTTGGACTAACCTATTAACAAGAGCCACAGTGCCAGCTGCCTGTTTTCTGCTGTTTTTGGTTCCAGGAAAGGCAGAAATTGAATATTCTCGGAATTGGACGGGACAAAAGCCAAAGTGCCTATTTTTCCGGAAGTCATCAAGTGCCAGAATACGAGACGGAGAGGGGCCAGGGGCCACCACACCACCTGGATGCGCGACCCAGCTTGGCCCACGCAAGGGGGTGGTGTGGCCGCCTCCAGCACCCCCTCGGCCTCCCCTTCCGACTATAAGATGCCCTCGGGACGTAAACCCTATGTACCCGATCAAAAATCCACGAAAGAGTCTGTAGACGCCGTCATCTCCATCCCTAGATCGAGAGGGATCTGAAGCTCTTCCCGACACCCTGCCGGAGAGGGGATTTCGCCCTGAAGGACTTCTTCATCACCATGCAAGCCTCCGGTGTGATGCGTGAGTAGTTCATCCTTGGACTACAGATCCATGTAGTAGCTAGATGGCTAGTTCTCCTCCTTTGTGCTTTCATGTCTAGATCTTGTGAGCTCCGTTCATGATCAAGATCATCTATTTGTAATTCTGCATGTTGTGTTTGCGGGGATCCGATGGATATTGAGATGCTATTTCAGATTGATTATTGATTCTATCATGTCTTTGTTATTTGTGATCTTGCATGCTTTCCGTTGTTAGTAGCTATCTTGGCCAAGTAGATGCTAGCAACTCCAAGAGTTAGTATTTATGCTCGATAGTGGGTTCATGCCTCTGGTAATCTGGTGAAGTGACAGAAATCTCTAAGGTACTAGATGTGTTGTTGCTACTAGGGAGAAAACAACAATACTTTGTTCATAGAACAATCGTATTATTTACTTTACATGCAGTTCGTAAAGCAATAATCTGTTGCTTGCAACTTAATACTGGAGGAGGGTCGGATGATAACCTGAAGGTGGATTATTAGTCATAGATGCAGTTGGATGGCGGTCTATGTATAATGTTGTAATGCCCAATCAAGTCTCAAAGGAGTCAAGATTATTAGTATATGCATGTATTGCTTTCTTGATGTTTGTCAATTGCCCTGCTGTAATTTGTTCACCCAGCACGTTATCTATCTTAAGGAGAGCCACCTCTAGTGAACTATGGATCCCGGTCCTTGACTTTTACATTCAATCTTTTACTGTTTTGTGTTTACTTTCTGCAAACTATTACTTCTTTCCATTCGATACGTTTAATCCTTTGTTTTCCGCAAAACACGGTGAGATTGATAACCTCATCGCAAGTTGGATACAAAGTTCTGTGGTTGTGTTGTGCAGGTCTCCACGTTGCTACTAGCACCGGTAGTGCGCCCTGCCAAAGCTCAGCTAGTAACACCTTTGGGGTGTTTCCTTGCTCCTACTGGTTCGATTAAACCTTGGTTTCATACTGAGGGAAACTTGCTGTTGTGCTCATGATACCTTCGTCTTGGGGTTCCCAACGAGCTCTACATCAACCACACACCAACACTTTTCTGGGCGCCATTCATTGAGCCATCAGGGCTTTTCAAAACTTACCCTTGAAGACCGAAACGCCTTGTCAGCGTTCAGGAGAACATGGTTGATGTAGTCGTACCAACGCCGAACTCAAGGTCGTGGATGGCTCCACTAGCTTCAGCACCACCAGCTCCAATGACTCCACCACTCCAATGACTTCTAGTGCCCCAAGTGTTGCACCTCGTAGGGAGTTACACACGTGTGGTTCCTGACGATGACTCCCGCTTCTCCGATCCAGCAGCAGTTGCGAAAGTAGATCTCCTAGATCCGTAATCTCCATAGTGCGACGGTGCTCCATGGTGAAGAACACTCTCGTTCACGCAGCCCTTACATCATGGCCATACTCACAAGAGAGAGGGATAGGGGAGCACTTGGAGGGAGAAGCCTCAAGCTTAGGATTTATTGGTGCCTTTAAATCCCTCCATATGCCCTCCTTTATATAGGGGAAAAGGGGGTACTCCCTCCCTCAAAGTCCTGGGGTGGGACTAATCAAGGGGAGGGGGTGGGGAGGCGCGCCAGCCATCCCCACCATGGGACCCACGTGGGGAGCAAGCCCACTAGGGTAGCCGGCCCCTCGCTGGCCCCTCCTAGGGCGGCGGCCCCCTCTTGGGCCCTTTTCCCCTTTGGGAATTGGCCCATTAGGTGGGCTTCCCCATTAAATCATATTTAAATATTTAATTAATATATATACATGTATATTTTAATAATTAACATATAATTAAAAATTATTTAATCCCCCGTTGCACCTGAACTCCTTCAGGACACCCTCCGGACTTTTCTGAACCCTTCCGGTTTTCCTTTCTCTCTTCTTCGGTGATTCCTATGATACCAGAATGATCTCTAAGCATTGTCAAACCCTTAAGAGTGTTACCCTACGGTTCGGGAACACTCCATGCATGGTCGAGATCTCTCTCGGACCAATGATCATCCGCGGGACCTAGATTCCCATGACACCCCTATGCATTCCACGAGAATCTACGTTGTTGAACCGTGAAAGATAATGTCCAATTCCCTTGTTACTTTGATACTTTACTTGTCCAAGATTCGATCAACGACATCACCATGCCGTGTTCAATCTCGTTACCGACAAGTATAAATTTACTCGTTCCAAGCTATGGCATCCCCATGACCTAGTCACACGCTGCAGCTTATGGATGTCATGTCTCCGAGTGGGCCTAGAGTATATTTCCGTAACGCGGATGAACAAATCCCGCACTCGACACATAATGCATCTACATGCCCCTCCGAATACCTGAACACACCTTTATGATCATTGTGTCACCGAGTGATGTTTGATGCTATCAAAGTATTCTCAGGTGACAGTGATTGATATGGTCTCACAGTCTAAGGAATTGATTACTACGTTTCTAGTCATTGTAATGGTGAACTTTGTGACTTAATCATGTTACAATTCCTGTGTTGGGTATGTCCATCACTTTCATTCACTGAATGAAATGACCCTATTGTCAATTCCATGATCGGGAAACCTCGATCATTGATTGACCAATGAACCAGTGTCTAGAGGATCACTGGGACTTTGGTGGTTTACATATCACACGTGTATTGACGTTCCTATCAATACAGTTATAGCATGATATAAAACCTATTATGAACTTAATGAAATATGTCAATGATCAATATTATTATTTGTCTCTAGGGCATATATCCAACAGTCTCCCACTTACACTAGAGTACAAATGAACTAGTTGCATTTGAACGAATCATTACACCATAACTTTTGGTGTTATGATCATGCTTGCTCATGGAAGAGGTTTCGTCTATGGACTGTACTATACAGATCCGTATGTCTTTGTGAATTTGTTAATGTCACCTAATGTGACATTTACCTTTATCATCACATGATAACCTTGCGGTATAAATATTTATGTTTTGCCGACAGAGTGTTGTTTTTGTTCCTTCTGCCATGACTTCCGATTAGTCAATCAAGAGATAACATTTTCATTTTCATGAACATTAGGAACAAAATATGTGGGAAGATGGACTTCCCCAGCCATGACATCACATATTTTACCTTTGAAGTATTCATATACTTCTTTGTCAATGTAAATCTAATCGACAGTGCACTAAGTGCCACTTTGATGACTAACCATACTTCTCTTATTCTAAGGCACTCAATATTGTGAGAATTCCAATCATCTAGGTTCGGTAGAACTTCCCAGCATAACCCTTTATGATCAAGTTCACCATCCTTTACAGATCAGATGTATACCTTTAGTTCTCTCTAGACACTAAAGACTATACTTAACTCCTTTTGTTTAGTGATGCACTCGGAGATCACTTTGGAACATGTTCTTAAGGTTAAGAACTTGGGTCATATTATGTCACGTATACAACATGGTTTTACAAGATGGAACCTATGACTGAGGCATAGTAGATGTCACACATCTTTTCCTTCTTTTAACCATCTTCGTACCGAGACTATCTCAATGCTTCACCTAGTTAGCCAAGTAAGAACTCACTTCTTAACTTATTCCATTCTGAACTTCTTCAGAATCCTGTCTAGGAAAACATTCTGACTTAATGCTATTAAACATATCAATCTATCTCGAAAGATTCCAATGTTCAATCTTCATTCAACTTCATCTTATTTATATTCTCTAATATCTACTAATACCAAAAATACCATTCACAATATGTCAGTCACATATATGAATGCTTCATCAAGCTCCAACTCAATTATGTTAGTTACATATGAGAGTATGGAACTCTCTTAGCTCCCACTCAGTTTATTGTAAATGAAGGTCTTCTCAATATTCTAGGCACAATCCCAAAATCCTTTGATCATTCATCAAATTGAGTATTCTAGCTACGAGACTCCATTTGTCTGATTTGACCATTGCTGCACACTATAGTCAACCTTTTGAATTTGTTCAAGACATTTCTTGACACACATCAATCTTTATGTCTTACTTTAAGTTTCATTTCTTCCTTGAGATTCTCTTGGAGAATCTATGAACTTGGGCACGGAGGCATGAGCACTTTCGACCCTGCCCCATGATCATTTACTCCAATAGTCCCTTTAGGAAGATCAGGTAACATCTTTACTTTGATAAGATCAAGTAATATTTTACTTTACCATCTTAAATGTAACTTCGTGTACAAGATTTCGTGACTCTAAGTCATTTCTCGTATTTGAGTTCACCATCGCTTCTTTGTAGTTTGTAGGTATGCCATTGTTCCATTAACATGAAAAATGAATCATGAATTCAATTCTGCAATGAGGCAGAATTTATTCATGAATCCTACTTTTTTTTAGTAAAAGCTCCCACTGGAACTATTGATCATTATCATTAGTTTCTCCTCTATCTATAAAGTTTAGTTATGGAATCAATTCTGTTGCGCTACTCTGACATTTGGAGGCAAGGTTCTCAACCTTATTGAGCTTTCACCGTTATCCATCAACTCTTTTATTGAGAAAATATTCTCAATAAATCACCACCTTGAGCAATACTAATTTTCCCCTTTGGTTTGTAGTTGTGGAATACATATTCTTAGTTTCCTAGGAATACACTACAAAGTTCTATTCGTTCTAATTCTTAATTATCATATAACTCTAGAATTTCTGGAAACCACATTGTGCCATACACTTATCGTGTTGTTTCCACGAATCATTGATGATTCTTTATACAATAAGTAAGTGTTTTCAATTCTAATCTATCTTCTCTAATATGATAACGCTAACACGATAAGAGATAACTTTAGACCATACAATATCTAATACGGTATGATTACAATTCTTTATACATGTCAAAATATTGACGTATCCTCGACATTATAATTTTGCAAAACACTTTTCACAAGTCTTGTATGCCTGAATCACAACTTCAATACTTGTCGTTTGATCAAATCACAAAGACTCGTATTCTTGATAATTCAACATTCTTCTTCATTCTAAAATTCTTTGTTCATAACAAGTAGTTTCAGACTTGTGTCTCATTCAACGAATACATTTATTCGCTCAAATTCACAATGAAGTTTCACGAAATAACGATATCCACCATTCGTTGAATAGTACAACATATCATCATGTATGACATCTAATTATTCAACACACACTCTGTTTTACCAGAATGTGGAGTTTTAGAAATTTTTCCTAATAGGGACATTGTTTGTATGTGTCAAAAGATCAAGTATCTTCGAGACCTTGGTTTCATCACTTATGAATATTTTCATATGTACCATTATGACTTAACACAATAGTGTCATTCAAAATGATGTCATTATTATGTTTGAATATCTTTCGGCATTTTTACAATCTTATAAACATTTAAATTTCTATCATGAAGATCAAAATATGAATAACCCATTCATAATCAAAACCATGAACATAAAAGATATTACTCATAGGAATAAAACAAATAATTTGTCTCAAATTCATATGAATAACTGTCTTACAAATCCAAGACACACACTAATGTAGTTCACTCTCATCGATTACAAATTTATTCAAAACTTGTATTCCAAATGATTACTTTTGAAGGAGAGCATCATTGGGATCTCGTTTGCCATCAACAAGCGTTGTCGCGCCCACTCCTTCAATCACTTCTCAAGCAGCAGGTCTTGTTTTCACAAAACAGTACAAGTATCAAATACTTCATAAACTTCTATAAGTGTTTGAAATTAAACATTATAAAATTGTATATCAAATATATACCTTTCCCGTTGATGATAGATCCTGGAGCAGGCACTACATTTCGGGTTCTCATATGAGCCATGAACTCAAGGAAGGTAAAATCTTTCCCTTCCATGAGGTAGTTCAAGAAGACATCTTTGTAGCTGTGGGGTAGCAAGCGCAACACCATATCTATCGCAAATTTGTCGGTCACCCAGTAGTCCATGATGTCCAAAATGCGCTCATGAAGTCTTTCCATGATATCCAAGTGGTCTTCTAGGCTGGTGTTTTCCCTCATCTTGCTTGAGAGGAAATCTTCCATGTATTCAAACTCCATGATTCTGACTTAAGATGGAAAGAACATATTAAGTCCGTCGGCCAAACTGAAGGCCTCAATCTCATGAAACCGTGCTCCCAAAGCAGGCTCCATGACATGAACCATAGTGTATTTGACTGTCATGAAGGCGTCACATCGGGCACGATAATCATGATCACCGGGCGGTCCGATGAAGCCCACGGGAAAATCTCCTAGTGGTTCTCGTAAGACAGATAAGAGATCGCGGAAGATGAGGAGATTCCTCAGGCATTGGTACCATTATATGAAGTTGGACCCATCTACTTTGAGTTTCTCACTCCCCATGAAACCCTAAAAACTAAATAGAGAGTTGGGTTTTGCCATGATCTACAAAAGTATTCGCAAAGACATTTAGACTAAGTTCATAATCTGTGAGTT
Source organism: Avena eriantha (assembly GCA_910589775.1). Lineage (NCBI taxonomy): Eukaryota > Viridiplantae > Streptophyta > Magnoliopsida > Poales > Poaceae > Avena > Avena eriantha. Next base: position 432,272,223 of record OU342741.1, read on the forward strand.
CAAATTATAATCACATTATATTAGATGAGCTCCCACTAAAACAAACATCCCTAAAGAAGTTTTAGTGATTACACGATCCCAATTCGCTATGTCACCCCCAATCGGCATGGCCGACAACATAGCTGCAAAGGTAGACATTCTCCAATGTCAATCACATCAACCATGTGACTCATGCTCAATCTTTCGACCATCCGTGTTCCGAGGCCATGCCTACACATGCTAGGCTCGCCAATTCAACCTTATGTGTATTTGTTGTGCAACATGTCTTACACCCACTGTATGCGAACGTAGATATGTCTAACACCCGATCGTCACAGCCTGCCTCATATCGAAGACCTTTGTTGGTGGTGCACACTAAGGGAGAACACAATTTTGGTATTTATATTAAGGGATCATCCTATTAATGCTACCGTCGACTATCTAATACTAGCACAAACAAGACGCACAATCAATAAATATTGAATGTAAATGCGACGCGATATGGTCTTCACGCTGTGATCTCCACCCCGCGTCTCCAGATCCGGCGCCATGGACATGAGGGTACTGGTGCCTCCGGCTTGGTAGTCCATCATCACCATGACCGCTACTACTACTTAGCAACAAAAAGTAAACTACTTTACCTTGACTACTAGCATATCACATCATAATGCCCCTGCAAAACAAAGTTAGACGCTTTTACTTTAACTTTGCATGTTTTACATGGCTGCTAGGGCTTTTGCACAAGTACCATTTCTTACCTACGAACTTGAACCACAACGTGGATCAAATAGTTGTCTATACTACCCCCCTTTCAGGGCCCTCCGTTCCAAATGGCATACCAACTAATGTAAAAGAGACAGACACCCCCAAAGCCACTTTATACGGTACAAGCCGTATGTCAAGGATGGACCAGTCTCGCAAATAAACGCGTAAAGTCAGTTGGAGGCTGCTTCATAAAGCATTACTGCGGTATGCACAAGTACACATGGGAGGGTAACAACTATAAGATCAACGCCCATACGCTACAACTCGTGTGTTCTACCCGTACTAGCAATACTACGCATAGATCTAGCTCTGATACCACTGAAGGGGTTTGGTGCCTGAAAACAATAATTTTTCCTATGCGCACAACCCTAATGCCAGGATCTATCTATTAGTAATGCAGTAACAGGAGGGGATTTTTGAAACTAATCCTTGAAGACCGAAAAGCCTTGTCAGCGTTTAGGAGAACGTGTTTGATGTAGTCATACCAACGCCGACCTCAAGGTCGTGGATGGCTCCACCAGCTTCAGCTCCACCAGATCCAATGACTCTATGGCTCCAACGACTTCTAGTGCCCCAAGTGTTGCACCTTGTAGGGAGTTAAACACGTCCGGTGCCTGACGATGACTCTCGCTCCTCCGATCCAGCAGCAGTTGCAGAAGTAGATCTCCTAGATGTGGAATCTCCGCAGCGCGACGATGCTCAATGGTGAAGAACACACTTGTTCATGCAGCCCTTATAGAGGGGCCGCACTCACAAGAGAGAGAGGGAGAGGAGAGCACTTGTAGGGATAATCCTCAAGCTTAGGATTTATTGGTGTCTTTAAATCCCTCCATATGCCCTCCTTTATATAGGGGAAAAGGGGGGTACTCCCTCCCTCAAAGTCCCGGGGTGGGACTAATCAAGGGGAGGGGTGGGGAGGCGTGCCGGCCAGCCCCACCATGGCACCCATGTGGGGAGCAAGCCCACTACGGTAGCCGGCCCCTCCTACGGCGGCGGCCCCCTCTTGGGCCCTTTCCCCTCCGGGAATTGGCCCATTAGGTGGGTTGCCCCCATTAAATCATATTTAATATTAAATACGTATAAATACATGTATAATTTAATAATTAACATATATTTACATATTATTCAATCCCTATTGCACCAGAACTCCTTCCGGACAACTCAAGACACCCTCTGGACTTTTCCGGAACCCTTCCAGTTTTCCCTTCTCTCTTCTTTGGTGATTCCTATGATACCAGAACAATCTTCGAGCATTGTCAAACCCTTAAGAGTGTTACCCTATGGTTCAGGAACACTCCAGACATGGCCGAGATCTCTCTCGGACCAATGATCAACAGAGGGACCTGGATGCCCATGAGACCCCTGTGCATTCCACAAGAATCTGCATCATTGAACTGTGAAAGATAGTGTCCAATTCCCTTGTTACTTCGATACTTTACTTGTCCGAGATTCGATCAACGATATTGCCATGCCATGTTCAATCTCGTTACCGACAAGTATAACTTTACTTGTTCCAAGCTATGCCATCCCCGTGACCTAGTCACACGCTGCAGCTTATGGATGTCATGTCTCCGAGTGGGCCCAGAGTATCTTTCCATCATGCGGATGAACAAATCCCACTCTCGACACATAATGCATCTACATGCCCCTCCGAATACCTGAACACAACTTTATGATCACCGTGTCATCGAGTGACGTTTGATGCTACCAAAGTATTCTCGGGTGACATTGATTGATATGGTCTCACGGTCTAAGGAATTGGTTACTATGTTTCTAGTTATTGTAACGGTGAACTTTGTGACTTGATCATGTTACAATTAATGTGGTGGATATGTCCATCACTTTCATTCACTAAATGAAATGACCTCATTGTCAATTGACATAAATGTCCATGATCGGGATACCTCGATCATCAATTGACCAATGAACCAGTGTCTAGAGGATCACTGTAGACTTTGGTGGTTTACATATCACACGTGTATTAACATTCTTATCAATACAGTTATAGCATGATATAAAACTTATTATGAACTTAATGACATATGTCAATAATCAATATTATTATTTGTCTCTAGGGGATATTTCCAACAAGATACACAATAGCATACGTAACAGTATATAAATACAGGGTACACGGGCATAGGAATATAGTGTATACGTGGAGTCTGGAATAATACGTGAGATGGACGTGGAGAATGGCTCGTAGTGGCAAGTCATACGTGCCGATGTGATTCCATGATGGTACCAGATATTCTCTCCCCATGTAGGATGCCATACCGGCGTCGATGACGGGCAAGCGACCTAGCAGAGATGACACCGAGAGAAAAGAGGATACGACGATAGAACTCGCAGAAAGGATACGGGGAGTGTGGCTCACGATGTATGACGTTTGATGACGAATCATTGCGAGCATTTTGGAGAAAAACTTTTATCTGCAACATAGATAGACAATAAAGTACATAACAGAATAGAAATATAGATTACGCGAGGATGGTTTCATTATGTTAGCAAGACCCTTGTACTCATACAAATTCTTTCATGAAGACGAATAGACAACAAAAAGTGCACGTAAAATTAAGCATAACTTGCTTAGAGATATGCTTGCGAGTGTAAATGATACAATAAGATTACAGGCTTTGGTGTGTCATGTAGATGGCGCTACCGCATCGCTCAGTCGTCATTCAGAAGGGCAGAGACTACCGCCGCTGCCCAGACATTCCCGAAACATCTCGTTGTTCGACAACATCAATGCAACGAGCTTCCAAAAATGTATAGAGCCCAAATAAATCTAGCGACTGACACGGAAGAAGTGATATGGTTCAACACGACGACCTAGCAGCTCGCATACAAAAAATTATTAATGCATAGCTCATAAAAACATAGAAGATGCTCGATGTTCTTAGATAGGAGAACAATATTTATAGGGCACACACAATTTTTATTCGCAAAGAGAGCAAAGAGAACAATATTTTGTCCATAAACATTACCATATACAGATGTTGAGATTTTGAACGAGTTTACATGTTTCTTACATGGTTTCATAGATTGGTTCCCTAGATGACTAAAAGCTACCTAGGCCTTGAATAAACCGTAGGCTTCGTGTCATTGAGCTCTATTCCTTGTATTTGAGTCTCGCGACTTTTAAACGACATTCTTCACTCGTCCACAACACTTACAACCTAAATACACGGAGAGAATGGGTCGTTAGATACAACGGCGGGAAGATCTTAGTTGCGGACCAAGATAACATCACGTTAGCATGATGATACACACGCACAATGCGCCGAGAAGCAAAAAAAGATTCAGACGCACGAACTTTAAAATCCAAGTGAAAAGCCAGAAGCCAAAAGTAAGAAACAGAGAACAAAAGAACGAAAAAATGCCAACAAAAAAATGTAGTATGCACAAGAAGCGCGCGTAGACCTCGACGGTCGGGCGCGTCCAGTCTGTATAGCGCCACGCTCGAAGCACATCTACCGTTTCAGGCATAAGCGCGGGTAGTTCGTGCGCGCGTCCTGTCTGTCTAGCGCCACGCTCGAAGCATGTCTGTTGTTTCCTGCATACATCGCTGGAAACACGAAAGTGGACGACCGTGCACAAGCACTCCAACTGTTTTCCGTATCGGTCCTAAAACAAACTACGTCGTCTCAGTCTTCTGCTAGCAGAAAAAAAGAACCTATTGCTACATGATCAATTTCTTGTGTAAACCTATGACTGTTTTACGAAGAGAAATGCAGCCTTTCGCTTCTGCCACCCCTCAGTATAACAGAAACCACACCACCACACCGAATGCGTCGGATACAGCGAAGACGTCGCTCGTGTGGTATGGTGATGTTCCTTCTAGGACAGTGAGTCGGAGAACCTAAGACGCACATAGGTAAGGGGAACGCTAACGTCTGGACAACGGCAAAGGATACACTGCCAGCTGGGAGACACTGTGCCTCCAAGCCGTGGGAACCCGTGGGCATCTATAGCCTACGCCGATAGTTCGTCTCTCAAATGGCAATGAATAAGGCTGCCAGCTAAGCTACGAAAGGGTTCCATAGTACGATTGCGCCGCGATAACCCACGGACGTCTATAGCCTATGTTGCGAGCTCGCCTCTCTGACCGTGAGCAGCCACGTAGTCTACGATCCAAGTTGACAGACGGTATGGGCTAATGACTCTACGTGTGTTCTAGTCAGACCTTTTCTCGTATGGGTCGATGGCGCCACGTCGGCTTTAGATGGACCCCATAACTGTGAGTAACTGCGGACGTCATGGGCTCACGGTGCCACATCGGATCTTTGCGGACCCCGTGAAAGCGAGAAACCACATCCGGTGAGTGCTCACGGCGCCATGTCGGCTCTCGGCGGGTCCCACCACTAGCGGGTGCGGAGGCGTGTCGTGCTGGTAACACCTCTCGTAGAGCGTGTTAGTGCCTGCAGACGCTGACGGCGGACCCATGGCGTGCACATGACCCGCTGTCCTGCGATGCGGGACACGAAGTCGTGCGCATTACACGTACGAGGTAGGGAATCTTTCGGCCTGGCAGACAGTGGTCTCGCCTCATGGGATAGCAGGGCTCCGTTGCAACGTCGCCTCATGTCCTTTTCGGCGTCCATCCACGGCTAAAAAGAAACAGGACGATGTGGATAGCAGTTTGAGCCAAAACAATTTAGCCCTATTATTTACTCTGATTAGAATCACATTTTACATTGATTTCTAGAATTTTCCAAAAGATCCACTTTATTTTCATTCTAACTATGTTTGGCAGAAAAATCTTCTATTAGTATTTTTGACTTTTTAGAAGCTATGAGAGTCAAAAATGGGCAAGATCAAAGAGTACGCTTCAGAATTTCAGAGACATATACAATAAGCTAAAGTGGGCCACCAGGAGATCAAAAGTATGCAAATGGGAGCCCATGGCATAGACAAATACCCTGGCTGCCAGATGGAACCCATCTGGGGCCTCGAGCATCCCTTATTATCTGTTTTGCATCGATCTCTTCATCTTGGCCTGAAACATCTATAAAAGGGTCTCCATCGTGATCTAGTGATGTACAGAGGTGGAGATTGGAAACACATAAATAGTGAGTGTGTAGTCCACCGCCAACGGAGAGAGGGAGTGAGTATCTAGTGATGTACTGCTGAAATCGCCTCCAGGTGGCTCCACCCCTATCTGGTGTGGTCATCATCAACATATAAAACAATACCGCCTTTATCCTCTCCATCTCTCCGCTGTAATCTCTTGTCAAACATGATGTTGAGTGTAATCTATCGTTTTCCCATGATCTATTGTGTCTATGTCTAGTTTGGACTAGTAACTTGTTCATCGTTATGGTGAAATAGTTCAATTATGGTTGCATAAAAGTTGTGTATATTCTATTATGGTCTTATGTACTAATGTATGTGTGCACTCATATATTGGGGGATATATAAGATTGTCACTGTTGCGTGTGTTTGGAGGTTAGGGAGAGACAGAGAGACGTAGTGATAAAAATTGTGTCCCCTGTTAGATGCATGGCCATTAATAATGTGTTAATCAATGGGGGATAAACTAATGGTGATATTGAAACTTACAACGATGGTTGGAAACTTTATGTCTTAATAACTCTCTTGCTCGCTCGAAAATGGTCTTGGAACCAATCACTAGAGGACTATTTGCTTGTGTACGTGGCTACACATATTTACGAGAATATCATTTTGCGGTCCGAAAGTTGGGGTGTACAGGCAACGCGGTACCCAAGTTCTCTGAAATCAGCCGGGATGACTACAGTTGGTGTGCCAAATACTTAGAGGGTCTTTTTTGACACGAATTCAACTTTACGTTTCAATACAAAAAAATCAGGCTAACGGGCGTCAAGTTGGGCCCCCCAGTCAGTTCGCCGTTATGTCGCTCCCGTCGCTTAGGCGGGGTGGCTGTCACGTAGGCTTGCAGCGTTGGCACAGTGGATAGAAAAACACCCCCTACCCAGTGTATTGACGTGACAAAACAGGGCCCATGTATCGACGTTATAATTATTTTTTGTTTACTCAGAAGCTAGAACGGCCATCGCCACACGTCTCTCCTTGGACTTCCGTCCCAATCGTTAACATAAAAGCGCATTGACGATTCCACCGTTCCCCTGCCTCGCAAAAACCACTCTTCTTTTTCCTGTCATCTACTATCTTTTTTCCGTCTTCTCCTTGCCCCCATGGAAGATCTACGCACTCTAGAGACAAGCTTCACTACCCATGACAACAAGAAGATAGACGTTGTCTACACCAACGAGGAGGAGACAGTGGTGTGTGTCCTAAGGATGTACGAGGGTTGGCTTGGGATAGACGAGGACAAGTTTGTGGGATTGGACCTCGAGTACACCCCAGAGCACCCATATGAAGGGAGTGAAGTCGTCGTCGTTCAACTTGCCATGCGGAAACACGTCCTCGTCTACCATCTCTCCCGGTTTGTAGATCTACTCTCTGTAGCTAACCGCTTTTAGGGTTTTCTACTCTTGCTCTTTATCCACTTGCTCATCTTACAACTACTGGATTTTACTTAGGACCAAATAAATTAGGGTTTGCCTATGTCTCAATCGACTGAGATTTTCTTTAGTCTCAATCACCTAAGAAAAGTGCAACCGTAGTTAAAAGAAATGTGCAACTCGTTCAGTCGACTGAGAAATAGCAAAACCGAATAAATTATGGCGATACAATGTTGAGAGTCTTGATCTTGCATTTACTAAACTTTTCAAAATTATATTGAGATGATGATCTTGCATTGACAAAATATATGTAGTTACAAATTTTGGTGATGACAAACTACATACTTTCAGGACTGACAGGAAATATCCGGCGCTGCGCCAGTTCCTTGAAAAAAGGGAATTGTTTTCTGCACTGTCGACACAACAACTGATTTTTTGAAATTGTATCAAGAGGAAATTATGATTCGTGCACACAACTGGATCGATATTCAGCATCTTTTCAAGATCCTAGGGGGCAGGAAGAAGGATGGAATGGCATCACTCGCAACTAGAATCCTCGATGAGTCGTACGTCATAATGAAGGAAGATTTCTCTAAGGATAGGTACGATTTCTGGAACGAGTGGCCGTTGTCTGATATAAACCTGAAGTATGCAGCCATAGATGCTTACGTGACCTACCAGCTGTACAAGAAGATCCATTTTTTTCAACGTTACCTCGTGTTTTGCCCTATTTGCAAGAGGGAAGACGAGCTTAGGGGAGCCCTTTGTAGAAAATGCCGAATAGCTGAGTTTGAAGTTGAATATGCAAAGAAATTGGCTGCATCTGAAGCAGCTGACAGAGAGGCTGCAAAAGCAGCTGAAAAAGAGCTTGCAGCTGAAGAAGCAGCTGACAGAGACGCTGCAGCTGAAGCGGCAAACAGAGAGGCGGCATCTTCTAGCGGCAACAATCAGGCCTGTGATGCACCGCTAATTGTGCCGCAGGACGCTGAAGATAGGAAAGCCAAGTCAGATGCCATTTGGGACAAAGTAGTTCGTCGGACGTGGAGTACCTGGAATGATAGCAAGCGCGTCAAGTGGTCTGATGAGGAGTGAATTAAATTTTACTTGTCAGTGTTATGTTTCTATTTCTGTTTTGTGGAACTCAGTTAGCTTGCCAAGATGTCTAGCGCATCAAGTGATACTGGTAAACTAAATTTAACCCTCGTTGTGTTATGTTTATGTATGTGTCTTGTAGCTTGTCAAGATGGTAGCTTCTTAACTGGTAGTTTGAAACAGTGCCCTTTTTCTCTCTCACTAAACAGATATGTTTCATTTTGCCCAAATTGGTAGCAAATCTAGAGAAGATTCTCACTTCGATAATTCGTTCCCTTTTGGACCTCTTTTTGCCTCTGATCAGGTAGCAAATCTAGAGCAGCAAATCACACCAGGTAGAATACATTCATTCAGAAAACAAAACAAATGTAGATATAGCTGTGTGTAGCTAAATAGGATATAGCGATAGAAAGTAGTAGGTTGCTTAACGGGGTTCGATGCATTCAGCCATAAATAGGATGCAAGCAAAATATAGAAAATCAAAAGAAGCTGCTTAGCAGCAGCAGCCGTGGCAGATGCAGATACATTCAAAGATACATCCAACCCGTTCATTCGCCAGCGCCTCCATCTCCCTCAGGTGCTTCCGCCACTTCTTGCTGCCCAGTTTCTTGGACTTGGGGACCTTGGGCCTGATTGGAGGCATGCGAGCCTCTTTGATGGCCACCCGCTAGAGGTTTCATAGGTGAATGCCGAGAGCACGGTGTTCAGGGATGTAGGCGTTGATGTTCGCGGGCTCGGGCTTGCCTCTTTTGTGGATGCGGGAGCCCGCGGCCTCCGCATGCTTTAGTAAGGTGTTCAAGACGGTGCTGCCGGCAGCGCGACTCGTCAAGCAGTAGACGCCCCCCTTGCGGAAGGGGCAGCTGTAGTAGGGGGTGTGAGGAAGCCGTCGTACTTGCCGGCTCGCAGCCTCCTCAGCACCTGACGAGCCTTGGTGTGAATGGACTCATCATTGCTGCAGACGTCGGTGCCGGAAACCTATTGGAAGAAAGGGAAAATGGGGGAGTAGATGGTGTAAGAAGATCGAGCAATCGAAATGCGAACAAGCGAATCCTAATAAACCAAGATCTAGCATCCAACGATGGGAACGGTGTTGGATAATTAGGCACAATTTCCATGATTAATTCCAGAATATTAAACATGACAATAGTAGCTAAATTTTAAATAGATTAGCCCATTATTTCTAACAAACGGTAGAAGAACCAGGGGAGGGGAGCAAACCCTAGTTACCTCCGACCATAGGTCATCGATGTCGGTGTCGTAGGGGTTCAGCGGAGCGATGTACTTATCTGGATCGTAGGTGCCCAAGAAGTGCGTGATCTGCTTGTGACCGGCGGGGCCCTCCTCGCCGGCGGGGGGCTCCTCTTCGGCGGCTCCGTCGGTAGCTAGGACGGGGGGCCTGGACGGGAACGGCGGTTGCCATCGATGCCTCCACTTGGACCTGGACAGGGACAGCGGCTGCTTTCAACGCGTCAAGGGGGACCGGCGAGGAGACGGGGGCCTCCTCGCCGGCGGCCACGGAGGCGACGATGGCCACCTTATCCTCCTCGGCCATCGCCGGCGCGGACGGGGTATTCTCGGGAGTTTGCGGATGCTGGTGGGACAGTGGAGAGGGTTGTGTGGGGACAGTGAGCGAGAGTGGGACTGGGTGTGTGGAGAGGGGCTCTATAGCTAAGGTGGATAGAACCAAGGCACGTTTCGTTGCACCACCATGCAACGCGCCGCGCAGTCGACTGCACCGTGCACCGCGACACGTGCACGGTACGCCACGTTTTTTCCTGGGCCATGCATGGCAGTTCTGTATTGAGCCGCATGCAAAGGGCGCACACACAATTTCTATGTACGAAGTTTGACACGGCCCTAAAATTGGCGATTGAGAGCCGCTCCGTAAAAAATGGGATATGTCTTATTAAAATCAAGTGGCAATAAATTGTTGTTGTCCATCGATGACCGTGCACTCGATGACGCATGCGTTGTGGCGTAGTAGTAGCAGTAGTAGGCTTTTCAGACTTGATTAAACATGACATGACCGCTCGATGACTTTTTCCATGGACGGCATCGTGTTCCTTCTTGTAGAAGTCTCACTGAGGGAGACGTCTGTGCTGTCTCGCGCTGTACTGTGAAGGGCACGACGTGTGCAACGATCATTGTTGGATCGCATAGAATCAACGGCTAGTGCGCACGATCCGCGTGACAACTATAATAACCAATCAGGGAGTAGCAGACAGGGTGAGCACAGATTTGTGCTTCTACAAAAGATAGAGAGAGGGGGGCAAAACTGAGTAGTACCACATAAAACCAAGGGCGATACTGAGTAGTATAAAAATGGAAAGTGGGTGTCTTGCACAATGAAATACATCGTGGCATACATCAAATTATGCCAAGATAGATCCACAAGAGTTCATTGGATGTGTGTTCTTCTCATAAACCACTCATAAACCACGTAAGGATCCACTAGAGTCATTGGATGTGTGTTCTTCTCACAAACCACATATCACCAGTGTCATTGCATATGTGTTCTTCCCACAGACCACACATGGATCCACCGGTGTCATTGCATGTGTGCTCTTCTCACAAACCACACATGGATCCACCAGTGTCATCGCATGTCTGCTCTTTTCATGAACCATGGCTAGAGTCATTACATGTGTGTTCTTCTCACAGACCACATATCACCGGTGTCATTGTATGTCTGCTCTTCCCATGATCCACAGCTAGAGTCATCGCATGCATGCTCTTTTCATGAACCACAGTTAGAGTCATTGGATGTGTGTTCTTCTTACAAACCATATCATGAACCACACCCAGTGTCATTGCATGTGTGTTCTTCTCACAAACCACACATGGATCCACCGCTGTCATTGCATGTCTGCTCTTCTCATTAACCACAGCTAGAGTCATTGCATGTATGTTCTTCTCACAAACCACACATGGATCCACCAGTGTCATTGCATGTGTGTTCTTCCCATGAACCACACATGGATCCACCAATGTCATTGTATGTCTGCTCTTCCCATGAACCACAGCTAGAGTCATCACATGCGTGCTCTTTCCACAAACCACAGCTAGAGTAATTGCATGTGTGTTCTTCTCACTGACCATATCATGAACCACACCCAGTGTCATTGCATGTGTGTTCTTCCCATGAACCACACATGGATCCACCAGTGTCATTGCATGTCTGCTCTTCCCACAGACCACACATGGATCCACCAGTGTCATCGCATGTGTGTTCTTCCCATGAACCACACATAGATCCACCAGTGTCATTGCATGTCTGCTCTTTTCATGAACCACAGCTAGAGTCATTGGATGTGTGTTCTTCTCACAGACCACACATGGATCCAGTGTCACTGCATGTGTGTTCTTCCCAAAGACCACACATGGATCCACCAGTGTCATTGCATGTGTGTTCTTCTCACAAACCATATCATGAACCACAACCAGTGTCATTGCATGTGTGTTATTCTCACAGACCACACATGGATCCACCAGTGTCATTGCATGTGTGTCTTTCTCACAGACCATATCATGAACCACACCCAGTGTCATTGCATGTGTGTTCTTCTCATGAACCACACATGGATCCACCAGTGTCATCGTATGTCTGCTCTTCCCACATACCACACATGGATCCACCAGTGTCATCGCATGTGTGTTCTTCCCACGAACCACACATGGATCCACCAGTGTCATTGCATGTCTGCTCTTTTCATGAACCACGGCTAGAGTCATTGGATGTGTGTTCTTCTCACAGACCACACATGGATCCAGTGTCATTGCATGTGTGTTCTTCCCAAAGACCACACATGGATCCACCAGTGTCATTGCATGTGTGTTCTTCTCACAAACCATATCTAGAACCACACCCAGTGTCATTGCATGTGTGTTCATCTCACAGACCACACATAGATCCACCAGTGTCATTGCATGTGTGTTCTTCTCACAGACCATATAATGAACCACACCCAGTGTCATTGCATGTGTGTTCTTCCCATGAACCACACATGGATCCACCAGTGTCATCGCATGTCTGCTCTTCCCACATACCACACATGGATCCACCAGTGTCATCGCATGTGTGTTCTTCCCACGAACCACACATGGATCCACCAGTGTCATTGCATGTCTGCTCTTTTCATGAACCACGGCTAGATTCATTGGATGTGTGTTCTTCTCACAGACCACACATGGATCCAGTGTCATTCCATGTGTGTTCTTCCCAAAGACCACACATGGATCCACCAGTGTCATTGCATGTGTGTTCTTCTCACAAACCATATCACGAACCACACCCAGTGTCATTGCATGTGTGTTCTTCTCACAGACCACACATAGATCCACCAGTGTCATTGCATGTGTGTTCTTCTCACAGACCATATAATGAACCACACCCAGTGTCATTGCATGTGTGTTCTTCCCATGAACCACACATGGATCCACCAGTGTCATCGCATGTCTGCTCTTCCTACAGACCACACATGGATTCACAAGTGTCATTGCATGTGTGTTCTCCCATGAACCACACATGGATCCACTAGTGACATTGCATGTCTGCTCTTTTCATGAACCACACCAAGAGTCATTGGATGTGTGTTCTTCTCACAGACCATACATGGATCCAGTGTCATTGCATGTGTGTTCTTCCCAAAGACCACACATGGATCCACCAGCGTCATTGCATGTGTGCTCTTCTCACAAACCACACATGGATCCACCGGTGTCGTTGCATGTCTGCAATTCTCACAGACCACACATGGATCCACCAGTGTCATTGCATGTGTGTTTTTCTCACAGACCATATCATGGACCACACCTAGTGTCATTGCATGTGTGTTCTTCCCTTGAAACACACATGGATCCACCGGTCTCATTGTCTGTCAGCTCTTTTCATTAACCATAGCTAGAGTCATTGCATGTGTGTTCTTCTCACAGACCACATATCACCTGTGTCATTGCATGTGTGTTCTTCCCATGAACCACACATGTATCCACTAGTGTCGTTGCATGTGTGTTCTTCCCACAGACCACACATGGATCCACCGGTGTCGTTGCATGTGTGTTCTTCCCATGAACCACACATATATCCACCAGTGTCATTGTATGTCTGCTCTTCCCATGAACCACAGGTAGAGTCATCACATGCGTGCTCTTTTCACAAACCATAGCTAGAGTCATTGCATGTGTGTTCTTCTTACAAACCATATCATGAACCACACCTAGTGTCATTGCATGTGTGTTCTTCTCACAAACCACACATGGATCCACCAGTGTCATTGCATGTCTGCTCTTCTCATTAACCACAGCTAGAGTCATTGCATGTGTGTTCTTCTCACAAACCACATATCACCAGAGTCATTGCATGTGTGTTCTTCCCATGAACCACACATGGATCCACCTGAGTCATTGCATGTTTGTTCTTCTCACAAACCACACATGGATCCACCCAGTGTCGTCGCATGTGTGTTCTTCCCATGAACCACACATGGATCCACCAGTGTCATTGCATGTCTGCTCTTTACATAAACCACAGCTAGAGTCATTGGATGTGTGTTCTTCTCATAGATCATACATGGATCTAGTGTCATTGCATGTGTTTTCTTCCCAAACACCACACATGGATCCACTAGTGTCATTGCATGTGTGTTCTTCTCACAAACCATATCATGAACCACACCCAGTGTCATTGCATGTGTGTTCTTCCAAAGACCACACATAGATCCACCAGTGTCATTGCATGTGTGTTCTTCTCACAGACCATATCATGGACCACACCCAGTGTTATTGCATGTGTGTTCTTCCCATGAACCACACATGGATCCACCAGTGTCATCGCATGTTTGCTCTTCCCACAGACCACACATTGATCCACCAGTGTCATCGAATGTGTGTTCTTCCCATGAACCACACATGGATCCACCAGTTTCATTACATGTCTGCTCTTTTCATGAACCACAGCTAGAGTCATTGGATGTGTGTTCTTCTCACAGACCACACATGGATCTAGTGTCATTGCATGTGTGTTCTTCCCAAAGACCACACATGGATCCACCAGTGTCATTGCATCTGTGTTCTTCTCACAAACCATATCATGAACCACACCCAGTGTCATTGCATGTGTGTTCTTCTCATAGACCACACATGGATCCACCAGTGTCATTGCATGTGTGTTCTTCTCACAGACCATATCATGAACCACACCTAGTGTCATTGCATGTGTGTTCTTCCCATGAACCACACATGGATCCACCAGTGTCATCGCCTGTCTGCTCTTTCCACATACCACACATGGATCCACCAGTGTCATCGCATGTGTGTTCTTCCCATGAACCACACATGGATCCACCATTGTCATTGCATGTCTACTCTTTTCATGAACCACAGCTAGAGTCATTGGATGTGTGTTCTTCTCACAGACCACACATGGATCCAGTGTTATTGCATGTGTGTTCTTCCCAAAGACCACACATGGGTCCACCAGTGTCATTGCATGTGTGTTCTTCTCACAAACCATATCATGAACCACACCCAGTTTCATTGCATGTGTGTTCTTCTCACAGACCACACATGGATCCACCAGTGTCATTGGATGTGTGTTTTTCTCACAGACCATATCATGAACCACACCTAGTGTCGTTGCATGTCTGCTCTTCTCACAGACCACACATGGATCCACTAGTGTCATCGCATGTCTGCTCTTCCCACAGACCACACATGGATCCACCAGTGTCATTGCATGTGTGTTCTTCTCATGAACCACACATGGATCAAACCAGTGTCATTGCATGTCTGCTCTTTTCATGAACCACAGCTAGAGTCATTGGATGTGTGTTCTTCTCACAGACCACACATGGATCCAGTGTCATTGCATGTGTGTTCTTCCCAAAGACCACACATGGATCCACCAGTGTCATTGCATGTGTGTTCTTCCCAAAGACCACACATGGATCTACCGGTGTCGTTGCATGTGTGTTCTTCTCACAGACCATATCATGAACCACACCTAGTGTCATTGCATATGTGTTCTTCTCACAGACCACACATGGATCCACCAGTGTCATTGCATGTGTGTTTTTCTCACAGACCATATCATGAACCACACCCAGTGTCATTGCATGTGTGTTCTTCTCACAGACCACATATCACAAGTGTCATTGCATGTGTGTTCTTCCCAAAGAACACACATGGATCCACCAGTGTCATTGCATGTGTGTTCTTCTCATGAACCACACATGGATCCACCAGTGTCATTGTATGTTTGCTCTTCCCATGAACCACATCTAGAGTCATCGCGTGCGTGCTCTTTTCACAAACCACAGCTAGAGTCATTGCATGTGTGTTCTTCTCACAAACCACATATCACCAGAGTCATTGCATGTGTGTTCTTCCCAAAAACCACATATCACCGGTGTCATTGCATGTCTGCTCTTCTCATTAACCACAGCTAGATCCACCCGTGTCATTGGATGCATGTTCTTTTCATAAACCGCATATGGATACTAATTAACCTTAGGAGAGCCCTAACCTTAGCGTTAGACCGAGTCTTCTAGAAGGCACGCCCTAACACAGTTGTTCTGCTTGTCGATTGTTATATTATCAACACCCGGAATTTTAATCCTAGATGCCCGTTATACCATACCTCGCAATCCCAGGATTACCATTTTTGCGAGACATGACGGATTGGATATCACAGTACATCATCTTGGGGTCCTGGAAGTTGAGCTCCAAGAAACTCTGGGTGCGGACGTCCCAGTAACTCTGATAGTGAGTCCAGATCCCTCTCGAAGATCAGCTGACCTCCGTTTCCCAACTGGTAAAACTTGCTGAATTGGGTCTCCATCTATAAGAATTAAGGATGAGGAAGTTAGTGAAGTGATCAAGTGTGTCAAATTTTAAGTAGTAATGTAAGAATTTTGAGGAACATGAATTTTTGAGAAGGAAAGAATTCCCAAGGGTAAGAGAGGAGATAGTTTTTCGTAAATACTCACTTTGGTTTTGAAACTAAGTTTTTGTTTGAACGTGCATTCTAACTAGGGTCTCCTATGGTCAGGATGGCTCTGATACCAACTTGTCAACACCTAGATTTTTAATCCCAAATGCCCGCTATGCCATACCTCGCAATCCCAGGATTACCATTTTTGCGAGACATAACGGATTGGATATCACAGTACATCATCCATTACAAACCATACATAAGGTCTTACACAAATAAGGATCTCATGATCTAGTCTTAATACAACAAGAAGCGGAAATAAAAGGTAAGCGTAGCGGTGGGGTCCATATTCAGGGGCACAGGCAATGCTGACGAAGGCAGATAGTCCTAGTTATCATAGTCGTCCTACTGGACATCATCTTGATAGTTTCCTTCACAGTCTGGCCATGATAATAGCCAGGGACAAAAGCCATGAGTACTCTTTAAGTACTCGCAAACTACCACTAACAAGTAGGATAGTTCTAAAGTTAAAGTGCTAAATCTAAGTTTAACTATAAAGTTAAGTTTGAAACCTAAGCTGAGTTCAAAAGCAAAGAAAGTTAACTAAAGTTCTAGAATCACTTAAGTTGGGAAGCTATTGTCATAAACACAACCCTGTTGTGGTCAAGTCAAAGTTCATCATTCATTTCAAGTTCTTTAGAAAACATCTGACAACGAAACAGTATGGCCATTCCAACTGTCCATAACCGCGGATGCAGCTATTCGAATAGTTTGACACTCTGCAGAGGTGGTACACTTTCACCACAAGATTCGATACATCTGTCAGGGATAACCTTGAATCATCATACTTAGTATGCAGATAATCAAACATAACCTTCCCTTTACACACCCTAGTATAAGCACCTCTCCTATGAGCATGGCCTCCCAACCATGACCATCTGTCATCTTGGGCACTGCATAGGTGGAAAACATTTAGAGGTAGCCTCAGCTCAAACCTCTCCCGCGAGGGAACTAATACTAATGCATATAAATTTCCAGCTAAACCTTACCCAATTCAGATAGTGTGGTTGTACGGTAAATTTGGAATGGTATCGCATCCGAATCCAACCATTAGTTTTATAAAAGGGTTAAGGCTCATGCCTCAACATTTTCATCATAATAAACCATTTGTGTTTCTCAACACATGTCAAAACATCTCAATAGAATGACTCATCATTCCAAGGTTTTCATAATTCATTTTCACCAAGTGTTCCCATCTAAAGTGACTCAAGTTTTTGATCTACTCTAAACTACTAAGTTAATAGTGTTCATTAAAGTGGAAAAGATGGGTTCAATCTCATTCCATAGAATGACATCTAAAGGTTACCTAAATAGGTCAAGTTTTATACTCTTTATGCTACCTTCAAAACAAGTAAAGAACTTTGTGTAAACCAAGGGAGGTAAAACTTGTAAATAAGACTTGGGGTAACTAATAGTCAAAGGGGTGTGATCAAAGCATGCCTAAGGCATCTTTGCTAAACCATCTAGTTTGATCCTAGCTTGCTAAGCATTAAACTTGCAAGTGTTTGCTTGCATTTTTAATGGTGGCTTGCCTTGGTTGGTGCAGTGGTTGAAGTTTTCTTCTTCTTCTTCTTGGTAGAACTCCTCCTCCTCAAAAGCTTGGTCGGTACTATCGGCTATAAAGACATACGGAGTACAAAATCACCAAACAATACAAAAGTAGGCTAAATATCATTCTAAGACACACATTTTCTCATCTATTATCATCACAAGTTTAAATCACTAGTTTCATCTTTTTAATTTAGAAAAGTAATTTCTACTCATTGAAAAATTAACTAAGATTTAATATTCACCACTTAAAATATGGGATCATGTTGACACATGTCATCACCACATATTCTAACATGTGGGAATGAGATTTAAAGGTTGGATCATAATTACTTTGGTTTAAGTTCATTATTTAATGATTTTAAAGTGACTAGAAATGCCTATATAGTATTATTTTGGTACTAGTCCAAAGTCACTGTATGTAAACCTTGATATTATTACATCTTCAGATAGATATGATGAAATGTCATTTTTGAGAGTTGGAATCAACTCAAAACCTATCTTAGTTCATTTTATAAAAATGTTGCAAGGTGCAAAAGCTTCTGTTTTGTTATTTTTACTAGGAGAGATCTATAACTCTAATTGGATTAAATCCAACAGGCTTGGATAGATCATTTCAATACCTTTCAGGAAAAATTGGTTTCATGCTATTTGCATTTGTAAAACTCCCAGAATTGAATTTTAAACTAGTGGACAGAAACTAGATTTAACTAAAAAAGAAAAATCCAATTTTGAATGGCTGGGCTAGCACGGGAACGAACATGGGCCGGCCTAGTGGCGCTCCGCGGCGCGGGGCTCAGCTGACAGGGGGTCCCGCTGGTCAGCGGCACTTAACACGCGAAACGGTACGCGCGCTATGGACCGTAGGATTAGAAGGGGGATCTACGGCTGAGGTTCGTCGTCGACGACGAACAGGTCGCTGGCGAGCTCGAACCCTAGCGGCTCGGTGGGGGTCTACCGGGGACGTACCAGGGCTCCAACGACGACGGCAAGGCGGGCAACCGAACTGGAAGACGACGGCGAGGCGAGGCGTGGTTGCGGCGGAGCTTAGGGTGCCCTAAATCGCAGGCGCCCTTCTCCTCCTGCTGCGGCGGCTCTTGCTCCAATTCCGGCAAGGCAGAGCTCGAGCGGCATCGGCTAGAGGTGGGTGAGGTTCAGAGAGAGGTGGGGAGTGAGTGAGTGTGGAGAAAAGAGGCTGGGGAGGCCGTCTTATATAGGCCCTACGGTAAGACCAAGCGGTGTGGGCAGGGGACTCCGGCGAGGGCGGCACAGGGTGCTAGCAGAGTGGCTCGAGGTAGGGGACGGTGGCCTGTCTCCTGGCGGTGCGCTGAGGCTTAAAGGCGCGGCAAGGCGGGCTCTATGCTGGTCAGGCACGTCACGTGCTCTGGCCGGCAGAGGCGGCGGGTCCAACGGCAAGCGGTGGCTGGGGTGCGTTGGGCGGCCAGCGGGGGTGTTCCCTAGGTCATGGCGGAGTGGTAGGCGCGGGCTGCGGCCGAGGGGCGGTCTGTGAACGCGGGGACAGAGCGTGCGCTGCGGGCGGCGTCGGCATGGTCGACCAGCTTCGGGCGCGGGGGTTCCTGGTCGTTCTGCTCTCTGTCTCTGGGCTGGGGCTGGTTGGACGGTGGCGGTGGACCACTGGCAAGCGTGTAGACATGACGAGCGAGGGGGAAGCGGTCTGCTGCTACGAGGGCCAAGTTGGCCGGCAAGGTCTCTCGGCATGGCATGGCAGTGTAGCTAGGAGGTAGGGGAGGTGTTGGTGTTGGTCTGGTTAGACTTGGAGGAGACAAGGGTGATCAAAGCACTCCAATTTGCTAGACAAGATCAATCCTAAAACAGTAATAGTTAGGCCACTTTGATCTTGCCCACAAGGTGTTTGATAGAATGGCCGAAAGAGAAAAACTTTTGAATTTTGAGTTCAGAATTTTTGAGTGTTCTCGACTGGTACTAGGTAGTCTCTGGTTGCAAGGGTTTTGAAAGTGGAGCTCAATTTGATGGTTTTTGAAAAAGTGGGATCTTCCCATATGAAATAGATTCAATTTTCCAATGCCTTTTAAATATAGTGTTTGAATGTTTTTAGCAGATCAAAAGGTGGGCCTTGGTACCTCATTATGTGTACTAGTAAGGGGTGCAAAGATCATGAATTGTTTCTGTTAAGAAATGAGTGCTAGGAACACTCAAAGTAGTGTAGTGGATTAAAATGGCCAAAATGACCATTCCTCCCTTTTAATTGCTTTTGATTTGATTTTCTTTAGTAAAAGTTTGGGAATGATGTAGCGGATGTTTAAATCACCTAAGAAACATTTTACAACCAAAGAATCACAGAACCATGGCAATTCAAATCAATTCCTAATTTAAATGCACATACACATGAATGCTTTTATTTTTAATTTGGTAAAGTTTTTGTTAACCCTAAATTTGATGATTTAGATCTTGATAGGCTTGGATTAAAGTTTTGGGATGTTACAAACCTTCCCCCCTTAAACAAAATCTTGTCCCGAGATTTGCAAAGAAAACTAGGAACTAAAGAGATCTGGGAACTCTGTCTTGATGTAATCTTCTCGCTCCCAAGTGGCTTCCTCCTCGGTATGGTTGCTCCACTGAATCTTGAGAAACTTGATACCCTGGTCCTGGTGGTTCTGTAGGCTTCTTCTAAGATACAGATGGGCACTTCTCTATAGGTCAAGTCACTGTTGATTTCCATAGCTCTGTGATCGATGTTCTTGAAAACTTCAGTCTTATCGGGCACTTCCAAATATTTGCGAAGTAACGAGATATGGAACACATTGTGGATGGTTGACATCTCTTCAGGCAGTTCCAGTTGGTACGATACTTCTCCTCGACGGTTCAGAATTTTGAAGGGTCTGATATATTTGGGGGCTAACTTTCCCTTCAGACTAAAGCATTGAGTTCCCTTTAGTGGTGAAACCTTGAGATATACAAAATCTCTGACATTGAAAGTCAGGTCTCTCCTTCTCTTGTCAGCATAACTCTTCTGTCTGGATTGGGCGGTCTTGAGGTGCTCACGGACTTTGTGAACTTTCTCTTCTGCTTCTCGGAGAATGTCGGGTCCAAAGATCTGAATCTCTCCTACTTGCGACCAATTCAAAGGGGTACGACACTTTCTTCCGTATAGGAATTCAAATGGTGCCATCTGCAAACTCGCTTGATAACTGTTGTTATATGAGAATTCTGCGAAAGGCAGGCAGTCTTCCCATTTTGATCCGTATTCCAACACACAAGCTCTAAGCATATCCTCTAGGATCTGGTTGACTCTCTCAGTTTGTCCATCAGTTTGCGAATGATACGCGGTGCTAAAGTTCAACTTGGTTCCTAATCCTTCTTGGACTTTCTGCCAAAATCTTGAGGTAAACTGAGTTCCTCGATCTGATACGATGGTCTTGGGGGTTCCATGCAGACTAACAATCCTAGCAATGTATAGCTCTACTAGCTTTGCACTCTGGTAGGTAGTCTTGACAGGTATAAAGTGGGCTACCTTGGACAGTCTATCAACTATGACCCAAATTGAGTCATTTCCCTTACTAGAAGTAGGCAAACCGGTGATAAAGTCCATTCCGACGGAATCCCATTTCCATTCCGGAATCTGCAATGGTTGTAACAGTCCTGCAGGTCTTTGATGCTCTGCTTTGACTCTTTGTCAAATGTCACATTTGGCGATGTAGCTTCCGATTTCTCTCTTCATCTTGTGCCACCAAAATTGCTCTTTCAAGTCCTGATACATCTTTGTTCCTCCGGGGTGGATAGAATAAAGAGTATCATGAGCTTCCTTCATAATAACTTCCTTCAGCTCCGAATCTGCTGGTACACAGATACGTCCTTTGTACCACAGTACTCCTTCTTCATCTTCCATGAATCCAGGTACCTTTCCTGTACCAATACGACGTTTGATTCCGTTGATACTTTCATTCCCCTTCTGGGCTTCCTTGATTTGGCTAATCAAGGTGGGTTGAAGTTCAATGCTAGCTAAGAATCCTTTGCTAACTAATTCAGTCCTGAACTGCTCCAACTCTTTATACAAACTTGGTTGCTTCTCCTTGATCATGGTATTTAGCCTACACAGTAATCTGCTAAGAGCATCTGCTACCACATTGGATTTGCCGGGGTGATAGTGAATGTCAAGATTATAACTCTATCCATCTCCTTTGCCTCATATTCAACTCCTTTTGTGTGAAGATATACTTCAAGCTCTTGTGATCTGAGTAAATCTCACAGCGATTACCCATCAGATAATGATGCCATGTCTTCAATGCTAGAACCACAGCTGCTAGCTCAAGATCATGGGTCGGATAGTTCTGCTCATGCTGCTTCAGTTGTCGAGATAGATGCGCGATGACTTTGCCTTCTTGCATCAATACACATCCGAGACCAATCTTGGATGCGTCACAATACACATCAAATGGCTTCTTGATGTCTAGCATGACCAATATTAGGGCTGATATCAAACTCTTCTTCAGCTCCTGAAAACTAGCTTCACATTTGTCTGTCCATTCAAACTTCTTGTCCTTTTTCAACAATTGGGTCATGGGTCAGGCGATGCTCGAGAATCCTTCTACGAACTTGCAGTAATATCTCGCTAATCTGAGAAATGCACGGACTTGGGTTTGAGTGGTTGGGGCTTCCCATTCTTCGACATCTTTGATCTTGGCGGGATCAACAGAGACTCCTCCGGCAGACACAATATGTCCTAGGAATCCTATTTCTTTCAGCCAAAACTCACACTTGCTGAACTTGTCATATAACTGATGCTCTCTCAGGGTTTCTAGGATAACTCTCAGATGTTGCTCATGCTCTTCTTCTGACTTGGAGTAGATAATAATGTCGTCGATAAACACAACTACAAACTTATCTAGGAAATTCATAAAGATCTTATTCATGAGATTCATGAAATAAGAAGGGGCATTGGCTAATCCAAAAGACATAACCGTATACTCATATAAACCATAGCGAGTAGTAAAGGCGGTCTTCGGAATATCCGTTGCACGAATCTTAAGTTGGTGATAACCAGTCCTAAGATCAATCTTTGAGAATACCTGGGCTCCAGTCAACTGATCAAATAGATCCTCGATCTTTGGCAAGGGGTACTTGTTCTTGATGGTGACATCATTCAACTTTCTGTAATCTGTGCACAGATGGTTGCCTCCATCTTTTTTGTCGACGAATAACACTGGTGATCTCCATGGCGAAGCGCTTGGTTGAATCAAGCCTTTCTCTAACATGGCATCCAACTGCTTCTTCAGTTCCACTAACTCTGATAGGTTCATGCTATAGGGTCTCTGGGCTATAGGTCCGGTTCCGGGGATTAGTTCGATAATGAACTCAATATCCCTATCCGAGGGAATACCTGGCAATTCATCTGGGAATACGTCTGGGTATTCATAGACTACTCGGACTTGGTCAATGGTAGGCAAGGCTACACCCTTGTTGCACTTGAATTGACGGGGTAAGGTTTCCGAGATATGCTCTACTATGACTCTAGAACTACTGGTCATGGTGATGGCTTTCTTAGCACAGTCTATCAGTCCTTTATGCCTTGACATCCAGTCCATACCTAGTACTACTTCCAATCCTTTGGTTCCAAGTACAATTAGGTTGGCATAAAAATATATCCCATGTATTCTGATAGGTACAGCCTTGCAAATTTTTCTAGCTTTGGTGGTTGAACCGGGGATTTGAACTATCATGACATGCTTCAGGTTGGTTGGGCGAATCTTACTAGTGGATGCAAATTCTTCGGTAACAAATCAATGCGATGCTCTAGAATCAAACAATACTCTTGCTAAAACTGAGTTGACAGAAAACATACCCAGCACTACATCTAGCGCTTCCTGGGCTTCTTCTGCGTTCATGTGGAAGAGACGGCCATTGCGGTTGTGAGGGTTCCCTGGGGCAAATCTCCTTCCTGGTTGAACACAACGCTGCTGCTGAGCTGGGGCATTCACATTGGCATTGGCTGCAGTCTTCTTGGGACACTCATTGGAGTAGTGACCCTTCACTCCACACTCGAAACAAGTGATCTGGGACTTGTCCTTGACTGTGACAGGCACAACATTGCTGCCAGTTCTGGGTGCAGTGTTGTTGTTGTTGCTTTTGTGGTTCTTGGGAGGTGCACGGTTGAAATTGTTGGCATTACCAGAGTTGTGATTGTTTCCTCTGGACTTCACATGGCCTCCGCTACGGTTGGGGTAGCTTGGGCGAGAATTTGGGGGTCGGTTGTTCCTTGGTGCATATCCTGGTGAAGGGTTGGGATGGTACTTCTGGTGACTACTGGATGCAAACTGCTGCATCATACGATGCTTGCGGTTGTCGTTTGCTTGGTTAATCTTCCCTTCCATCTGAATGGCAGAGTCGACTAGCTCTTTGAGATCCTGAAAATGGATGTTGACGAGGACAATCTGCATCTCATCATGCAGTCCGTTCAGGAATCTCTCCTTCTTCTTGGCCTCCGTGTTGATCTCATCATGTGCATATCTGGCTAGTGACAGGAATCTGTCACGGTACTCCACCACAGTCATTCTTCCTTGCTTCAATTCGTGGAACTCATCTCTCATTCTGTTGACTAGTCCTTGCGGCACGTGGGTGCGGCTGAACTTGACTTTGAATGCTTCCCATGTCATCACTTGACCATGATTCATATTGCGGATGCTATTCCACCAAGCTCTGGCATCTCCTGCCAGATAGTGGGTGGCAAAGAAAACTTTCTCATTTTCCTCAACTCTTGCAACTTCTAAGTTGTTTTCCATGGTTTGTAACCAGTCATTAGCATCTAATGGGTTTTCAGAAGTGCTAAAGATTGGGGGATTGGTATTCTGAAAGTTTTTGAGTTTGGATCCCTAGTGATCCTGATTTCCATGCCCTTGGTTGTTGAGAGCCATCTAGGCGATCTGCTGCAATGTTGCTAAGTTGGCTTGGCGCTCTGCCCTGCTTGCTTCACGGTCTGCGATGAGATTCTGCAAGATCTGCAGCATTGGGTCTTGCGAGGAGCTGCTCCCTCCTTGGTTTCCATGAGTCATCTGAAGATTGAGAAGGATATAGGGGTAAGAGGGAAATTCTAAGGTTCAGGGTTTTGGGTTTTCAAATCTAAAACTTTGAGTTAGACTCAGGTTTTTCACATAACTTCATTTCATTCATGCAAGCAAGCACACAATACAACACACACCACAACAATCAAAAGGAAAACAAATGGTTTGAAGAACCATTCTGCAAGCTACGATACAATGAGACCGATACGTCTCATGCTACGACGGTGCTCTAGTGCATCTACTCATCGTCGATGAAGTCAGAGTCCTCATCATCAGTGTAGAAGTCCACATCATCCTCCTCTAGAAAGTCATCATCGTTGCTGAGGTAAGAATCCATGTCTCCTTGGATGTCTTCACCCTCATCTTCTTCTTCCTTGGCTGCAAGCTGAGCTTCCTGCTCCTTGATGGTCTTCTCGAGGTCGGCCACCTTCTTGCGAAGACGGGCGATGGTGCGATCCTTCTTGGCACGTTGGCGGCAAAGAGACTGGAGGTCTTGGACAAGTAGTGCGAAAGTCTGGGCCTTCTGGTCGGCAATGGCACGGTTCTGGTTGGCTAACTCTCTGGCATTGTCTAGTTCCTACTGTCTGTCATGCAGCAAGAAGTCAAGATTCTCCACTTGACGCCTCAACTCTGGGTGACTTGGCATCTCCATTGGCATTCCCATGAAGTCACATCTTGCATAGTGGGCGAAACGAGTTCCTTGGATCTTGTTGACGCTGAGGGCACATAGACGTGCGAGAGCTTCATGCATTGCCCTGGCTAATCCATCTAGCCAGTTGTTCTCCCTCACGGAGAACTGAATTCTTCCAGAAGTGGGTGCTTCAATGCTTCCTCTAAGATCTGCGGTGACTAGCCACTGTAGGTCTCCTCCTAGGGGTCCTGGAAGTTGAGCTCCAAGAAACTCCGGGTGCGGGCGTCCTAGTAACTCTGACAGTGAGTCCAGATCCCTCTCGAAGATCAGCTGACCTCCGTTTCCCACCTGGTAAAACTTGCTGAATTGGGTCTCCATCTACAAGAATTAAGGATGAGGAAGTTAGTGAAGTAATCAAGTGTGTCAAATTTTAAGTAGTAATGTAAGAATTTTGAGGAACATGAATTTTTGAGAAGGAAAGAATTCCCAAGGGTAAGAGAGGAGATAGTTTTTCGTAAATACTCACTTTGGTTTTGAAACTAAGTTTTTGTTTGAACGTCCATTCTAACTAGGGTCTCCTATGGTCAGGATGGTTCTGATACCAACTTGTCAACACATAGATTTTTAATCCCAGATGCCCGTTATGCCATACCTCGCAATCCCATGATTACCATTTTTGCGAGACATAATGGATTGGATATCACAGTAGATCATCCATTACAAACCATACATAAGGTCTTACACAAATAAGGATCTCATGATCCAGTCTTAATATAACAAGCAGCAAAAATAAAAGGTAAGCGTAGCGGTGGGGTCCATCTTCAGGGGCACAGGCAATGCTGATGAAGGCAAATAGTCCTAGTTATCATAGCCATCATGCTGGCTATCATCTTGATATTATCCTTCATAGTCTGGCCATGATAATAGCCAGCGACAAAAGCCATGAGTACTCTTTAAGTACTCGCAAACTACCACTAACAAGTAGGATAGTTCTAAAGTTAAAGTGCTAAATCTAAGTTTAACTATAAAGTTAATTTTGAAACCTAAGCTGAGTTCAGAAGAAAAGAAAGATAAAGTAAAGTTCTAGAATCACTGAAGTTGGGAAGCTATTGTCATAAACACAACCCTGTTGTGGTCAAGTCAAAGTTCATCATTCATTTCAAGTTCTTTAGAAAACATCTGACAACGAAACAGTATGGCCATTCCAACTGTCCATAACCGCGGACGCGGCTATTCGAATAGTTTGACACTCTGCAGAGGTGGTACACTTTCACCACAAGATTCGATACATCTGTCAGGGATAACCCTGAATCATCATACTTAGTATGCAGATAATCAAACATAACCTTCCCTTTACACACCCTAGTATAAGCACCTCTCCTATGAGCATGGCCTCCCAACCATGACCATCTGTCATCTTGGGCGCTGCATAGGTGGACAACATTGAGAGGTAGCCTCAGCTCAAACCTCTCCCGCGAGGGAACTAATACTAATGCATATAAATTTCCAGCTAAGCCTTACGCAATTCAGATAGTGTGGTTGTACGGTAAATTTGGAATGGTATCGCATCCGAATCCAACCATCAGTTTTATAACAGGGTTAAGGCTCATGCCTTAACATTTTTATCATAATAATCCATTTGTGTTTCTCAACACATGTCAAAACATCTCAATAGAATGACTCATCATTCCAAGGTTTTCATAATTCATTTTCACCAAGTGTTCCCATCTAAAGTGACTCAAATTTTTGATCTACTCTAAACTACTAAGTTAAGAGTGTTCATTAAAGTGGAAAATATGGGTTCAATCTCATGCCATAGAATGACATCTAAAGGTTACCTAAATAGGTCAAGTTTTATACTCTTTATGCTACCTTCAAAACAAGTAAAGAACTTTGTGTAAACCAAGGGAGGTAAAACTTGTAAATAAGACTTGGGGTAACTAATAGTCAAAGGGGTGTGATCAAAGCATGCCTAAGGCATCTTTGCTAAACCATCTAGTTTGATCCTAGCTTGCTAAGCATTAAACTTGCAAGTGTTTGCTTGCATTTTTAATGGTGGCTTGCCTTGGTTGGTGCAGTGGTTGAAGTTTTCTTCTTCTTCTTCTTGGTAGAACTCCTCCTCCTCGAAAGCTTGGTCGGTACTATCGGCTATAAAGACATACGGAGTACACAATCACCAAACAATACTAAACTAGGCTAAATATCATTCTAAGACACACATTTTATGATCTATTATCATCACAAGCATCACAAGTTTAAATCACTAGTTTCATCTTTTTAATTTAGAAAAGTAATTTCTACTCATTGAAAAATTAACTAAGATTTAATATTCACCACTTAAAATATGGGATCATGTTGACACATGTCATCACCACATATTCTAACATGTGGGAATGAGATTTAAAGGTTGGATCATAATTACTTTGGTTTAAGTTCATTATTTAATGATTTTAAAGTGACTAGAAATGCCTATATAGTATTATTTTGGTGCTAGTCCAAAGTCACTGTATGTAAACCTTGATATTATTACATCTTCAGATAGATATGATGAAATGTGATTTTTGAGAGTTGGAATCAACTCAAAACCTGTCTTAGTTCATTTTATAAAAATGTTGTAAGGTGCAAAAGCTTCTGTTTTGTTATTTTTACTAGGAGAGATCTATAACTCTAATTGGATTAAATGCAACAGGCTTGGATAGATCATTTCAATACCTTTCAGGAAAAATTGGTTTCATGCTATTTGCATTTGTAAAACTCCCAGAATTGAATTTTAAACTAGTGGATAGAAACTAGATTAACTAAAAAAGAAAAATCCAATTTTGAATGGCTGGGCTAGCGCGGGAACGAACATGGGCCGGCCTAGTGGTGCTCCGCGGCGCGGGGCTCAGCTGACAGGGGGTCCCGCTGGTCAGCGGCACTTAACACGCGAAACGGTACGCGCGCTATGGACCGTAGGATTAGAAGGGGGATCTACGGCTGAGGTTCGTCGTCGACGACGAACAGGTCGCCGGCGAGCTCGAACCCTAGCGGCTCGGTGGGGGTCTAGCGGGGACGTACCAGGGCTCCAGCGACGATGGCGAGGCGGGCAACCGAACTGGAAGACGACGGCGAGGCGAGGTGTGGTTGCGGCGGAGCTTAGGGTGCCCTAAATCGCAGGCGCCCTTCTCCTCCTACTGCGGCGAGCTCCGGCTCCAATTCCGGCAAGGCAGAGCTCGAGCGGCATCGGCTAGAGGTGGGTGAGGTTCAGAGAGAGGTGGGGAGTGAGTGAGTGTGGAGAAATGAGGCTGGGGAGGCCGGCTTATATAGGCCCGACGGTGAGACCGAGCGGTGTGGGCAGGTGACTCCGGCAAGGGCAGCATAGGGGGCTAGCAGCGTGGCTCGAGGTAGGGGACAGTGAGCTGTCTCCTGGCGGTGTGCTGAGGCTTAAAGGCGCGGCAAGGCGGGATCTGTGCTGGTCGGGCGCGTCACGCGCTCTAGGCGGCAGAGGCGGCGGGTCCGACGGCGAGCGGTGGCTGGGGTGCGTTGAGCGGCCAGCGGGGGTGTCTGGGGTGTTCCCTAGGTCATGGCGGAGCGGTAGGTGCGGGCTGGGGCCGAGGGACGGTCTGTGCACACAGGGACAGAGCATGCTTTGCGGGCGGCATCGGCATGGTCGACCAGCTCTGGGCGCGGCGGTTCCTGGCCATTCTACTCTCTCTCTCTCTAGGCTGGGCTGGTTGGACAGTGGCGGTGGACCACTGGCAAGCGTGTAGACATGGCGAGCGAGGGGGAAGCAGTCTGCTGCTACGAGGGCCAAGTTGGCCGGCAAGGTGCTCTCGGCATGGCATGGCAGTGTAGCTCGGAGGTAGAGGAGGTGTTGGTGTTGGTCTGGTTAGACTTGGAGGAGACAAGGGTGATCAAAGCACTCCAATTTGCTAGACAAGATCAACCCTAAAACAGTAATAGTTAGGCCACTTTGATCTTGCCCACAAGGTGTTTGATAGAATGGCCGAGAGAGAAAAACTTTTGAATTTTGAGTTCAAAATTTTTGAGTGTTCTCCACTGGTACTAGGTAGTCTCTGGTTGCAAGGGTTTTGAAAGTGGAGCTCAATTTGATGGTTTTTGAAAAAGTGGGATCTTCCCATATGAAATAGATTCAATTTTCCAATGCCTTTTAAATATAGTGTTTGAATGTTTTTAGCAGATCAAAAGGTGGGCCTTGGTACCTCATTATGTGTACTAGCAAGGGGTGTAAAGATCATGAATTGTCTCTGTTAAGAAATGAGTGCTAGGAACACTCAAAGTAGTGTAGTGGATTAAAATGGCCAAAATGACCATTCCTCCCTTTTAATTCTTTTTGATTTGATTTTCTTTAGTAAAAGTTTGGGAATGATGTAGGTGATGTTTAGATCACCTAAGAAACATTTTACAACCAAAGAATCACAGAACCATGGCAATTCAAATCAATTCCTAATTTAAATACACATACACATGAATGCTTTTATTTTTAATTTGGAAAAGTTTTTGTTAACCCTAAATTTGATGATTTAGATCTTGATAGGCTTGGATTAAAGTTTTGGGATGTTATATACATACCGTCCGATCGCGGCACTTGGACGATTGGGATGGTTTTCGTGAGATCGATCCGCGAGTAGTCTGTTATGTGGCATGATTGGCCACGCTTGCTCTGGACAAACTGGCAACACCGGGGGCTCCCCTATTGCGTGTGTCATGACTCACCAGTTGAGCGGGCCATATCCCAGTGTCACATCCCTATTACTTCTCTTCCTCCCCGTACTTCTCTTCCTTCCCCTCGAAGCCACATTCCCCACTTCACTCCCATCCTGCCGTAGCCGCAAGCCGACGGCGCCGCCATCCCAATCCCCTCTCCGGCAGCCACCACCACCCCCTCCCCTCTCACCATGGGTTAAAGGGGAGACGATGAGGAAACACGTCGTGACGACAGGGACGGTGATTTCGATGTGAGTCGTCTCATCTCTATCTCTATCATCCGTGGCCAGTTATCTATTTTTTTAGCCAGATCTACTCCGTTTACTCATGCGCGTATGATGTGTTAGGCCAACCAGACGATGTATGATGCCGACTATCACGGTTTAGCGGATGAAGACAGTCCTCTGCTATGTAAACATGGATATGTGCCCACTAAATTTGTAGCGTTCGAAGGACGAAACGTAGGCAGGAGGTTTCTACGGTGTCAAGGACATCGTGCAATGATGCGAGGCGAAAGTTGCGGTGTTGTCAAATGGGTAGACCCAGAGTGGCCCAAATTGATGCAGAAAATGTTGGACAAACTATGGGAAATGACTGTTGAGTTGAAAGAATCCGCATTCAGCTCACTTCTTGACAGTGTTGAGATGAAGCTATGGGAACCAGTTGACACAACCAAGCATAAGCGAGATCTCATGGGGGTGGAAGACAAGGTTAGCAAAGTCGAGAAGGAGAGGGACGCGACGTTGGCCCTGAAGGCTAAAGCAGAGCAAGAACTGACTCAAGCAAGGAAGGATCTTCACCAGGACAAAGTCCTGCAGTTCACAACTATGAGTATTGACAAGTGCATGAGGAAAGATGCAGAGAAACAATTGAAGCTGTGCAAGGAAGATGCTAAAAGGAAGGAGCAGACGATTCGATCCTTGCTCTCGCAGGAAGATGCGCATAAGGCTAAGATTAGGAAGATCAAGGAGATGTGTGTTAACTAGTTCTATTTAGCGTAAGCCCCGTGCCTTTTTTAAGTTGTAATAGTTGTACTTGTTGACCTAGCGGTCTGAACTATTGGCCCTGGAGTCCTGGGAGTAAAAAAATTGGTTGCCCGTTAATCAGTCTTAACGCTGCATTACTTCCTTTTGTCTGATTGGGAACGTAACCGTGGACCAAAGACACCTTTTCTACTAGTGTATTCTGACACTGGTGGTTTGTTTAAACGTAATCTACGTGGATTGTGCCGCATGCAAATGGCACAACCACAATTTATAAAGTGGAAGCACGTACACCCAGTTACTGGAGATCCGGGAGCTTCGCTAGATGCAGGGGATGCAGGAGCAGAGAGGCGGTGAGATAGACGGGCTCAAGATTAGGCCAGAAATTGGTACCCATTTCCTCCTCATCTGGGCATTATCGGTGAGAACATTGTTGTTTATGTTGCCACGTCGTTGTGCAGCATCTGAAATAAGTTGCTTCTTCGTGGAGTGTGGCAGCTTACATAATTTATTTATGTGCCACTTACATTCCGTCGTATTTGGAGACCTCCTTCCCCTCAGCAATCGTGGAACCAGTGGATCATTGTTTTCAGATAGTAGTGGCAAAATCACAATTTCGGATTCAACTACTGACTCAGGCGTTTCCAAACCCTAAGTCGCGGTACATTTTACTCAGAGAACGTGGGTAGATTGTTTCGCCCAGCAACGTGCCACACACAGAGCGATCAGAATTTAACATGATTACATATATAGGTTCAAGTTCAACACATTACTATGCATCTTCATTGCCAGCAGCCTTCTTCCGCAGCCTGGGTGCCAAGCCTTCACGTCCACTGGCTTCTTCATTTCCTGCTTTCTTCCTCTTCCTCGATGCCAATTTTCTTAGCTTCACGTACTCTGCATCGCTGGGACAATGGGCACCAGAATCGTGTCCAGCATCATCTTTCCACTCGTTTTTTATTTCTTCGGGCAGCAAAATCACTGACCCTGCAGTCATGTTTCTAACCTTGCGGCGCTTCCTGTCAAAGAAACAAGACTGTTGCATAACTGCCTAATATCTACAGAGTAAATAAAACAAAAATTACAATTCAGCACAAACATGCGAACCCCAAGCGACCTTTGCTTACCAGGAGCTAATTGGGTTCGAGCAACCACCCTATCCAAGAATAGAAGGGTGACTCCTAGTTGCAGCAGCTTCCACATCCAGTACATAACATTTTAGGTCAAACATGGTAGCTGAAGCATACCTTTTCATCAACCCAATTAGCTGACTGTCACACGTTATAGGAACCATAATGCCACGTTCATCCATGAAGCTGAACTTTGCTGTCTGCTTTGGCCATAATTCAACATGATTACACAGAGCAGAAACCATACTAGATATAGTGCAGATCTGTGCAGGCGCTTCTTCCATCATGAAACAATGGCTTCCATACCACTTGCCATTAGAGTCGTACCTATAGAGGACTACCGTAACCAGGTAAGGGGGTCCGCGCAGATCCCACTTGACAGAAAACTGTGGACAAAATATGTTTGTCATCGTTGGGCTAACAAACAATTTGAGATTCAGTAGTCAGCTAGCAGTTGTAATTAGTGCGAATAGCAAAGAGAAGGATAGCTCACCCGCTTGTAGACAGAACTTCTTCTTTCTTGATAGTAGGATCTGCCATCCTCCGAGCTGCTCGGCTCGTCGGCGGCGGAGGCGGGCTAGAGCCTCACAACGGTGGCTACGGCATGCGCCATTGGAGCTCGGGGTCAGCGACTGGGCGCAGCAACTGGCCACAGCAACTTGGCGCCAGAAGTCAAATGTCCGAAGGGATCGTCCTGCCTGGAGGGTGGATTCTGACGCCGCCGGTGCTAGGGAAAATCTGGGAATGGATTTGTGAAATTGGTCAATGCATCCAATCCACTTAGCTGCTCGATTTGCCTAAGAGGTTGCCGCGTTGGCGCCCGTGTCACGGACAAATAACCGACATGTTGGTCCCGACCGTCTACTTCACGGGGCGGTTTAACGGAATGTTTGTATTTGGCAGGAGTGAGATGAGTTTGCCTCGAAATGGCCCCTCTCAGTAGTTGGCGACCCAACTTTTCAAAACGTGCTAATTTCAGGCAACTTAGGTACCGCCATGCGCTGGCCTGCCAACTTTGGTACCGTAGACGAACAACCCCCATATTTATGGCTCCTCTCTGAAAGAAACAATAGAGTGTAAATATGCTTCACTAATTGTGAGAACCAAAACAAATGAAACACCCATATGCCTAGAACATTTTCTCTCTTCAGTTACCTTCATCCACTCAACCTTGCACAACCTCCACCTTGCATTTCTAGTTGTAGCATCTAGTTGTTTTAGTTTACCGCTTACTAGTAGTAGTAATTTCAAGTAAAAATAACCTTTCATCATTAGTTTATTACATTACATAAAGGGCCAGTAGCAGATCTAGAAATGGAGCAAACCCCGGACCAAAATCTAAGTAGAAGAAATATCCTCTTAGGATGGCGATTTTTTAATACTAACTACAAATGAACATATATCTTGGCATGGACCCAAAAAACTATTTTTTTGGTATGGAACCAAATTTACATACTCCCTCCTAGTAACATCTTTAGTGTTCCGATCCATTCTCAATAGCTTTAGTTGAGATCGAATGTCCACTATTGGGAGTTCATTTAGTCTAGGTAGCCTCTTCGGCTCGAGGGATCTTCTTTGGTCACTTGAGAATTGCATTTGTTGATTAGTTTGGTTTTGAGATCGATGGGAAAAATCGCTTGATATTTTCTTCTTAAAACATGAAATCGATTATAGAAAATTGTTAAACTATAGAATCACATCAATTACAATTTACAAATCAATCCAGTTGAACTATTTAAGAAATCAAGAGATTACCTAGTTGAGAGGGAGTCACAGCCGAGGCGAAGTATAATCATCAGGAGTTCTGCAGTTGGACACTTGGCTGAAGAAATGAAGGTAGAGCCATAGCCAGGGGCCGAGCTGGGCAGAGCAGAGGAGGCTTAGTCGATGGCTGGCGATTGCATGGAGGACTAGAAGAGGAATAAGTCGAGGAGGGCAGGAGGCAGCAGCGAGGAAGGGTAGGGACGGGGTCCATCCGGGCCTTCGGTGAGGCCGAGGGAGGCAAGCCAGCATGGCGGTGAGATCCTATTGTAGCAAGTGATTGTGGGTAGGCCTAAAACAGGATTTACTCTCGTTCTTTCTGCTAGGTTTGGTCTACTGAGTAAACCAACGAGGGAGGGGAGCAACGAGTTGGGCTGCTAAACCTAGGTTGTGCCCCAAGTTAAACTTCTTCTCTATAGATGCTAGACCGGAATTTTCGCTGCGCCCTAGGCCATGGTCCTGTTTTACCTAGTCCTGGATCCACCCCTATAAAGAGCCATATAAGTGAGTTATAGAGCTTTATAGAATAGATAGTTTATCTTCAGTTTCTTGTGGGTTCGACAATCAAATACTTACCAAATTGAGATATATTGATTCCCTACTCTTGGGGATTATCAGCGTGTTTAATATCCTCCTTATAGCGTTAACCTCCTTTTGTCCATCTTACGTTTTCACTTTACCGTTTGTGTGTGGTTTTATAAGTAGTGATTCTTGGCACTCGAAGTCGGCACATGTTTATGGGCTTTAGTGTTCCATGATTTCAACTGGTTTTCCCTTGTTATAATAGTTTTGCTATTTCACGAAATATGACAAAGCACATAGAACAAATGACAAATAAGCCGAAAATGCTTAAGTTTTTATAAGTGCCCAAAATATACATGAATTGTTTTGTAGACGAAGTTTTTGCCGCCTTCATAGTTTTCATGCATTATATTAGAAAAGACACCCTAATGCAGCGAATCTTCTCTATGTCTACTCTATAGGTGACTTTGGGGAATCCTCCTTCTCTCCCGTCTCAGGTGACGAGGTGGTTCTTTCTTCTCCTCCTCCTTGGGAAGCCTCATCTCGAGCTTCACTAGAAGACTCTTCTCCTTCTAGGTGAGGCAGAACAGGCTCAGCGGCAATGAGGATATTGGGATTGACCAAGTTGGCCACATGGCTATCGTACCTAGCCATGGACTCCCATATGGATTTGGCATTGCTCATATTGCCATGGTATTCCAATCATGGAAACGAATCTCGTTTTACACAAAAGGCAGTAAACTTACAAAGGATTTTGATTTCCACCGACATACGCTCGTCAAGGGTGTTGTTGCGTACAATACACAATGCCTATATGGTCATTCGATCATTTTGGATTTTCTCCATCTGATCAGCCATGATAATATGTCCATCCATGACTTGGACACCATGATTTCCCTCTCGTGCCTCACCGGTTCTACGTGTAGGTGAGCGCCATAGACCTCACTTTCTCTCGCCCTGCCCACCAAAATTGCGAAGGACGTGGCCAAGTAGCTGAAGATCACTCCAAAGGCATTAGTAAGCGTGCTAGTATGGATTGGTAAGTTCTGTGAGAACACCATGCATATGGAGTGGTACAATGGTTGCATGCTCTTCATCAGAGGGTCAATGACCTCGCCCAGAACACTGACCTTGTTGTTGGCGTTACCCTCATATTCAAGTTGAAGAACAATGGGTTCAAGATGAAGTTTCTCAGGTACAACACCTCCATCGATAGGGTGTTCCTTTGTAAACGTTGTGGTAGGTGAACTTTCGAGTGTGTATTTAGTTATGTTGTTGGTGATGTTAGTTTGTGATGGTGCTAGGATGTGATTTAACCCCTTATTTTGTATCAGGGGTGTGTGTTCCCCAGCCATAATTAGTAGTCAAGTTGCATGAGATGCATCTGATCCTAAACCTAGGTACTATGTTAGTTGTTAACTATTTCTATTTAGTAATTAGTTAAATTATGTTGCTGTTGTGACTATATTTGATTGTGTCATGGTAACCTCACCTCTTTTGAAAGAAGTAAGCACATCTCATTGTGTGTGCCAGCAGATACCAACTATGATGTCAATCAAACAAGTGATTCTTGCCTCTTCTCAACCATATTTAGAAACTATAAGCATGAATGCAAACGAATAGAGTTCGAGCAAGCTAGATCTGGCTCGGCTCAACTCATACTAACATTTGGACGAGCTCATATTGAGTTGAGTTAAAAATCAAGCTATAAGAGTTGGTTCATACTCAGCTTGTTACGACCGAGTCGGTCTTGAGCTAAGAAAAACAATACAATTTTCAACATTGCTTGCATATAGAAGTAAGAAAATTTCTATTCACAACATAGATAAGTAATAAAAAATGAACTAGAAAAGTAATAAATTAAACTTTCATATTCGCTTAATCATATCTCATCCACATTAGAAGTAATAAATTTCACCCACAACATACAAGGTAATAACTTAATATATTTTATTTTAAAATATAGCATACTTATCATGCATAGTCATATTGTTTCGAGCTGTGGAGCTAAATTGTGCGAGCTAGCGTGGGGCTCAAGATCCAGCATTTTCAACTGAGCTATATAGGTCAATCATACTTGACTTATTTTCTAGTCGATCCCGAGCTAGCTAAAAATGAGCTGTTCTCGATCCATTCACAAGTCTCGAGCTTTTCATATGTCCCTAACTACAGGCAACCTTCACATGTTGTCAACGACTAGGTGGACATACGCGCTTCGCTCGCTGCCTATAGTCTATTTGACATAGTGTGGTAGGTGTGTTGTACCCACTACTGATAGCACATTATGTTTTGTTTGTGTTACAATAAGTTAAATATATGAGCATGTACGTGGTTGAGTGTTTTAATAGGTAGACAAATGTATTATTTATATATTAGACATGTATGAAACCGAGAGATCTGACCTTACACGTAAGAAGCGAGCCCTTATTTCATATTGAAGCTCATAAGCAACATATGGGTACCAGCGTCTCTTCAAGTAAACAAAAAGGTACATCAACCAAACTTAAAAAAATACATCGAACAATAGACCAAGTTCAGTACCAGAAGAAACTGGCATGTTACATGATCAAGGTAAAAAAACCAATAGTATCAAAATAAGCTAACTTATGAAAATCACACGATAACCTTGTTCGACTGCGTCAAAATCGACGGTTGCCACTATTTGGATTGCAGACTTCCAATGAAAGGTACAACTTTGTATTCAACACTTATAAGTGGCTGTATTATTAAATAATTACTTTAATCAATATGGACAACCAGATTACATATATACTAATACTATGCAGGAGTTATGCTTGATATATTCCAAATTATTTACTAGTTCAATAAAATTTAAAAGAGTTATGCTTGATATATTATAAATTATTTACTAGTTCAATAAAATTTAAAAGAGAAGGTATGGTTATAAGTTCTCATGAATCTTTAAATAGAAGTAAGATCTAACATGTAATCAAGTTTGATAATTTCTGTACAACAAAATGAAAAATGGAAGTTATGATATTTTTTTTGGACCTAATTAGTCGATAGAACCCGCTTGTTCATTAAGCATAGAGGATGCTCCAAATCAAGGTCACTAAAAAATTTGTTAACTCGGGTAGAAATTGTATAACAACATAGAATATGTATCAATTTACACAACCTTCTCATGTATTCTTGAGATATGCTAATATATTCAAAAGCAAATTCAGCTGCAGAGCCTAAGAGGGGCTAAAATTAGCTTATTCGGCTTTGTTTGAGGAATACATACATGTTAATTGTTGAAGTAACATGAAACACGGCCGTTTCTCGCAAGGCACGACCATTTATCGCCCTGTTAGTGCTCCACGCTTTCCATTCAGCAGTTCTTATGTTAGATTACTATAGATTTCGGGTTCTGGCCAATCGCTCTACACCGCGTCATTGCATGCCTCACGAGCCTTCTCCTTTTCAATTCCTTTTTTCCACCATCCGTCCCTGATTTTTCCAGTCAAAGCGGTGAGGATGATACAACATCATCGCGTAGTCCCGCATAGGAGCATCTCTACCCGCGTCGCCTCCTCTCTCTCACCCCCACCGTCCCACGTGCTCACCTCCTCATTATGTTCCTCATCACTAGCAAAGTATGGTGGCGGACGGGTGCGCGAGGTCAGG
Source organism: Avena eriantha (assembly GCA_910589775.1). Taxonomy (NCBI): domain Eukaryota; kingdom Viridiplantae; phylum Streptophyta; class Magnoliopsida; order Poales; family Poaceae; genus Avena; species Avena eriantha. Next base: position 432,310,444 of record OU342741.1, read on the forward strand.
GGCGATGTTGAATCGGTACTAGGCAAGTTTGAGGCGGGGAAGCAGAGGCGGCCGACGCTGGATGCGAGAGTTGTACGGGGGCGGTGGCCTCATGAGTGGAGGGGCAGAGGGAGCGAAGGTGAGAGGGAGAGATCGGGAGCAGAGGGGCCTTCTCCTTTTTAATTCCTTTTTCCGTCATTTGTCCCTGATTTTTCCAGTCAAAGCGGTAAGGACGATATGACATCTTCGTGTAGTCCCGTATAGGAGATTTTGGTACCCGTGCCACCCCCTCTCTCTATCTCACCCACTGTCCCACGTGCTCACCTCCTCCTTATCTTCCTCACCACCGGCAAAGCGTGGCGACAGACGGGTGCGCGAGGTCAGGGGTGATGTTGAATCGGTACTGGGTAGGTTCGAGGCAGGAAAGCAGAGGTGGCCAATGCAAGATGCGGGAGCTGGATGGGAGGAAGTGGCCTCGTGAGTGGAGGTGCGGAGGGAGCGGAGGTGAGAGGTAGAGATCAGGAGTGGAGGAGGCCACGCACGTTGCTGGGGAAGATGGAGTAGGGGCTAGGATGGGCGGGAGCTCGGGATTTGGGAGCTCGGCTGGAGGGAAACGGGATCGAGATGGGGGTGGGGTTGGGGGCAGGGATGGGAGGGACCAGCTCGTAAGACTTCAGTCAACACCTAAAACTACACGGTTGAGGTGACTTGAAGTGAAGATCAGACGGTCAGAAACACGCGCGCGAGCATATGACCTCAGATGGCTCGCTTTTGCTCAGGTTTAAGCTATAGTATAATTCTACAATGTGACTCTTGGATAGGTTTTTCGGACCATGTCCTGAGGGGCTATGCATGGGAGCTTAGGGCATCTTCACTGGCACGACCCAACCGTCCGCTGACGTTTAAACTGACGCGTGGTTTGGCCGTGCCCTCTCTAGCTGGGCGACCCATTCGGACTGACTCGTCCGATCTGACCCATCCGTGCATCTAGTTTGGGCAACGGTTACGTCAGGACGGACAACGGGTGTGTCCTTCTGTGGGGATCGAGGGCCCGCATGACATTGACCCAATGGCCTTCTTCTACTAGCCATCAACAGAGAGAGGAAGGCTGCTACGAAGGTTGGTCGCACCGTAGACGCCTGTGCTCCTAGCTACCACCACACATCAATGTCATCACTTCAGCCTCCATGCCAACATCCAATGTCATGCCTTTTAACAGGCCACCCACAGTCATCTTCTTCCACACCACACACTCTCCTTCCTCCCATCCTTCACTACCGGTAGCAAGCCATGGCCGGCGGCATTGGATCCAGGGGAGGGTGTCTAGGACGACCACCAGGCCCTGGCCATGGTCGTCAAGGTAGGTGCAGAGAGTGTGGCTAGAGCAGCGCGCCGCCACGGTCTCCCTCACCACTGGGGCCTAGCCGTGGCCATCGAGGAAGGCATAGGGTACGCGGCCAAAGCAGCACGCCACCATGATCTCCCTCACCACCGGCATCACGACCACCGTTGTTGCCTCAACTCGGGCCATCAACATCAGCCTCACCGTTTTCGAGTTTGTCGTGACCATCCACTCAGGCATGAAGCGGGATAGAATGCTCCTTCCCCGCAAATTTGTGTCATTGGTCGACAGTGCAGAGCCCTAGCAGGTCGTGTTGTGGGTGCCCGGTGGAAAAACCAGCGTGTGGCCGGTGGAGGTGATGTTCGATTGCCTTGGCCAGATGTTCCTCGCCAACGGATGGGAGGAGTTCTCCCGCGCGCACCAAATCCAAGTCGGCCACTTCGTCATCTTCAAGTATGACGGCGAAGCCATGCTCACCGTCAGCGTCTTCGACGACACCATGTGTCGTCACCACTTTCGCTCTAACTCTGACTCCGATGAGTAGGCTTAGCACTAGACTAGGTTGTGTACTCACCGTGTATCGTCTTTGTAATCAAATTTGCAATGTGAGCATCGGCCATTTGCAATGACCAATTTCTATTCAAGTCTAGAAATGTTTTATAAGCAAACCCAACCTAGAACAACAATCTAACTATGTGCTGCCTACAGCGCTGGCGGCGGCATCGACGGCGGGTCGACAAGACCCCATGCTTTTTCGAGAGAGCGGTAGATCGCAACCTACGTCTGTAACTCCTCTTCATCTTGGGCGAGGCGGGCACGCAGGTGAGCATCGTTGGGATCGGCCCGTACCGCTGCCAGGGAGTGATCACGCATGTCTGTGAGCGCTTGATGCCGCAGGTGCTCTAGCAGAAAGACGTGGTCCATTACCTCCCACGTGAAAGGCTTGCCGGTGGTCCTATTGCGGTCGAAGTGAGTGCGTTGTGGCTGCCTATTACTATACAAACTGAATATATGTGGCCGCCCCGGAATCGGAGGCAGCAACACGTCCGGTAACTTTGGCGGGTCCGGGGCCACGATGGCTCTTCTTTGCCATGGTTGTGAACGCCAGTGTCACGACGCCGATGGCCAAGCATGGTGGTTTGCGAGGGATTTCTCGTTGTATCTATCTTGGCTGGCCTCTTGTTTTTATGGCTGCGCATGGACGCGACGGCAAACACCTAGAACATGCAGAAAGTGGCGAGAAAGAAAGGCGGGGTGGCGAGAACACACTAGAGATGCACCGGCACTAGCATCGGTGGCCACAGTGATAGTCTATTTGCTAAGCGCGGACATATGAGTCGCACCGTTGGGCGTAGCTCAATCCAAACGGATAGAAACAGACACTTTAGGTCTTTGGGTCAGCCCGGTGAAGATGCTCTTAGATATGGCCCAGTCAACCAATCACACCCATAGACAACAAGGACCGGTTATTACAGACAAAGGTGATATTCTTGAGTTTTTCAGTCGGTTTTACTAATCCGTTAATAGTACCCCCAATTTATTTATGTTAGCCGTAAATTTTTCCTTGCCGCTAACCCACTTCGAGGACGGATGTAATGATTAATGAATGGAAAATGATACGATTCTCCCGGACGATGGCATCGTCCAGGTCGCTACTCGCTACGCTCGCACGGTTCGTGTCTCGCGGTCAGGATCTCCATGTGCACACGTCTTTACAAATACACACCACTCTAGGACAGGCCCCACGCACGACCACCAAATCCAGCTCCGCCGTCGTCCGGCTATCCAACGCCACCGCTACCCCCGATCATCTAACATTGTCATGGTCGCGGCCATGCAGCACCGCCCCCAAATTCCCCCTTCTCCGTCGTCGGCGCTCTCTCTCACACACATAGCAGCGAGCCGGGGATCTGCAGCCGAAGGTGCTACAAGGAGCAGCTGACGCTCTGCCAGCGACGATCGACGCATGAGGAACGAGCGGTGCTTCTACGAGCGTTGAATGACAGTGCTACAATAGTCGGGCATCACTGCTACGACTGTCAACCCTGCTACAATCTACCACCGGCGCTGCTACAATCTCGTATTGCTTTTATGCTACACTTGCTAGATTTTTTTGCTACAACTGTTTTGTGATTTTGCTACAATAGTGTAGTTTTTGCTACAAGTTATCTGGCGAGGTCTCCCGGCTAAAGTCTCTAGCCATGTATCCCGTGAAGTCAGATTTTTTTGCTACGAGTAGTAGTTTGTTTTTGCTACAATAGTTTAATTGTTTTGCTACAGTAGTACAAAGTTTTTGCTACGCGTTCTCCAGCAAGGTCATCGGTGAAAGTCTCTGGCGAGGTCGACTTTGCTACAATGACAAAAAAATTGCTACAAAGTCTCCGACAAGGTATCTGGTGAAGTCTTCGGCGAGACACTATTTTTTTATTTTTTTAGCGAATGTATTTTTGCTACGTGTATCAAAAACGGGATATTTTATGGCAAAACCGGGAGTTTGTAGCAAAACCAGGAATTTAGACAAAAAGAGGACACGTGGTACTCCCCGGTTCCCTCAAAGAAACAGAAAATCCCCGGATGCAACATCTCTCATATGTCTTCACCAGATTGTTGTATAGTAACATTTTCTCCCGACACTGTAAAAAATTCTTCAAAATTATCGCAACGGTGAAACATGTGCAACAAAATAAAAAGAGAGACGTTTGACACCAAATAGCACAAAGTATCGTGGCTTGTCTCGTTTGTGTCTCCCTCTAACAGGTGGCGAAGACACGTACCTGGCAGCCCCCCGGCGACCACGAAGAGAAAAGCCAAACTCATCTAGGGTTCCGTCCCCTCGTCGGCGACGCTACCGGTCCGCTCCGTCCCTGGTGGCCTTAGGGCCTTGGAGGCATGGCGGACTGATGACCCACAAGTATAGGGGGTGTATCGCAGTATTTTCGAGAGAAGTGAAACCCAATTTATTGATTCGACACAAGGGGAGCCAAAGAATATTTATAAGCCTTAACAACTGAGTTGTCAATTCAGCTGCACCTGGAAACAATCTTGCTCACATCAGTTTATCAGTAGCAATAGTTTTGTAGTAGGAATAGCAAAGTAATAGCAGTAGTAAAGCAAAGACAGCAGTAACAAAAGCAATAAACAGTGGGATTCGAGTGCGGTAGGCATAGGGATGGATGGACGGGCGTTGCATGGACAAGACAATTCACATAGCAACCAGAACATAGGGAAACTGCAGCTAAATAAGATAAAGCATCCAAGTACTAGACAATCCTAGGCATGTGTTCCATATATAGTCATATGTGCTTGCAATGAGAACTTGCACAACATCTTTTGTCCTGCCAGCCCATTTGCAGCGGGGCCTCTAGCAAACTACTGGCAATTAAGGTGCTCCTTTTAATAGAGCACCGGAGCAAAGCATTAACACTCCGTGAACACATGTGATCCTCACATCAAAGCCTTGCCCTTCCGGTTATCCGATTTCTGTCACTTCGGGGCCATAGGTTCCGGACAACAACGTGTGTATACAACTTGCAGATAAGACCAAAAACAATAATATCATAATGAATCAATGACATGTTCAGATCTGAAATCATGTCACTCGGGCCCTAGTGACAAGCATTAAGCACAACAAGTTGCAACAAAGTCATAAAGCACTAATAAAAGATACTAGGTACCATGCCCTAACAATCTGATGCCATTACATGAACGATCTCATCCAATCCCTACCATCCCCATAGCCTACAGCGGGGGATTACTCACTCATAGATGGGGGAAACATGGATGGTCGATGGAGATGATGGTGAAGATCGATGGAGATGGCTCCGGGGGCACTTCCCTGTCCCGGCAGGGTGCCAGAACATAGACTTTCTGTCCCCCGAATCTCCCCTTCGGTGGCGGCGGGGCTGCGGAACTTCTTCTGGAAAAACGTCGAACCCCCCGAAGTTTTTAGGTCAGAAGGCTTCTTATAGGCGAAGAGGGAGACCGAGGGGGTGCCTAGGGCCACCACACCAGGCCTAGCCCGTGCCTGGGGGGGTGTGGCCAGCCCCTGGCCCTCCTCCGTCTCGTATCCTGGCTCCGTGAGTCTTCTGGAAAAATAGGCACTTTGGCTTTTATCCCGTCCAATTCCGAGAATATTCATTTTCTGACTTTCCTGGAACCAAAAACAACAGAACACAGGCAGCTGGCACTATGGCTCTTGTTAATAGGTTAGTCCAAGAAATCATATGAAAAGTACTCCAAAGTGTGGACAAAACACGAGAAAGTGGATAAAACCAAGCATGGATCATCAAAATTTATAGATACATTTGCAATGTATCAACATCCCCAAGCTTAACTCCTGCTCGTCCTCGAGTAGGTAAGTGATAAAAAGAAAGAATAATTTTTGAGGTGACATGCACCATCAAAGAGTTGACCAAATTATTCATAAAACATTCAAAGCTGGGATCAAAGTACTTCAATCATAACATGAAAGACAAAGTTCTAGCAATAAGACAAAGAAACTATGAAGCAACATGAAAAGGCACAAACAAAAGATTCATGAATAACAATGCTTTGCAAGACGTTTGTTTGTTTCACATAAAGAAAACATAGCATAGTGGCATTCAGCTTGTCCCTCATAGAGTAGCAAACATAAATGCATAGGACACCTTCGAAGTTTACAAGAGTGACTAGATACAAATAGTTTAAAATAAGCAATATCAAGGTATGCATCAATCAACAAGTCTTGGGACAATGCACATAGAACTAAGAATGGCCACTATGCTCTCAAGAAAGTGCTCATAGAATGTGTGGAGACTCAACGAGGAAATGAACAGGTTTTGAAAAGTTTGAAAGGCTTCCAAATGCTGAAAGTATGGTACTCATTAGCTTTGAGCTCTCATTGCCCCTATCATGGGCATCTTTAAGTGGTTAAGGTTAAAGTGACACAACTAAGAGGATATGCTTGACAAGTTATAAATTGAAGTCTCATGCCCCTTACTTACGAAGACCGATCCTCATGCTACTCAACTTTAGTCACGAGTAAGCTCTTATCATTGTAAGTATATACGTACCATAGAGAACTGCCAACGGGGTACCCCTTGCACATGATACAGAAGCTAGCCCATAATCAAAATACAAGGCAAGCAGACAATGAGCATCTCGACGATCTTTTTATTTACTATGTGCATAGATTTTTATTGAGGATGCTTCCTAGAATGCTCATTATGGTTATGTTGCAAGTTTCCACCATGATTAGGCATGGCTTAGGCTAGCGGCCCAGGCGTTTCTCTAACATACATACAAACTCCATGATCTTACAAGTTCCACTTTTATTTCACACCGCCGAGATCCATAAGCAAAAGAACATGATATCAACTAGGTACAAAATACCTATGAAGCGTTGAAAGCGGTCCCCATGATACATGGTTCAGCTAACTTCAACTCATAAAGCACAAGCATATACGCAACAAAGAAAGACCCAATGGTTCAAGTTTATTAAATGCAAGAAAGTAAAGTGTGCCATCAAGTTCGTGAGAGCTTTACTAACTAACTTTCTTATAACAAGCAAACATTTCATTTAGAAGAAAACAAGGCATATTGAATATGCACGGAAGTAGAAAATGATGCTAATAGGTAGGAATGGTGGACACTTTGGCAATATTTGGTTTTAGGGAGTTGGAGACATGAGTAAAACATACTCAGTGGAAGTGAAGGCTAGCAATAGTAAGGGAGCGACAAACGAGAGAGCAATAATGGCCATAATCATGCAGAGCGACAAAACATCATTGATCAAAGCATAAAGTGATACTACAAGTTGAAAACTAAAGGATCATAAAGGCTTATGGTGACTTGAGATAGTCATAACATGGTGTGAGCATGTACCAAGTCAACCCAAATAAAACATCAAAGGAGAATACCACTATAATATGCTTTAATATGCTAAAACAACGCATGATTCATCCAAGGCACATTAAGCAATCTCAATTGTTTATAACAAGTCATGCTACAACAAAGAATACTAAGCATAAAGACAAAACAATATCAAGCATGGCATGACAAATCATAGGCCATAGTCAAAAACAAGCTCTCTTTACCACTTAAGTATGAACTTTCCTACTCTTTTCCAAACCCAACCAAACTATTTGCAAACCAATGTATGAAAGAGGGGGTCCAACCAATTTATTCAGCAAACTAAGCAAACCACGCAAACTAAAAACCAAAACGAAAACAAAAAAGAAGACGCTCCAAGAACAACACAACTGTGCATGAAATAATAAAAATGAAGTGTTTGGAAGAAACCTGGGATTTTATTGATGAAGAAGGGGATGCCTTTGGGCATCCCCACGCTTTGACGCTTGTACTTCTTGGATATTTCTTGGGGTGACATGCGTGGAATCCCCAAGCTTGAGCTTTAGTCCATCCTTCATCTCATTACTCATTCCTTCCATACACCTGAAAATTTTCCTTCATACAAAACTTCACACAATCTTTATTAGCAACATTAGTGCACTTAAGATAAATAAGTCTTAAGGTTCAGTTCTAACACAAAATAAACTTCCATTAGGACACTAGCTACTGTAGAGCTTCCCTCAAAAAGCTCAATTCCCCAAAAGAACTCAAAAGGAGCCAACAAGAAGCAAATGCAGAAAATGGCAGAAATCTGTCAAAACAGACCAGCAGGTAAAGACGAATTTTTTAGAAAACCTTCTGTTACTCAAATAAAAAACTGTTGAACTAACGAAAGTTAGATAACAACCTGGGGCAGAAGCACAAAAAATTACAGCTCAATCCAACATACAAAGATCTCTCACGAATTTTTACGGTGAAGCACAGAAATCTGTTTCGGGACAGCAACTTTCCCAATCATTACTTCTCTCTCATCAGAGGTTACTCTTAGCACAAAAAGCAAATAAAAGTATAAGGAGCGGTTATTACTGAAGTAATAACTTCCAAGACTCATCTAAAACTTTTGGGTTATCTTCCAATAAGTATTTTTCTTTAACGCATTTAAGTTAGGCATAAGCAAAAACTAAAATAGATAGAATAGAAGTAAGCGGAGATAATCACGGTGAAAACATTGTTTTGTTCAATGAAATCATTTTGTTAACAAGGTTGATCAGGTCTTGTTACCAAAACAATTTCATATGAGACAAAACTTTGTATCCACTAATGATTATGTTACCTCAACCTTGATAGCAATGGTCCCAATCATAATAGTTTCAAAATTTTCTCATGGTATGGGACAATATATTTCTCCAACTTGAATACCCTCAACATGTTCAATTGAATTCAAACCATAAGTCCTTTCAATATTCTTGGGGAAATAGATAGTATGTTCCTTGTCATTAACATTGAATGTCACCTTCCCTTGATTACAATTAATAACAGCCCCTGCAGTATTTAAGAAAAGGTCTCCCAAGAATAATAGACATATTATCATCTTCAGGCATAAAAGTTTGAGAGGATGCTCTCATAAGGAATATGAGTTGAAGTAAAAGAGAGCATCAAGGAGCAAATTCAAAACACATTTAAGTCTAACCCACTTCCTATGCACAGGAATCGTGTAAGCAAATAACAAAGTGATAGGCATAGGAAGATAAAACAAGAGTAACTTCAAAACTTTCAGCACATAGAGAGGTGTTTCAATACCATGAAAACTTCCACAACCATATTTTGCTCTCTCATAATAATTTTCAGTAGCCTCATGAAGAAACTTAACAATATAACTATCACATAAAGAATGTTCTTCATGATCTACAAGCACTAGGGCTTTATTATAAACATTTTCAAGAGAAACCTCAGGAACATAACATTCATTCTCCTTTAGCAAGCAAGGGGGACAATCAAATAATGTAAGGGATAAAGAGTTACTCTCATTAGAAGGTAGGCATGGGTAGCTAATCCATTCTTCCTCCTTTTGTTCATCACTCTCCTCCTCTTTTTCATCTAATGAGATTTTAGGTTCATCAATTTCTTCTTCCATAGGATCCTGCAAGGCATTAGTCTCTTCCATTTGTAGAAAGCATCTATTAAAATATTCAAGAATATAGCCATTTTCATCCTTGTAATTATCAAAGAAAAATTTAAGTATACCATACACCTCATATTTGTAAGGTGAATCATCAATATTTTCAAGCAAACTAGCAAGTTCAAAAGCACCCTTCCAAGCAATAAATTCTTCAATTTGTTCTGCATCATAAAAGTCATAAATTCCTTTAGCATACGAAGATATGGTATCATTATCACTATACTCACATTGAAAAGGGAGGTGTTTATACCTCTTTCTGCAACAAGACTCATCACAGCAATAAGTAACATTATAAGTGGAGCACACGTTCCTAGCAATGGTATACAATCTATCAATTTGTTCCCATAAGTGTTTCCCTTTTTGTGACAAGCGGTGTTCCTTATAATAATATTTTTGATCTTCTGTGAACCCACCTTGCCAATAAGCTTCAGTTTCAAAGAAACCAACCATTGCCAACAAGCATGATAAAGCAAGACAATAACAGACCAACGAAAATAACAACTAGAGTAGGAACTAATTTTTTGTATTTTTTGATAAAGAAACAAGCAAACAAGGAGAAAGATAAACTTAGCTTGAACAATAGTGATTCCAAGTGAACTTGATAAATAAAGCTATGCTCCCCGGCAACGGCGCCAGAAAATAGTCTTGATGACCTACAAGTATAGGGGGTGTATCGCAGTATTTTCGAGGGAAGTGAAACCCAATTTATTGATTTGGCACAAGGGGAGCCAAAGAATATTTATAATCCTTAACAACTGAGTTGTCAATTCAGCTGCACCTAGAAACAATCTTGCTCACAGCAGTTTATCAGTAGCAACAATTTTGTAGTAGGAATAGCAAAGTAACAGCAGTAGTAAAACAAAGACAACAGTAATAAAAGCAGTAAACAGTGGGATTCGAGTGCGGTAGGCATAGGGATGGATAGAGGGCGTTGCATGGACAAGACAATTCACATAGCAATTAGAACATAGGGCAATTGCAGATAAATAAGATAAAGCATCCAAGTACTAGACAATCCTAGGCATGTGTTCCATATATAGTCATAAGTGCTCGCAATGAGAACTTGCACAACATCTTTTGTCCTGCCAGTCCGTTTGTAGTGGGGCCTCTAGGGAACTACTGGCAATTAAGGTGCTCCTTTTAATAGAGCACCGGAGCAAAGCATTAACACTCCGTGAACACATGTGATCCTCACATCAAAGCCTTTCCCTTCCGGTTATCCCGATTTCTGTCACTTCGGGGCCATAGGTTCCGGACAACAATGTGTGTATACAACTTGCAGATAAGACCAAAAACAATACTATCATAATGAATCAATAACATGTTCAGATCTGAAATCATGGCACTCGGGCCCTAGTGACAAGCATTAAGCACAACAAGTTGGAACAAAGTCATAAAGCACTAATAAAAGATACTAGGTACCATGCCCTAACAATCTGATGCCATTACATGAACGATCTCATCCAATCTCTACCATCCCCATAGCATACAGCAGGGGATTACTCACTCATAGATGGGGGAAACATGGATGGTCGATGGAGATGATGGTGAAGATCGATGGAGATGGCTTCGGGGGCACTTCCCCATCCCGGCAGGGTGCTGGAACAGAGACTTTCTGTCCCCCGAATCTCCCTTTCGGTGGTGGCGGCGATGCGGAACTTCTTCTGGAAAAACGTCGAACCCCCCGAAGTTTTTAGGTCAGAAGGCTTCTTATAGGCGAAGAGGGAGACCAAGGGGGTGCCTGGGGCCACCACACCATGCCCTGGCGCGGCCAGGCCCAGCCCGCGCCTGGGGGGGTGTGGCCAGCCCCTGGCCCTCCTCCGTCTCGTATTCTGGCTCCGTGATTATTCTGGAAAAATAGGCACTTTGGCTTTTGTCCTATCCAATTCCGAAAATATTCATTTTCTGACTTTCCTGGAACCAAAAACAGCAGAAAACAGGCAGCTGGCACTATGGCTCTTGTTAATAGGTTAGTCCAAGAAATCATATGAAAAGTACTCCAAAGTGTGGACAAAACACGAGAAAGTGGATAAAACCAAGCATGGAGCATCAAAAATTATAGATACATTTGCAATGTATCACGGACCACGGCCTCTCGCCGGCGGGAGGTTCTCGTTTTCTGTTTAGCCTTTTTTTCAGTATCTTCTTCGGGATGTTGAGGCGGCGGCTACGTCCTGAAGTCAGAATAAGGTCCTCCCTGCCCTATCCTCGCTCCGGTGGTGCATCTAGCGCCGGCGCAGGGCGCGTGGAGTCATGTGTCGGGCGGATCTCTTGGGATCCGGTCGTTTTCCGTATTTGTCGGTGTAGTTTGAGGTCAGTCTCTTCCAATCTACGGTTGTCATCTTCGACGATGGTTACTGCTCTAGTGCGCTGGTCCTATGGGGTCTTAGCACGATGACTTCCCATCCGTCTACTACAACAAGCTCTAGTACGACAAGCTTTGCCCGGCTCCGGTGATGGAGGGGCGAGGACGGCGGCACGCCATCGGCTCGTGCTAGTGTCTGTAGTCGTCGCTAGGTGGTCCAATGATCTATTTATAATTTGTATTACTAGTAAGTCTTTTTGTACCGCTGTTGATGATTATCAATAGATTGGTGGAATTTCGCAAAAAAAAATAGCACAGAGTATCACAAGCACCCTCACTCCATCAGATTGCGGCATTGACTCTTGAAGCGGTGACCTTCAAGGCTAGAAACGACCAACCACAGCTTTGAATCAATAAGTTTTTTTCTTTCTTTTGACGTTAGACAAATCAAAACAGAACCCAGAGCCATTTGCTAGACGGGCCTAACGCGTTGAGCCATTTGCTACTTCCAACCCAGCAACCAGCGGCCCACAGCCCACAGCCCACAGGATAGCTCTCCTGGCCGCCTCCCCGTGTCCGTAGCCATCGCGCTCTCGCGGCCGTCCAAGCCCAACACGGGCGGAGCAACCGAAGCATCCGGAACACGCCGAGCACGACCGTCGGATCCGTACTCCAGCGTGAGCACGCTGATCCCAGCCGTGGACGCGAGATCCGACAGAGGTCCCGGGCGTTACAGTTAAAACCGAAAGCTGTAGCGCAGGCAGGCGGCGTCGACGCCTTCCTCTCCCCTAATCCGTATTCCAGTCCTCCGTGACCGTTCCATCTCCAGGCTCGTCTCCTTCCCCTTCGTCGTCGCCTCGGCGTGTTCCTGATTGCAGCTCCATTCTACTGGGTCAGTCACTCCTCTGATATGCTCTTCTCATAGTCTCATCCTGTCCTCCTGACTCTTGCATTGCATCCTTGGCTTATATGTAGAGCAATGCCCACTCTTCTTTTTTTACTCCTACATGAATCTGGGAGAAGGAAGCATACTGCCCTAGGGTCGGATTTAGTCAAACAACGGTAGCAGCTTACGTTTCATCACTAGTTTGACTTGTGTAGTGCAAATATGCAATGCTCATCTTTCCTGGCTTCGTCACTCATGCTCTGAATCCTCTGGTGGATGTGTGAGACTTGCGCTGGTTTGCTCAAGATTCAGGCTTCTATACTTGTCACAATGCATCCTGCTCTCCATCTTTCTTAAGTGGAAATAAGCATCAGTACTCCTGAATTCATTGTATCTGCACCAGTCCAAGTGTCCAACACTGGAATGCAATTTGCTCTCGTGACTCATGAGGAGCAGTAACATTACCTTTGTTTCGACATCAGATACACTCTGACCACAAATAACCACAACCTTATCTGCAACTATTTAAACTATTGTGTGTGGACAGCCGTAGATGCCAATGCTTACTCTTATGGGCATTACTTATGTCGTAAGGGTTTCCTCTTACTCTGAAAGGGCTTCGTGGTCAAAAGGAACTCTAAAAGAGCTTGCATCATACCATGTCATGGTAATTCCAGTGCGGATGACAAAGCTCCACATAGGGTTTCCCACATAAATGGAAAAGTCGATTCACTACGACATACCTGATATGTGTCGTGCACCTGCAGTCTCATCCATATCCATATCTGAAACTACTAGTTGTGAAAAACTATTGGTTGGAATTGGATATCTTATACCCATCAGGCGCTTGACTGATATCATTGTTCGAACTTTTAGCAGGTGTAGGCCAATGGTTTTATAGTTCACTGTCTGATATTATTTAAATGACTCACGGTGATCAATCAGCTTCTAGTGACTACTTTTTATGGCCTATGGAAATATTCTCCCGCTTTTTAATTAAAAAAGGAGTCCACGGGAAAGCATTCCTCGAATCAGGCTTTTGCCCAGCTATATTAATATAGTAACCGTTTGAGACCGCTGATGAGCCAGACAGCACACCGCCCAAAATAAAAAACAAAGAAAAAGAAGAAGAACAAGAAACAAAGCCGACAACAGTGGTTTGATGAACGAGGATGACCTGCCACCGCTGCGCCCTCCGGATAATTCCACCACGCTCCTAGCGCTCCGAAGCATCACGTACCAAGCAACACCCCCAAGAGGGAAAACGACGACAACGACGCTGCTGCCCAGACTAGTCCTAGGGTTTCCCCTGGTACGCTACGAGAGGTGGGGAAGAGATACACCCGACGCCCTTCAAGAAGGACGATGACACCCACATGCGTCACCGCGTCGGTGTCAAGATGACAAGGATTTCTCCCGACCTCTCAAAAAACCACACTCCCGGACGCTTCGTATTTCTCCACCAAGCTCGCCGCCCGCTAGCACACGCCAACACGGTCTTGCAGTCACCACTGTCGTCTCACCGTGACTCACAATGTGAGGTTGGTTTGATCGAAAAGAAGAAACTTCAGCGGGGTCGGCGGTACAGTAACACGCGGGAGGGAACTACCTCCACCGCCGGAGGGCGATAGCCGACCGGATGTAGCCGCAGGGGCAAACCAGGCCCTCATTGGCCCGGCCGAACCCAAATGGACTCGTGAAGCCCCGCGCCACACTGCAGGAGGGGTGTCACCGTCGCCACCAACCCTAGCCCAAGTCCCTACTCATCCATCCACCAGTGGATCCGCCGCCACCGCAGATCCCCGCCGCCAAGCAGCCGCGCCATCGCCACTGTGGTCACCGGACCAACCGGACCGCTGTCGGTCTGAGGAGCACCGGGCTCGTACCCTCGGCCGAGAGACTAGACTACAGCTAACCCATCGGAACAGGCAAGTGGTATTGGTGAACAAGCCGACGGCAACAAGCAGACCGGACACGGCAACCTCCGCGCCGTCCGCAGGCCGTACCTAGCTACGGTGGAAACCAAACTTGAGCACACTTGGCCCACATCTAGCCATGCCACCAACGTGGCTGGGCAGAGCTCGCAACAGCCAGATCAGGCCCAGATCTGGGCCCGCCTGGCCTAGATTGAGCCCAGATCGAACCTGCAACGCCCTGCATCCAAGCCACGCAGCCAGAGGCCCTCGCTGCCCCCTGCCTGCACCTCACCGCCGCGACCTCTGCCGCCAGTCAACCGAGCCTCGCCGCCGGGAGAAGGGGCCGAGCCCGCGCCATCCAGGGCCACAGACCGCCGCCGCCCAGGACCAGCCCGCCCAGCAAGGCCGCCACACCGTCGGAGGCCAACAGTGTCGACACGCCCCTCGCCCAGCGCGCCGCCCTCCATGGCTACCGCGGCCCGCGCCGCCATCTCCACGCGAGAGGGGAAGAGGGAGCCCCGTCGCCGCCAGCGCCCGGGCTTTGTCCGGCGACGCTGACCGGCAGCGGTGAGACGGAGGAAGGTGGGAGGAGGGGGTTTGGGCGGCGGCGGTTAGGGTTCCATCCCCGTCGTCCACGGGAGCGACGCGGGAGGGAGAGGGGTTATTGCCAATACACGTGTCTCGGGAAAGCATTAGAAATGGATTTGCCAAACTTGTGTGATCAGACGCTGTTGTTGCTCTTGTGTAACTGCAACTTGCTAAGATTGTTATGACGTATTTGTGACGCTTTACTTTATTAGCAATTGCTTTCAGATCTATTCTTTAGTCAGAAATACTGATCTGGTTGCTTGGTCACATCCTACAGCTTAACACAGTTCTCAGAACTTCTGCTATCATATGAAAAAGTACCTTTTTTGCTTACGGTCTTAAAGCATACCGGTGGATAGGTCTAAGTGAAGTCTTGAGTTTTCAGAATCAAAGGACCAACCCTTAAGGTCCTATTTGATTGAAGGGATTTTCACAGAAATTTTGAAGAACCAAAATCCTCAGGAGTTTTTGCTGTTTCATTTTGTTTTAGGATCTATTTCCGTATGAAATTTTTCTAAAGATTTTACTTTACACTACATGTAAAAGAAAACGGATTTGCTAGTTCTCATGCGCCTGAGAACTTCTTAGTTCTCAGTCGCCTCTTTCACCATTCGATTTACCTCGTGATTCGTGCAAAGTGTAAGTTACACATGAGTTGCAACTAGGATGTAACTGAGAATTTAATGAGTTGCAACTAGGTTGCAACTGAGAATTAGTATAAATCTTATGAGTTGCAACTAGGTTGCAACTGAGAATTAACACAAATATTAGGATGACATCAGCGACTTAGACATAAGAAGTTCTCAGGCGCCTGAGACCTAGGCACTCCCAAAAGAAAATTATTCATCCACTCAAACCTCTTGGAAAGAATCACCTTTTTCCTGTGGTGCAACTCAACAAACTTTGATTCAAATTGAAAATTGTATTATTCAAATGGGATTTCAGTGCAATCCTTAGTTTTGCAAGTCTTCGTTTTAACTTGGTCTCAGAGCCGGAAAAATGAAAAATTGGGGGCCAAACACTTCTGCTTAATTTTTCTTTGTGCCATTAAAACCTTACATTTTATTTTATTTTTCCACCTGTCTAGTATCTCCTCTCTTGTTGCTGATAACCATTTTTTAGATCTCAAAGATTCAAGATGGCAACTACTTTCACAACACCAGTTCTCTGCAACTTCAGGGGCAACCCAAGCCTGCAGCTACGTCCCCTGAACCTGAGCACCAGACAACCGCTGCATTTGCACCTGAGGCCGGCGAGGATCACGCCAATATTCCCAGGCTCTGGGGCGTCGAGGGACTTCCGCGCCGCGGCCGTGTACAAGGTGAAGCTGATCGGTCCGGACGGGAAGGAGAGCGTGATCAACGTGCCGGAGGACAACTACATCCTGGACGCGGCCGAGGAGGCCGGCCTGGATCTGCCCTACTCGTGCCGCGCCGGCGCCTGCTCCACCTGCGCCGGCAAGGTCCTGGAGGGCGGTGTGGACCAGTCGGACCAGTCGTTCCTCGACGACGAGCAGGTCGGCGCCGGCTACACGCTCACCTGCGTCGCCTACCCCACCTCCGACTGCGTTATCGAGACGCACAAGGAGTCCGACCTGTACTAGCCAGTAGTTTCATTTCATGCAATCTTGACAGTGCGATCTGATTGATCTGCATTACTGCATACGTAGCTGTCACTGAATCTTGGCTAAATTTTATTCCCAGTTTATCGTGGTCTACTTTACCCCCGAGCCCTCTCAGATTGGTCCGACTGGTCCACACCGCACGCACGTCTCTTTCTCTCCTCTGTAGCTTTGAGAGTCTCCTATGAGCGGCCGGGGCTCGCCCGTGCCCCTCTCGCCGGAGTAGCCGGAGGGAGGCGGTGGCGGGGGGTCGCCGGAGTAGTTGTAGTTGTAGTTGCTAGGGTTCTTGGCCTTGTGCCGGTAGTGGGCGTTTTGCCCAGTAGAGGCTGCGGTGCTTCAGATCTAGGCGGACAGATCCTGAAGCTTCTAGGGTTCTTTCTTGTTTCTCTCTTGCTCCGATGGCCGGAGCCGAGGAAGAGCAGAGAGACAACCGCGCTGTTCAATAATATCGTTGCCGCGGGTCTCCATTCGAAAGGTGGTGGTGGAGGGTGCCCTATTCCGGCCGGTCGTGAAGGCGAGGGGGAAGGGTGCATTTGCACCAAGCTTGGCGAGGCTGCTATGCTCCTGGACGGCCGTGGAGGCGAGGGGAAGTGGAGGAGCCGGTCTGTGCTCATCTTGTCGATCTGGAGAAGGTTGCTCTGGTTCTTGCGGAGGGGACGGATTTGGTGCGGAGGGATGGGGAAGCCCTTCTTTCTCCTTCTCCAAGTTGCCATGGTGGCGATGAGGCGAAGAATGGTGAGTTGGTCTTGTTCCTCCTCGAGCTCCAATGGAAAGTTGGTGGTGCTGCTTCTGGAGCTTCTTCGCAGTGGTCTGCTGGCGGCGGCGATGCTCCTGGACTACTGCCTTTTCTTCTCGAATGGCGACCACGGGATCAAAGCTCCATCGGAGGCCCTCTTTCGAAGCGCAGCGTTGGTGCTCGACGTCTCGTCGTCAGCAAGTGGTGCGTCCCCGCTGATTGCAAGGTGGCCGACGGTGTAGCTTCTTCTCCGGTTAGTGGAGCGTCACGAGCAAGAGACTCCCTTGACCTCGCCGTCGGCTAGAGGTCGCCGGAGATCGGTGGTGGAGGCACTCAAGGACTTGATTGCTTTTCATTTTCTAGTCCTAGGATGTTTTTTGTAAGAGAGGCACGCTGTTCATTTTTATCTAGTTTTGCTAGGTTGCTTTATGCAAAGGACATTCTGTAATTTGTACCTGCTACGTATATTAACTCGCAGCTGGATCCAGATATCGTTCAAAAAAAAACTTTACCCCGAGCAAGTGCGCTCGCTCTTGTCTCTACGTTCTCCTATGGATATCTCAGAATCTGTCGAGCCACCTTGAAGTAGACGGCCGCGTTGGTCTATTACTATTAGGGCCGGTACGATGTGTGCGTGTCCAAAATGGATTCGATGTATGTGTATCGGACATCCCATCGGCGTCAGGTGTGCACTGTGGGAGGGAGACAGTATGCAACTTGCTATCCACGACCATGGGGGAGGGAGACAAAGGGATGAAACACAAGACGATGAACTGGCTGAAAGACGATTTGTAGGGTAATAGTGCCGACTTAAAGAAGCCAAATGGAGAAAAGGAACCGATGATTACGATGTTGTTCACATGGAGCATATCGAATTATTGGCATGAATCATAAATCATAAGTGGGTCAGAGGCTCTAAGCTAATTCTACAAGCTCGGTCTAATTCGTTCGACTAAATGCATGTTCGGAACTTATGAGTGAATCCCACTAACCGCATTGGTGCAACTGATGTTTGTATTATGTTTTTGAGCGACCGGTTCCTTTTAATTCAGATACAAAAAGGGGAAACTCTCCTGCACCCTCTCCCGGACCCCTCTCCTGCACCCGCGCGGCGGCGCCGCGCCGCGCCGGGCGGGCCCCTCTCCTCCCCGGCCGACCTCCCCCTCAAGAACCTCCCGCCCGCTGTTGTCGCCTGGGGCATCACCGGGCAAAGATCTGGCAGCGTGGCGGCGGCAGCGGCGACCCTGTCCGCGATCTGGCGTGGCGGTGGCGGCGTCCGCGCCCGCGCTGGTTCAGCGGTGGCGTCGTGGCTGGCGGCGGCTAGGGGTCCTTGGTCCAGATGGTTGTACGCGGCGGTGGGAATCCGTGCCTATGGCCGAGATCTATTCCGTTCATCGCCGACATCGGCGCCCAGGATCTCCGGGCCATGCTCGCGACGCTAGGGCGCTTGGGCTACTTTCCCTGGCATGGTGGTGGTGACTTTCTTCTCCGTCGGAGTGATCGGCCGGGCGATCTTGCCGCTATGCGACGGATCCTGCTAGTTTCCGGTGGGTAGCGTGGGGGCTGCTGGCTCGATTTCAATAAAGGAGGTGGTCCTCGGATCTCTCTCGCACCAAGACGAAGATCTACTTCATGCGTGTGTCCATTGATCTGGCCAGAGTGTCTAGTTCCGGAAGGCTCCGCCGACGAACGCCCATGGGCGCATATGCCTGGAGCTTGCTGGATCGGAAGGAATTCGGTCAGGTGCACCTGTATTTTTGTTGGCCGTTTGGTTTCAGTGGGAGTGCGGTGAAGCATTGCTACCTGTTACCATCATGCGACATGTCTTTGACGATACACATGGTAAAGTCACATGCGGAGAATGTCATGAAGGCAGAGACATGTGGACGAGCTATGGTGGATTGAGTCTTTATGGCGATGAGGATCTGGCTTGGTTATCTGTGACTCGCAGCAGCGTCTGTTAGAGGGGGCAACATCACAGGAGGAGTTCACAGTCTTACCCTGCAGGGTGAAAACCCAAGGTCTGGCCATCATTGGTTGTGTCTAGCAATGGTCTTGCAGAAGGCATTGCTTTGCGAGCGAGGACTTTTTCTAAGGTGAAAACCTAGATCTTTGATCGGACGATGACAACACTTGTGCACTATTTTCTTCTTGGAGACGTCACTTTTGGAGAGATTGGACTTCTAGTGTTGTTTTGGTGGTGGTAGTGTCGCTGCTGCTAAGCATCGGATTGTCATCAGGGTATGCGTATTGCCATTAGGGTGTGCGTTGATGCAGATGCCGGGTGTAATTGGTATCCGTGTGATATTAATATATGTTTATTTTTAAAAAAGAACAAATATGCTTACGCGCACACGTTTTTAGTGAAACCAAAAAAAAAACACGCACACACGCCGCTAGCCTTTTTACAATTCTAAATTGTGTTGCTAGACAAAACCAACATTGCAGATCTTCGCAAATGCGTTACACAACTTAAGAGAATAAACAACTGGCAAGCGACATTGCCGTCGCTGATGGCCACGAGACCTAAATCCCATTAGACAATCCCTTCTGACTCGAAGCACCGTCAGTTCAAGATAATATACCGACCTTTTCAAATTGAAGACAGAATAATTTATGTTAAACATATTCTATCAAATTCATCTGCCATCTGTATGAAAATTTATTAGAGTTGTGCTATGTCAGTTTCTGATATTTGGGAGAACAAAAAAAAAGACAGAAATCAGTAGCATACATGAAACAATATAAAGTAGATATCAAGGTTTGAGGAACATGATTTCGAATACGATTTCATATTTTACTGCCGGTGCCTTTCCTACATTTTCTGTTCAAGAATACATATGGTCATCCAAAGTGACGAATACTCAAGGTCCAAGTACTTGAAGTAGAGGAACTTTGCGGGCACCATTGCCCCCAAAAAAGATGCCTCCAAAATTTAATCACGTTCAACAGCACAAGTATTACATCCATATCTCTGCATGTAATAATTTAAAATTCTGAATCGCTGGTTAGCATATAAAACATACAGGCATGCCTCATGGTGATGACCGGATAAGACTTTCAGAGTTTGGCATAATGGATGGAAGCTCAGTATGAGGATAAATGACCATGTTGAATGGAACCCTGAAAATAACCAATGACATATTTGCATGATTTGCACTGAATCCCTAGAGATATTTGTATTCAGGCTTCTGGTGTATAAGAGTGGACAGTTTGTGATGTCTATCACCCATCTTCTCAACTGAAGGTGGTGGGGCTGCTACAGTGAGCAAAATACCTTGAAGCAGGCTGTTGCATTGTAGTCACGATTGACGAATTACCATTGTAGCTGAAGCAAATTCTAAGGAGATGGACATGAAACAACACTGAAAACGTGAAGCAGAACATGCAGTTCCATGGATATCTAGACTTCTTTTAGTATATATATTAAAAGATAAATACATTTTTTTTCAAAGCTAAAACATCTTATATTTTGAAACGGAGAGAGTACCTCATACCTCAAATTCTTAACCGCCAAGCTTGACACGACTTGTCTCCCCAAAGAAGATCTTCAAGCAAATGCAAAACCAGTTACTTGTTAATAAAAACAAATCAGTTAATAGATGTCAAACTGAGCTACTCGATTACAAAATTAAATAAATTGCCTAACTCTTTTCACCAGTTCGGACTTTTGATCTAGTTAGCTATGCATGCAATTCAATATGGTATCAGAGCAGGGAATAAATTTTCTAGCCCTTTCTTTCAGTTCAGGCTTTTGGTTGAGTTGGCTAGTGCATGCAATTTAATAAGATATCAGAGTTGGAGGTTTTAGGATCAAATCCTGGACCAACGCAATAATTAAAAAAATTGCGGCTCCCCAAAAACGCGTCACAATTGGCAAGAGGGTAAAGACATAGGGTGAGTGTTGAATAAATTGCCTACTCTTTCTATCAGCTTGGACTTTTGGTCTAGTTGACTAGTGCATCAATTTAATAGTTATTTCTTAGAAATGTATACTAATACAGTGAGCACCTTGTGCATTCCCCCGTCCCGGGGCGCCGTTGTCCGAGGATGTGGAGATCCCAATTGGTGTCGGGGTGTCTGTTAGAGTATATTACGGCTAGACATATTTCGTAGTTCAATATTGTAGTCTAATTCTATCTCTATTAGGATTCTTGTCTCTCAAAGTCTTCTAGTACTATATAAACAGCCTAAGGGCTCACGATGTCATCACCTCTTGCAATATCAATACAATCGGTATACTTCCGCAATATTTCATGGTATCAGAGCGGTTCGCTCTGCCTAGGGTTTAGCCACTGCTTTCGCCACACCGCCCTCGGCGAGATTGAGCTCCATGATCTTCGCCGACAACACTAAATCTCGTAGCTAGTTTTCTCCCTAGATCGGTTTAGTAGTTCTAGCAAATTTCTTTTTCCTATTAGATATATTTTCTTTTAGCCACCAAAATCATCGTCCATAGCCGCATGTCGTCATCACGCACCTCTACTTCAACCTCGGCGTCGACTCAACTCCGGCAAATCATCGGTAAGGAGGCTCTGCGTGGCGCCCCAAGGGACGCCTTCATGTTCTGCGTCGGCTGCTCCGTTCTCACGTCGTCTCCATGTCGGTCCGTCTTCGCTAACATCTACCGGGACGCACGTACCTAAGTACGCGTCTCGCTGTCAACAAAGGGCTGCATCTTCATCACACGTGGTCATCATCGCCGACAACCATCTACACCAACAACATCGCCACATCGTCGCCGCTACCACCGATCGTGGTCATCGTCAACGCCAACAAGTTCTTCTCCACGAGCAACGCCGCGCTCATACAAGCGGAAAATACGGGTCTAATCCCCAAAATCGACTACCGCTATAATTCAATCGCCATCGGCAACTACCACCATCGTCTTCGTCCACCACGACCTTGTCGCCAGAGACGTAGTCTAATTTTTATTTGCACCAAGTCTGTGCTTAATTTTTCTTCTTGCAGCCACTTTGTCTACTCCAACACGACGGACAACTTCTACACCGACCGTTTACGGAAAATTTTCTTTGCTCCTCAATCCGGCTCTGGCACGCCGTGATGGTCCCTGTCTTCGCACGTTCGATATTGGCAACACTGACCTTCGTCTCCGACACGCTCCCGAGTCTGGCAATCTCGACATTGCGGGTCGAGCTACTTCGATCCAAATTACGTCTACCTCAATTACTACAGCGAATTCTCCAGGCTCAAACAACGACATCGACTACAACACAATAATAACATCGACATCGTCGACTTTATCAATGGAGGCAACTTCTCAATGGCACCATCGACCACAACTACAGTGCTAGAATAAACAACGCCACCCAGCGTGTACATGTTTGGGTTGTTCTCCAGTTTGTTGCAGGAGGCGCATGAGTCAGGCTCACGTTGGATTCTGCCGCATAGCGGTTCAGGTTGTTAGCTAGATTAGCGAGAGTCGCAGTCGTGGCCGTTGGATGCCGGCTGCGTACACGGCAAGTGGATTGACAAGTACGAGCTTGGCTACGGTTGATTCGGCTGCCCCTAGAGCTAGCTAGCTAACACTGATTTTTAGACGTTTGAATATGAAGTTCAGTTACGTTCAGTTCAGAACATGGACTCGGCTTCGGATCTTGTGGTTATGTACAAATAGTAGATATATATGGACGTTGGATGTGTGTATCCTTGCTTTCGATTTGCATGTTTCTTCAGACTCTAGCAGATGAATTCAGCAGAATTAGTACTGTTTGTGATTTTGTTTTGAATTTTTTACTACAGTGATGAGAAATGGGGATGGCCACTTGGCTCCACACTTGAACATGAGAAATTCTTCCACTTTCGAACCATGATTGTACCCGGGGACAAATTGCGGAAAAAGGTCAGGATAGAGCTAATAGGTTTATCAATGGAAAATATAGTTTCAAAGTGAATGAAAAATTGTGTCAAGCTATATTTAGAAAAGGTTTTACATACAACTAAATAAAAATGAGTTAAAAATATTACGATACAACTAATAAGGCTGGAGACTTGATCTATTCCTCAACCAGTTTGTAGTTTCGCGAGGTATTTTGTTTCTCCCGTCGCAACGCACGGGCGCCTTTGCTAGTACTATATAAACAACTAAAGGCCACGATGTAATCACCTCTTACAATATCAATACAATCAGTATACTTCCGTAATATTTCAGTGCCGTTCCCACAGGGTGCCGACGTTCGGCTGCTCCACACCTACACCGGTCCTGCGGTTGTCGGCGCCAAGACTGCATCGACATTTGTCACTCTCTGTTGTTGGAACATTTGGAAGCACCGGAGGTGATCGTCCAAGCCTCCCTCGTCTACTGGCGGTGTGCCGTGAGGATGCTATACTTTGGCGGCTCCGGGTTCCCTCGTCCTTCCATGACGAAGATGAAACATGGGATGCTTGTCTTACTTTTAACGGACACGGTTAGGCCCGTCTTCCAGCTGGGGAATCTCTCCCCCCGTTGACCGTTCAAATAAAATCGGTGCCGGTCGCCGCTGCATCTTGGATGTTCATTCTGTCGGCGATGAGGTGCATGGGACATGCTGGCTGCCTGCGGACGGGCATGTTGGCGTGAGGCGAGCTCAACGATATTGGAATTTGGGCCAGTCCAGACGACGGCTTGATGGCAGCGGCGACGGTTCTGCTTGCTGCGCCGGCGGCGAGAGGAGGAGGACGTATTGCTCAGTAGGATACTATTGCTCAGTAGGATACGCGACAGTGGCGCAACGGTGACGTTGATGGCGGCGTATGGATCTACAGGACGCGCAGGTGCGTGAGATTGATTTGGGGGTGTCTTCAGATTGATTTTTTCCAAGATAGTGGCATTTCATTAACGACAGTTTTTTGGGGAAATTTGAGTTGTCTGTCAGTCCGTGCTACGATACATCATTAGAGGGATCTTGGACGTTGGATTTAGAGCCTGGACGGTGTTGATTGTTTGGATCATCCCACTCTGAGCTTTTTTATATTGGTATAGATGGTGAAAGCATGCTACGCCGAGGGCAAATAGCCGTCCGCGTAGCGATGGAGACGACACGGCTGTCAGCGTAGCCAAAAGCCCTCGGCGTAGCCTACACCGATGGTCTCGCCGCAGCCGTTGGCGAAGAGCCTCCACGCCGTCACACGACGAGGTAACGGCGCGCTGCTACGCCGACGGCCAGCTGGACACGTGCCAGCGCTGAGCTGTCCCGGTGGCGGAGCTACGCCGACTGCCTCCCCCTTGGCGTATACGTGCCACGTGTTGGCCTCTGTGCCGAGGCCGTCGGCGTAGCCCTGACCATTTGGTCAAATGCAGGGAGCTACACCGACGACTTGGCCGTCGGCGCAGTGCCAGCCCAGATTTCTTTTATTTTTTCTATTTTATTTCACAGCAATATTATTTCATAGCAGTAATTAACTCATCTAAAACATCAATATTTCATAGCAATAATTATTAACATCATTCAAGCATCATCATATCATTCATACATCATTTAAACATCATCATATCCTTCATGTATACAAGACGACATTAATAGACACCATCCCTACTAATCTAGAGGAGACGGGTACTGTGGAGGAGACGGGATGAACCCCTGATCTCCCCTGGTGAGAATAGACGACGCCCGACGAGGTTGCCGTCCAGTAGAAGCAGCAAAAGAACCACCATGCGAGGGAGTTGTCGGCGAAGCACCACCAGCAGAACGACCGGGCGAAGGACCATCAGGGTGGGTGGGTGTGATCATCCGATGGCTACCCGGCGAGGCATGACCAAAGGGCTCGTTCTCGGAATATCCCGTCCGCTACATGTTAGCAACTTACGAGGCAAAATAAAGAGGTAACCAGTGGTTTGGCAAAGGACTTACTGGTGATGATCCGTAGTATGTCTGTCGGAAACTTTCCCTCGATGACAGGAATGGCACCGGCCCCGACATGGGAGGTATGGGCCCTAAATTAACACTCTATCCCGCTTGCATAGCCACAATCACCGCCTACGAGATAGTTTAGATGTCAGGCTCTAAAGCACCAAACTAGAGAAAGTGGGACTTGTATGTTTTGCAAAAGTAAAGGTCCAAACTTACATTTACGTACTGCGTGTAGACCGTACTTGCCGCCTGATGCCGCTGAAAGGTTACCTCATATTCGTCATGAGCGGCATCGTAGGCTGCCTCGAACTCAGGCTACAATTTCAAATACAATGAATCTCATCAACACTTAACCATGTAGGAACAAAAGTCGTAAAGATGGGAAAAATAAGGAAACTTACATCATCTCTGGAGGTGGATAGATGAGGCTGGCCATGAGGTGGGATAGGTGGGCCGTCGGCGGGGTGGATAGCCTTGAGACGCGTGAAGCTCGTGGTGAGGGTAGGCTTGACCTTTTTATTAAGAATCTTGAGACGTCCATGCTCCAATCTGTGCGACGATAGGAGCAACGACTCCTTATCGGTCTCCGCGTTAATGGGGTCATCCGCATGCGGGTGACGAGCCTTCACCATCATGCTGTAGTTCTGCAAGTGTTCCTGGGAATTGCCGAAGAACACGGGGAGCGAGGGCTGAGGCCTCGAGAGATCGGGCTTCTGGAGCCACATCTTCTCATACACGTCGACGTCATGAATCACCTTCCCGGATAGTGCCTCGGCCACCTGCGTCGCGAAAAGAGATGTTATACGTATCAAGTAGGAAGATGACGGAAAATAAATGCAGGGCGTTTCATGTGTATACATACCATCTTCCCCTTGAAGCGGTCAAAGTTGCGGTTTTCCGTGCAGTGTGTTCCACCATCGCCTCGGTTCTCCGCGTTCCACCTCGACAAGGCTGCAAACTCTTCGTCTACTCTGAGCCACCTCGTCCTAACCAGCTCCTCCCATGCGTCCCGATGCGGCTCAGCCCAGTTGGGGACAACCTAAAAATGCAATACTCAACTCCACATAATGCAATGGCAACTTAGCAGCGATGTAGAATCGCATGACAATTTACTCACCGACATGTACTCTTCCGGAGTCATCGAGTATTTGGGATTATGATTTTTACCAACAATCTCCTCCTTCTTGACCCTCACGCCCCTTTCAGCTCAGAAGTGACTAGCGGCCATGACCTTTTGGTTGTACCACACCTGCGGTGTCAACTTCACACAAGCCCCAAGCAAAGTCTTGTTCGCCGTCTCCTGTTGCTCCTTGTCCACACGATAAAAGTACTTCAATCATGCATAAAAACTATTGTGAGAGTCATGAGTTAGCATGGTGGGGTCATCGACTATGAACGGAACTTGAGAAATATGGCTTACCCAAAACTTGGTGATCACAGCATCAGCAGCTGTCGGAAAGCCCGGGATAATGGTAGCCTGGTAGTCCACCCAATTAGTGGCTAGCCTCCTGACGCCCTCGGGGGAAGTGTACCAGCCCGGCTAGAACTTCCTAATCAGAGCTCCAATCATGCTATTAGGAAGGCGGGGCTTGCTCCCGACAGGAAATGTCCAACTGCTGCACAATAATCAAACATTAGTACATATGCCAAATTATTTATCACCAACAAGAAATTACATGTTTAAAATTCCAAACTAGTACACTTACCCAAGGCCATCTGGAATAATAAGGGCTTTCGCCTCCTAGATCCTAGGCTCAAACCTCTCGTCAGAGACTTTCGACTCCCCATGATTCCACAATTTCTTACACGGCACCTGCACCACCAACTCGCGTGTAGGATATGCCTCCTCTCTAGACTCCGCCTCCGCCTCGTCTCTAGACGGCCCCTCCCCCTCCTCTGTAAGGAATAACTCGGGAGCCACATCGCCAGAAGTGGAGGGTGGTGGGTCAAAGTCCACGCCTCCTCCCCCACCACCTCATCCTCCTCGACCTTGACCTCGACCTCGTCCTCCTCCCGCACCGCCAAGAGCGGGGTAACGCAGATTGGGAGTTAGTTGTCTCCCACTCCGTGTAATGTTTTTCTTGTGCTGTTGCAGCGCCTTAAGCAAAGACGACGAGCTAGCCCTGCCGCTGCTCATATTTTTTAATCACCTACATTGAGTAAGAGAAAATAATTAAGCACAAAGACATAATAAAATATAGACACAAAGAGTAAAATGCATTGAAAAATAATAGAATGCATTGAAAAATAATAGAATGCATTAAGAAAACAATCAAGCACAAAGTCATAATAGAATGCATTGAAAAATAAATACTCACTATCCTTCTCATTCTCATTCTCATTCTCACTATCACTATCTTTTGAGTAGAAAGCTGGAGCCTCATCGAAGGGTGGAGGCTCATCATCGTTGTCATTCTCCGCATGGAACTTCTCGAGCATATTTATGTCATGTAGATCCACCACACTGACCCCGAGTTTCTGCATCATTCTCGAGGTCCTCAAGATCAACAGGTTCTAACTCAAAGTGCCCGAAGTCCTCTTGCTCTTGATAGAAAATTTCCTCGTATGTTACAGGGTCAATGTTGTTGTAATCGTCCTCGGAGGGAATCGGTAGGTTACCATGTGGCAATACCTGGAACACGACTTCCCATCCATTGAGTTCCGCTTTCTGGCATGGGTAGGGCAAATAATAAACTTGGTTGGATTTGTGAGCCACAACAAAGGCGTCGGCTCCGCTATAGGTGGTTGAAGGCCTAACTTCAACTAACCCAATGGAAGGGGTACTTCTCACTCCGCCCCTTGGGTCGAACCAGTGGCACTTGAACACAACGAGATTGAGTTGTGCGTTCGTATGATTGAAGGTCAGCTCGTATACATTCTCTAACCTTCCATAGTAATCAAGGGTATCAGCTCCTCTGGTGAAGACCCCTGTATTTACCCTTTTTTGCATTCGATCGGCCCTTCTGGTGCGTCTCTGTATGGAAGCGAAACCCATTCACATCATACTTCTCATACTTCATGACGTCATGGTTAAAACCCTGGGAAACACATTTCAACTCATCTGACATCTCAACGTTGGGATCAGCTCCCTACAAGTACAGTTCAAAATTGTTGTGCTCATTATATTAGTTACGTAGAATAATAAGGGTCACATATTGCAAGGTAAGAGGGATAGGTTAGAAAATACTTTTTCCATGAACCAGGACACAAAGTTTTTGATTTCCGGGAGTACCCTCTTTAAGTAGAATGTCCAACTCCAAGGGAGAGGGATCCGTCGTTCCTGACCAATGTTCATCCGTGAATTCACTAAGGAGGAGAAAATAAGCATTAGACCGAGACCAAGACCGAGAAGTTTTACCTTATGAAATCGACCACTTCCTTCATGTTCATAAGCACATAGAGCATTACGCAATCCTTCTCTTCCTTCGGCAAGCGGTATTTTAGTCCTTTACCAGCCTTACCACCGGGATATTGGAATAGTCTGGTGACTTGTCCTATCGAAAGATTGACTCCCTTACTTATATTCGAACAATAACCATCAGGGAATATCACGACGTATTTGAGCCACCTGAATGCCTCCTTCTTTTGGACACTATCAAGCCAGAAGTAGGCATGCGGCTTGAACCAATTCTTTCGACGGTCGGTAGGAGGCTGCATGTGTAATCTCTTCCTGTCGCAGAGCTTCTCAACATCGACTCTAGCCTTGACATTATCCTTTGACTTCCCAGGAATGTTTAGGACTGTGTGAAAAGGGACTCTCTGACATTCTTTTCGGTGTGCATCACATCGATGTTATGGGGAAGTTCGAGGTCCTTGTAATACATGAGATTCGTTAAGGCTGCCACGTGAGTCCAGTTGTGCGCTACACCATATCCCGCAAATTGATGGCCAGTTCCCGACGCCGCAGGCACGAGAGCACGTAGCTCAGCATCAATAGCTGCACCATTGAACTTTGGTACCTCTTTTACTTCATGCACAACTTTGCCCTTCTTGAAGTTTTTCATGTCTTCTCTGAACGGATGCTTTATTTTGAGGTACTATCGATTCGTGTCAAATACAACATACTTGCGACCCGACTTTAGCCCAAGAAACTCAAGTCGGTGCCTGCACACTAGGCATGGCCACTTACCAGCTGTGCACCATCCGGATGGTAGGGCATACCCGAGCATGTCATGCATGGTATACTGCAACCAAACTCTCATCAAGAAGTTTCTCTTCGATGCTCGGTTGTATGTCAACGTCCCGTGTATCCAGGAGTGGTTCAAATCATCCAAAATCGGTTGCATGTAGACACTCAAATTCTTCCCCGGGTACTCGAGCCCTGGAATGATCAGCGAGAGAAACATGGTTTTCCATTGCATTAGTACTCCAGGAGGGAGATTGAGCGGAATAACAAACACCGGCCAGCAGCTGTACGTGGCTGTCGACAAACCATATGGGTTGAAGCCATCTGTTGCTATCGCAATTCTGACATTGAGAGATGGCATTGAGCTGAGAAATCTTTGCACCCGCGTATACATGCCTCTTAGCCATTGCCATCATATCAAGGAAGGCCTTTCGCAGTTGACTCCGGTTCCTCCAGTTTTGGCAGTTCCTCCGGTTCTGGTGGTTCATCCAGTGGAGGTGGCGAATTTGGCTGGTCGGCATCGATGAGATCATCTAGCCAGTTTCTAATCCCATCATGCTCATTGCTATTGAGCCGCTGCCCCATAACCTCACTTTTGTCACATTCGTACCGAGCAAAGTCGACATGGGTGACATAGTGAGGCATGTACCCAGCTTGCAGAAGGTGTTTATACATATCATCCTTTTCCTAATGATGACGCTTATTGCAACGAGCACAGGGACAAAGTTGAAAGAACATTTTATGGTTCCCTGTGTTTTGAGTGTTAGATAACAATACCGTGGAGTTTCCTCATGTGTGCTAAGTGTGCAGGGAATGTTTTGGTGCTTGGAGGGGCCAGATTATCCGCCCCTCCAAGGGCTAGATAATCCGGCCTAACCCTTTTATCAAACGCAGCCAAGGCGCGACGCTCGGAGTGGGTTCGGATTTTCTCCCGGAATATCCGTATAGGGGCGGTTTTTTTTGTCCCTGGCCGGATAATCCGGCCTTCGCATGGGGCTGGATAATCCGGCCCCCAGAAATCGATCAAAGGCAGCCAAGGCGCGACGCTCAGAGTGGGTTCGGATTTTCTCCCGGAAAATCCGAACAGGGGCGGTTTTTTCCTTCCCTGGCCGGATAATCTGGCCTTTGCATGGGGCCGAATAATACGCCCCCCCAGGAGGCGCTCAAGGGCTGGCTCGGCGCATCGCTCTGAGTGGGGGCGGTTTATTTGCCGGATAATCCGAGTCTGGGGCGGAGTTTTCGGCTGACCCCGAATTATCCGGCCCCTCACGCATCATATCGAAGAAACAACTGCAAGCCCCAGGCCGGATTTTCTGGCTGACCCTGGATTATTCGGCCCCTCGCCAATTCAAGCAAGCTCCAGGCAACCTGGTGAAGATGTTTCAGGTTCTCCCAGGCTAGATTATTCAGCCTCACCCTCGGCCGGATTATCCGGCCCTGAAACTCCTGATGATCAGCAACCTCCTGTTACGGCTGTTGATCCACTTCAAGGGCAAGTTTCGTCATCTCCTACTACTGATAATCAGGCTACTAATCAAGGTCAAGCAACTGATTCCAACGAAGACACAAGCGATGAAACTATTCCACCAAGAGACAACAAGCTTATTGAACTTCGTCGCAAGGCTCGTGCTGATCGGAACCTTGAATTAAGGGGTCATACTCTTGACAAAGTTGTAGGTGATCTTCGATGTAGAGTTTCCAGAAGAAGGGAATTGGCAAGTTTTGGTGAGCATCAAGCCCACATCTCAATGGTGGAACCCAAGAAAGTGTTTGAAGCTCTTGAAGATCTGGACTGGGTTGTCGCTATGCATGAAGAGTTGAATAACTTTGAGCGCAACAAGGTTTGGAAACTAGTGGAGAAGCCCAAGGATTGCCGCTCTTGTTTGTTGGTCTTGGGAAGGGCTCCAATTTCTCTCTATGTGGTTATACTGATTCATATTGGGCTGGTGATAAGGATGATCAGAAATCAACTTCTGGAGCTTGTCAGTTCTTGGGAAGGTCTCTTGTTTGTTGGTCTTCTAAAAAGCAGAATTGTATATCTCTCTCCACCGTCGAAGCTGAATACGTTGCTGCTGCTAGTGCCTGCACTCAGTTATTATGGATGAGGCAAACTTTAAAGGAATACAGTGTCAATTGTGACAAAGTGCCTCTTTTATGCGATAATGAAAGTGCAATCAAAATTGTGTACAATCTGGTAGAACACACAAGGACAAAGCATATTGAGATTCAGAATCATTTTATTCAAGACCATGTTGCTCGAGGCAATATTGATCTATCTTTTGTGAGCACGAAGAACCAACTTGCTGATATTTTCACGAAGCCACTTGATGAAGCAAGGTTTTGTTACTTGAGGAATGAGCTAAATATCGTTGATTCAAGGAGCTTGTCTTGATTACCCATGAACTCACTCATACATCTCGGTCTTATTTGGTCTAGATGTGGGCATGGATATAGGGGGAGTGTGGTCCTAGTTGTTTGGGCTAACCCTCCCCTCATAATGCCAAAAGCAAGTCAAATCATTTCTCTTAATATCATTTTATGATATGTGAGTTTATTGATGAGTATTGGTCATGAACCCAAGATATATCTTCATGGTGTCATACCATACACTCCAACAAGGTGGCTTCGGCCACCTCCCTCCTCCATGAGAAGAGGAGGATTTATTTGGATCTTCTTGATTGTTTTTAGCTCCTCTCATGTTTTTATGGGAATCACACTCAATTTTGGCTTTTCGTTGATTTGATTCTTGCAATTTTGAGGGTGTAGTGCCATCTCAGTTTAGATCTCTTAATCCTAAGCCTTTCCCTACCCCTAAGCCATCTATTCTTGCACACAAGTCCCTCGTACACCTTGTGAGGGTGTTGTTTGGAGACATGATACGTCCAAAACGTATTTACTTTCCCGAACACTTTTGCTATTATTTCTCCTCTAAACTTGTGTGAATTGGATGCAACTAAAACGGACTGACGCTGTTTTCAGCAGAATTACCTTGGTGCCTAGTTTTTGTGCAGAAAATCAACTATCAGGAAAAATCCCGGAAAATATGACAAAAATCCTATTTCACCAGAAGACTCCCGAAGCCAGAATACGAGACGAAGTGGGGCTAGGGCCCAGCCACACCAGCTGGCCGCACGGGCTAGGCCTAGCCACGCCAGGGGGTGGTCTGTCTGACCCAGACACCCCCTCGGTCTCCCTCTTCGCCTATAAGTTGCCTTCTATCCTAAAAACTCAGGGGGGTTCGACGTTTTTCTAGAAAGAGTTCCGCTCTGCCGCCACCACCAGATTCCGTGATTCGGAACCAGAAACTCCGTTCTGGCACCCTGTCGGGACGGGGAATCGGAGGAGATCATCGCCATCATTATCACCATCGCTTCTCCATCGACCATCCATGTTTCCCCCATCTATGAGTGAGTAATCCTCCGCTGTAGGCTATGGGGATGGTAGGGATTGGATGAGATCGTTCATGTAATGGCATCGGATTGTTAGGGCATGATTCCTAGTATCTACTATTAGGGCTTTTTGACTTTGTTGCGACTTGTTATGCTTAATGCTTGTCACTAGGGCCCGAGTACCATGATTTCAGATCTGAACATGTTATTGATTCATTATGATAGTATTGTTTATGGTCTTACCTGCAAGTTGTATACACACGTTGTTGTCCGGAACCAAAGGACCTGAAGTGACAGCAATCGGGATAACCGGAGGGAATGGCTTTGATGTGAGGATCACATGTGTTCACGGAGTGTTAATGCTTTGCTCTGGTGCTCTATTAAAAGGAGCAACTTAATTGCCAGTAGTTCCCTTGAGGCCCTGCTGCAAACGGGCTAGCAGGACAAAAGATGTTGTGCAAGTTCTCATTGCCAGAACGTATGACTATATATGGAACACATGCCTAG
Organism: Avena eriantha; assembly: GCA_910589775.1. NCBI lineage: Eukaryota > Viridiplantae > Streptophyta > Magnoliopsida > Poales > Poaceae > Avena > Avena eriantha. The sequence continues at coordinate 432,343,697 of OU342741.1, forward strand.
GATTATCTACTACTTGGATGCTTTATCTTATTTATCTGCAATTGCCCTATGTTCTGATTGCCATGTGAATTGTCTTGTCCATGCAACGCCCGTCCATCCATCCCTATGCCTACCGCGCTCGAGTCCTACTATTTACTGTAATTGTTATTGTTGTCTTTACTTTTATTACTGTTGTTACTTTACTATTCCTACTACAAAACTGTTGCTACTGATAAACTGCTGTGAGCAAGATTGTTTCTAGGTGCAGCTGAATTGACAACTCAGTTGTTAAGGCTTATAAATATTCTTTGGCTCCCCTTGTGTCGAATCAATAAATTGGGTTTCACTTCCCTCAAAAATACTGCGATACACCCCCTATACTTGTGGGTCATCAGGACTATTTTCTAGAACCGTTACCGGGGAGCATAGCTTTATTTATCAAGTTATTTTGGATTCATTATTGTTCGCTGCCATCCATCCATCATGGGAAAGTCTCGTGATGGCAAGGTTCCTATTTTACCATCCACTACAAGAAGAGGTACGGTTCTGAACACCTCTGTTGCTCTTGATTCACCGTCTGTTATGAGTAAGTTTCTTACACCACCACATACACATGCTACACACACTGCTACTACTGCTGAATCTGAAACTTCTGATACTTATGATGCTGCTTCTACTGTGCTTGATAAGATTGGTTCATTAGGTCTTTTCCTAGATGCTACGATTGCTAGAACTATAACTGGAAATACCGAAACTCCTAATGAAGACACTACTACACCTGTTAGTCTAGTGAGAGTTATGATATTGAAGACGGTTATGTTGAGATGACCGATGAATTTATTAAAGAATGTCAAAACACCCATGATAGGAGTGCCGCTAAGAGTCTCCTTGAGAGGCCTATTAGACCCAAATTGTCTCCTAATGCTAAGTTTGCTGCTTCTCCCATAAACATTAAAGATAAAGATTGTGATTCCTCTCTTGATCTATATTACATAGCTATTGTTGAGAAAGAACCTTTTTGTGGGACTAAGAATGAAAGTGCGGTAGCACATATGACTGAGCTTTCAACCATGAGTGGCCTGTTTTCTGATGATATTAAGATGCACACCTACTTTGTTGCTAAGATTTTACCTTTTTCACTGAAAGGGGAAGCTAAAACTTGGTTTAGTAATTTACCTCGTGGATCTATTGATAGCCCTGATTGCTTGATTAGTACTTTCCTGCAAAAATATTTTCCTCCTAGTGCCAGACATGCTATTTTGCAGGAACTTTTTGATTTTAAACAGGGAGAAAAAGAGATATTGCCTGAATCATGGGCAAGGATTTGTGCTTTGATTCATGCACAAGCTGGATGTCCTTTACCTAAGAATGAGCTTCTTGATATATTTTATATTGGACTAACTGAAGAATCTAGGACATACCTAGATAGTTGTGCTGATTGTGTTTTTAGGAATAGGACTCCCAAGGAAGCTGAGGACTTAATGGCTAAAATAAGCAAGAACTATGAAGATTGGACTCCTCCTGAACCAGCTATACCTGAAACAATTATACCTGAACCAGCTATACCGGCGCCTATACCATCATCTAAGAAGAGGGGAGTTATTGAATTAAATGATGAAGTGATGAAGGAAGCTAAGAAATGTCTTAAGGAGAATGGAATTAAAGCTGCAGATGTCAAGAATTTACTGTTGGGTTCGCAGCATAGAAAACAAAAAAATTCCTACGATGGGAACTATACGCCAAGATCTATCTACTAGAGACAAGCAACAGGTGGATATACATCCATAGAGAACTTACCCTCTAAGACAACAAAGCTTTGTTAACGAGTTGGAACTCATGAATGATGTAGTCGTACACTTGCCGATCTCAAGATCGTGATGAAGTCCTTCAGGTCCAGCAGTTCCAGCACCATCAAGTCTAGCACTGCAAAGTAGCGGTGCATCCGTGATCGCACACACGTTCGATCCACCGAACAACCTCCGCCTCCTCGCTCAAGCGATGCAGCGAAAGCAACAACTCCTTTCCAGATAAAGCCACCGGGAACATGTATCTCACTAATCCGAGACCATGGGGAATAACTAGAGGGAGAAGAGAACCTTCACGAGAAGGTGGTGCAAGAGGAGAGGAGGAGGAGGTGCTCCTTATATAGGGGAGGGGGCAGCCCAAGGGTACATGGCGCCGGCCATGGTGGGTGCCCCCACCTCTCCCTCATTCATGTGGGTGGAGCTCCCACTCACATAAATACACACCTCCACTCATGTCCACTCACATGCATTAAATTTCCACCAAATTTAATGCAAGCTCTCATTAAATAAAAAAATTTTATTTATTTTATTCAGAATTTTGTTAATTACTTTAATTAACAAACATTCACATAAAACTCCCTGCAACATTCCAATATCACATGCAGAACCAGTTTCAGCAATTTCACCTGAAAAAATTCCGGTTTCCATCGAAATGATTCCAGCGCTTTCTTAATATTTATCTGAAACATATTTGCTCCTAAATGGTGTCGGTATCCCTTAAGTGTGTCACCCTAAGGTTCGCGAATAATACAGACATGATCGAGACCCCTCTCCGATCAATAATCCGCAGCGGGGCATGGAGATCCATACTGACTCCCACACATTCAACGATGACCCTTGTGATCGTGTGAACCTTTAACGTCGTAAATAAATCCCTTTGTCTCGCGATATATTACATGTCCGAGATTTGATCATCGGCATCCAAATACCTAGTTTGATCTCGTTAGCGACATGCACTCTTTTCTCGTTCCCGTGATATAACATTCTAGTGATCACATCACTTGCTTCCAAGCTATTTCAATGTGATATCACCGAGAGGGCCTAGAGTATATCTATCCTTCATCGGGATGGAAAATCCCACTCTTGATCCATGAGCCTCAATGTAACACCTTCATAGCACTGAACCCACCTTTATAGTCACCCTGTTACGGTGTGGCATTTGATGTTATCAAGATACTCTTCTAGTGTTAGCAATTAACATGATCTCATGGTCTAAGGACTAAGATTTCTTCGTATGATGTTATAGCAATATAAACATAATGGCTTTGATCGTAATGCTATACTTCGGATGAATGTTCATCACATCATTCCACCAATGTTGTGACCTCGTTATTAACAACATCCAATGTCCGTGATCAGGAAACCTTGATCATCTTGTTAATCAACGAGCTAGTTTATAAGAGAGGCATAACTAGGAACTTCCTTTTTGTTTATTTAACACACATGTATTAACGTTTCCAATTAATACAATTATAGCATGCAAAATAAACATTTATCATAAACAAGGAATAAGATAATAACCACTTTATTATTGCCTCTCGGTCATATCCCCTTCAGTCTCCCACTTGCACTAGAGTCAATAATCTAGTTTGAAAAACTTTGCATATTGAACACCTATGGCTTTCTGGTGTTGCATATATGCGATTGCTAGTGGTTAACATAATCTCCTGATCTGACAGTTTTAGGTCCGTGTGTATTTGCATGTCTTTGCGTCTCTACACATCACTCATTCTCAAATGAGATGGCATTGTATAAATTTGGTCCTTCGGTGAGACCTTTAGTTCGTCCGGGTTAAAAATATGTTGATATTATTGTCATACAATATATCTTCATAGTATTAGCCCACTTTGAACCACACCTAGTTTGATAACAAACTACTTAACACAAATGCCCTCCTTTGCTGTTACTATAGCAGCCATATACTTAGCCTTTTGTTGTATTATCTGTCACAATGTCTCAACTTTGGAACTCATCCAAATCCATCATGGAACATCCTTTCAATAACATTGTGCCACCCATAGTTTAAATTGAGATAAATTTAATTTGTATCTTGTGACAAAACTAGTATCAATGTAACACTTTACAATGAACTATCTTTAACTATTTGTCACTTATACATGATATATTCTTAGTTCTTCCAAAGCTCATAAGAATATATTTACTATCGTCCAATGATCATCTTATGAATCATTCTGGTATGTGCTCATAACATTTAGAGCATAAGCAATATCTGGATATATACATATCATGGTATAATCGATCAAAATATTCATGTGATTTTACTCAACAAGTGTTGAAACACTTGAATCTTGATACAATACTTTCCATGCTGCAAGAACCTTTCTTGTTGTTTCCATATTGAACCCTTTCAATATCTTATATATATACGTCTGGCATAACCATATTAGCGCCTCAATCTATCCATATAGACATTGATGCCAAATATTTCGGTTTTGCCCAAGTCTTTCATCGAAATCCTATTTTAATGAAATTCTTAACTTGTGTCAATAAAAGATTCATCATTTCCAATCAACAATATGTACTCTGCATAATGTATTGGAAATTTGTCTCAGCGCTCCCACTTAATTTCTTGCAAATGCAAGCATCTTCATCATATCCGAGGAAATTAAACTCCTTTAACATTTTCATCATGGTGAAGATTCCAACTCTGCTATGCTCACTTCAACTATTGAAGTTTGCATGCCCTTTTAGCACCCTTCGAATTAACAAAACCCTTCGAACCGTGTCATGTACACGTCCTAGGTAACCATTCTATTAGAAGAACCTTGTTTTTTTATTCAACTACCATATACCAAATTATATGAGTGGTTGCTACATTAATCCATCAAGACTAAATATCGCTATGAAAGATCAAATCTTGTCATAGTCAACTCCTTGAATATTGCCGTAAATTTCTTTCTGATATGTCGACTATTTCATAGATGTTAAACATCCATGTCTATTTCTTTATAGATCCAAACACGACCGATAGGCTTCACGCCTTTCCGGAGGGTCTTCCAAGTTTAGAAACTTGATTTATTGTGTATGGATACTATCACGGATTCTATGACTTCTAGTCATTTTGTGGAGTCAGAGCCCATCATCGCTTCTTTGCATGTAGTCGGTTCATCATTGTCAAAACAATAATGACTTCTGTTTCAAATCTTACTATTTGATTCTTACTGACCCACATGGTTCAATAGGAACTCTAATCTCCAAGATCACACCCTTTGTAATCACGGGAGCCATGAGCATTGTGGCCGCCACCGGGACACTTTCTGGCGCTGCGCTACTTAGCAGATATAGCTAAGGTTCAATAACCTTATCAAAGTTCTATTGTCCTCCCACTTAACTTTTCACAAAAAATTCCTTCTCAAGAAACTTAACATTCTAAGCGACAAACTCTTTTGTCCTCGGTGTTATGGAGGAATTCGCAACAAATTCTTTGGGATAACCTACAAAGACGTGCTTATCCGACTTTGGTTGTAAACATTTTACTTATGCATAGCATACCAAAATTTAAGAAAAGACAATTCAGGTTTTATCCCAAATCATAACTCATGTGGTGTCATTTCAACGGATCACGATGGTGCTCTTTTCAGTGTAAAAGCTGTAGTCTCTAAAGCTTTAATCCTTAAAACATAATGGCAATTTTATAAATGACACCTTTGATCTTACCATGTCAAACAAGGTTTGATTTGATCTCTCAAACATACCATACTCCCGTGGTTTATCGAGAAATGCAAATTCATGGAACAATTCCTGAAATCTTAGGTGTTTTGCTAAACCTGTAACTCAAATATCTTCCTTTATGATCAAATCATAAACTCTTTTATTTTCTTGTTACAATGATTTTTCACTACATCTTGAAAGTCTTTGAACAATTTTCAAATGTTTCATACTTCTTCCTTATTAAGTAAATATATAGATATATTCACTCAAATTTCTGGAGAAAGCATATGAAGCAAAAAGATCCATCGCATATGGCTACACATAATGGACTATGCACATCAACATGCACAATTTCCAATAAGCTAGTCATCCGTTCCTCTTTGGCCTATGAACGACGTTTTAATTATCTCGAGGAAAGTTTCACAAGCGTCAATTGATCAAAACCAAAAGACTCCAAAAATCCATCAACATGGAGTTTCTTCATGTTTACTTTCCAATATAATTCAAACAGCGATGTCACTTCATAAGTGATCTTCCAATCATCTGTCTTACGACATTTTAGTAATATTGTTTATGGATGTGATTTCTCCAACAAGACTTGTAAAATTTCATCCATCCTTTATGGAATACGGTAATTATTTGAACAACCATTGTTCTCGTAATACCGGAACAAAATAACAATTATTAAAACAAATCTTGAAGGCTAGGTTTGACGACAACGGAAAACACAATAACACTTTATTTGTGTTTGATGAACATCATCACTTATTCTCTTGCTAGTTACTTAGGCCGTTGCAGTTCATGAATTGTGTTGTTCTGTATGACACTTCACACCAACCAATTCGGTATCCAATACCTAAGAACCACATTGTTTAACAAGCAAGGAATATAGCCATAACATGTATATCTTCTATATACCTAAGTTGGACATCTCCAACCTTTTCTTTTCCGCCAAATATTTTATAGATTCTCTTTCAACAATTCCTTTTCTTTTAAAAGAATCTATCAACATCAATAGTGGTGTCATTCACATGACACATAGTACAAAGTGTATATAGTCAAATACAAATACCTTTGGACTTGCACTTTGAAGTGGATAACCATCATCAAATGTTTGGTGTTCTTTCAAAAATCCATTCTTTAGTAATCTATTAGTGCAGTAAACATTTTACTTACATCTTCTATTCATCCTTATCATGAAAACTTTCATGATCAAGCTACTATAGCCTATAAGGAAGAATCGCGAGTATAATGTTAGTTCCCAAAACCTTTTTGGTAGATTAGGACGCCTAGCGTCTCCAACCTTCACAAATTTTCATACAATATGAGAACATGTATTTTGCTAAATTATACTCTATCATAATGCAACCAAAACCATTGTTTCAGATATCACAATATCTTCCACACATGATGGTTTCTGAAACAATTTTTTTCAGCTCTTAGATAATCTTGATATTAAAACAACTTTTGAATATCAATAATCAAGGAGGCAAACATGATACTTTAGATACTAACATTGGAATTCTTACTCTTGATTTAATACTACTTATTAAACTTCATGGAGTAAATAGAGTTTGTTGAAAGTTTGCAATAGGACTTCTGAACTTTAAATTAACATTCAAAACAATACGATACCAGTTCGTAAAGTAAAAATCTAGAATTCTATAGTTCTATTATCTCAATTAAAACTAAGCATAAGGTAGTGAACAAATGCCAATGACTACAACAAATTATGCAAATTCACTTTGATTTAGTTTATGACAAATTGAGTTCGACTAATCCAAATTAGAAATGAACTCCCACTCAAAAACGACATCCCTCGTGCCTTTTTGGTGATTACATGAACCAAATCCACTACACCAAGTCCGATCATCACGTGAGTTGGTGTAGCTTCAAATGCGAGCATCAATATGGGCATCACATCAACTATATGACTCATGCTTAACCTTTCAGTCCGTGTTCCGAGGCCATGTCTGTACATGCTAGGATCACCAAGTAGGAACCTTAGTATTCACGTGTGTAAAACTATCTTACACCCGTTGTATGAAAGCGTAGAGTCAAGTACACCCGATCATCACGTGATGTCTCGAAACACGATCCATAGAATGGTGCATACTTAAGGAAGAACACATTTTAGCTTGATATTTAAATGAGGGATCATTGTACAATGCTACTAAAAGCGCCAAACTAGCAATATAAGATGCAAACATCTAATGTGTAAAGTGGGATGATATGGTCCGTGCATTTGATCTCTATCATATGCATCATGGTATGATCTCTATCATTCCTTTGTGTGTAAGGCCAAGGTCTATGGAACTTACACGGTAGGTGTGTTGTAAGAGTATCTATCATACATCTACTTACAATATTACCATATCATGACACTAGCCCAGCAACGATCTAAACTAGACGCCTCTAATTTATCCATTGCAAGTTTTACGTGGCTTCGGGCTTTTGGAGATAGGACTCCCAAGGAAGCTAAGGAATTAATGGCTAAAATAAGCAAGAACTATGAAGATTGGACTCCTCCTGAACCAACTATACCTGAAACAATTATACTTGAACCAGCTATACCGGCGCCTATACCATCATCTAAGAAGAGGGGAGTTATTGAATTAAATGATGAAGTGATGAAGGAAGCTAAGAAATGTCTTAAGGAGAAGGGAATTAAAGTTGCAGATGTCAAGAATTTACTGTTGGGTCCGCAACATAGAAAACAAAAAAATTCCTACGATGGGAACTATACGCCAAGATCTATCTACTAGATACAAGCAACGGGTGGATATACATCCATAGAGAACTTACCCTCGAAGACAAAAAGGCTTTGATAACGAGTTGGAACTGATGGATGATGTAGTCGTACACTTGCCGATCTCAAGATCGTGATGAAGTCCTTCAGGTCCAGCAGTTCCAGCACCATCAGGTCCAGCACCATCAAGTCCAGCACCGCAAAGTAGTGGTGCATCCGTGATCACACACACGCTCGGTCCACCGAACAACCTCCGCCTCCTCGCTCCAACAATGCAGTGGAAGCAGCAACTCCTTTCCAGATAAAGCCACCAGGAACATGTATCTCGCTAATCCGAGACCATGGGGAATAACTAGAGGGAGAAGAGAACCTTCACGAGGAGTTGGTGCAAGAGGAGAGGATGAGGAGGTGCTCCTTATATAGGGGAGGGGGGAAGCCCAAGGAGGCATGGTGCCGGCCATGGTGGGTGCCCCCACCTCGCCCTCATTCATGTGGGTGGAGCTCCCACTCACATAAATACAAACCTCCACTCATGTCCACTCACACTTTTATTTATTATATTCCGAATTTTGTTAATTACTTTAATTAACAAACATTCACATAAAACTCCCTGCAACATTTCAATATCACATGCAGAACCAGTTTCAGCAATTTCACCTAAAATAATTCCGGTTTCCATCGAAATGATTCCAGCACTTTCTTAATATTTATCTGAAACATATTTGCTCCTAAATGGTGTCGGTATCCCTTAAGTGTGTCACCCTACGGTTCACGAATAATGCAGACATGATCGAGACCCCTCTCTGATCAATAATCAGCAGCGGGACCTAGAGATCCGTACTGACTCCCACACATTCAACGATGACCCTTGTGTTCATGTGAACCTTTAACATCATAAATAAATCCCTTTGTCTCGCGATATATTACATTTCCAATATTCGATCATCGGCATCCAAATACCTAGTTTGATCTCGTTACCGACATGCACTCTTTTCTCGTTCCCGTGATATAACATTCTAGTGATCACATCACTTGCTTGCAAGCTATTTCAATGTGATATCACAGAGAGGGCCTAGAGTATATCTATCCGTCATTGGGATGGACAAATCCCACTCTTGATCCATGAGCCTCAACATAACACCTTCGTATCACTAAACCCACCTTTATAGTCACCATGTTACGGTGTAGCGTTTGATGTTATCAAGATACTCTTCTAGTGTTAGCAATTAACATGATCTCATGGTCTAAGGACTAAGATTTCTTTGTATGATGTTATAGCAATATAAACATAATGGCTTTGATCGTAATGCTATACTTCGGATGAATGTTCATCACATCATTCCACCAATGTTGTGACCTCGTTATTAACAACATCCAATGTCCACGATCAGGAAACCTTGATCATCTTGTTAACCAACGAGCTAGTTTATAAGAGAGGCACAACTAGGAACTTCCTTTTTGTTTATTAAACACACATGTATTAACGTTTCCAATTGATACAATTATAGCATGCAAAATAAACATTTATCATAAACAAGGAATAAGATAATAACCACTTTATTATTGCCTCTCGGGCATATTCCCTTCATTTACCTCCTATAGAAGAATTGTGTAAGCCAATTCCCCATTCATCCACTACTGAGGTACACTCTCTCCAACACTTTGAAGAAGGTGATATCCCTTATTCTAAACCTCCTGATCAATACTTAGAAGAATTTGATATTTTTATTGTTAAGCAAGATAATTTTAATAAAAGGGTGCAAAATCATCTAATGGAAAACACTAGAGCTATTGTTGAGTTAAAAGATATTGTGGAAAGAACCTCCAATGATGTTAAAATGATTGTTAAACATTTTCAAACGGTTCAAACTCAAATAGATCAACTTATTAAAGTACAAAAAGACTTGCTAATTAATGCTGTGAAAGAAAGACATGCTTATGAAATTAGAACTAGAAGTGGTGCTGCTACCCAAGATCCTCTATATCCTGAGGGGCATCCCAAAAGAATTGAGCAGGATTCTCAACAAGCTGAAAATAGTGGTACTACTCGTAAGAAAAGGAAAAAGAAACATAAAACTATTGTAGAACCCTCTGAACCTGCTAAAGATCCTCATAGTATATCTATCTCTGATGCTGAAACTGAAAGTGGTAATGAAGAAAATGATGTTCCTGATAAAGAAAAAGTTGAAGAAGAACCTAAAAAGCACACTAAGAATACTAAATACACTAAATAAGATTTTGTTGCTAAGAAACATGGTAGTGAAAGAGAGCCTTGGGTCCAAAAACCTATGCCTTTCCCTGATAAGAAACACAAGTCAAAGGAAGATGAACACTATAATATGTTTTGTGAGTGGATGAAACCTTTATTCCTGCAAATTCCTTTGACTGATGCTATTAAATTTCCTCCTTATTCAAAGTACATGAAGGATATTGTCTCGAATAAAAGGAAGATCCCTAATGAAGAGATTTCTACTTTGCTTGCTAATTATTCCTTTAATGGTAAGGTTCCAAAGAAACTTGGAGACCCAGGGATTCCAACTATTCCTTGCTCTATTAAAAATAGTTATGTTAGAACTGCTTTGTGTGATTTGGGAGCAGGAGTTAGTGTCATGCCTTTTTCTCTCTATAAGTGACTTCAACTGGAAAAATTAATACCAACTGATATATCTTTACAAATGGCTGATAAATCTACTATTCCTGTTGGTATATGTGAGGATGTACCTATTCAAGTGGCTCATAATTGCTTGATTTTAACTGATTTTGTTATGCTTGAAATGCCTGAAGATGATAATATGTCTATTATTCTTGGGAGACCTTTTCTTAATACTGTAGGAGCTGTTATTAATTGTAATCAAGGAAAGGTAACTTTCAATGTTAATGACAAGGAACATACTGTCTATTTTCCCAAGAATATTGATAGGACTTATGGTTTGAATTCAACTGAACATGTTGAGGGCATTCAAGTTGGAGAAATATATTGTCCCATACCAAGAGAAAAATTTGAAACTATTATGATTGGGACCATTGCTATCAAGGTTGAGGTAACATAATCATTAGTGGAATACAAAGTTTTGTCTCACATAAAATTGTTTTGGTAACAAGACCTGATCAACCTTGTCAACAAAAGGATTTCATTGAACAAAACAATGTTTTCACCATGATTATCTCCACTTACTTCTATTCTATCCATTTTTGTTTTTGCTTTTGTTTTGTTTACTTTTCTGTTGTTAGTTGTTTGCTTGTTAGAGTGTCTTAGAACTTCTGTACTTTTAGCATTGTTTTTTCATTGCATCATTCAAAAAAATCTTTCTGTCAGAAAATCATTCATCTATACCTGAAAATTGCTCAAAAATAAAGTGTCTCAAAAAATTCTAGAAAATTCATATTAATTTTTTACGTGAAAAAGGGGCAGAGGAGTGCCTAGAAGTTACTAGGTGGGCCCACCAGGCATGCACACCACCTGGTGGCGTGCCTGCCTATGGTGTGGGCCACCCTTGGCCCTCCACTCACTCTCTCACTTGCCACTTTCTTCTCTCTCCCAAGTAAGCACCAGTTCATTGCTTGAAATCGCGTTCTTGCTATGCTTGCCCTCGATTTTTCGATCTCCTTACTCAGCCCATCTTTGCTGCTGAAATTTGGAGCATTTGTTCTCTGGTATGTGACTCCTCCGCTTTTCCAAGTAGATTTGTGTTTAGTGGTTTATATCTTGAGTATTTTGCTGCTATAGGTGACAGGTTATGAGAGCTTGTAAGCTTGTTTAATGCTTAGAGATATAGTTTTGATGCATTTTTAGGCCTCTACAAGTCCCTATGAGTAGTGCCCTTCATTATATTTTCACTTTGCAATCACTTGTGTAATAGATGTTTAAATTTCAGAATAGAAGATGAATGAGCATAAACTCAACCAACATGAACTGAGGGTGCATGAGGTTATGAAGGTCCACCGAGAGGAGGAAGTTTTTCGTTCCATCTATCCATGCTTTGAGTTCATGAGGGCTGCAGGAATTTCCCAGGACTTCCATACTTTGGTTACTAATGCAGGATTGGAGCACTTTGTGGAGGATGAACCCTATCAATTTGTGAAACTAACTATGTCTGTAGTGCATGACTTTCGATTTAGTCACTCTTTGCCTAACCCCATGGTCCACTACAAAATTTACAATATAGCTGTCGACCTCTCTCTTGATGACTTTTGTGCAGCTATTAAGGTACCTCAGTGGGGATCATGTGGAAGGATTAAAGAGCGACTTGCACCACTCATGGACTTGTATGCAGAAATTTGCCAAGGGAGCAGGTTCTCGAAGGAGAACGGGAAAATCCGTAACATTCATCTCCCTTCCATTCGCTACTTTGCTTACTTTATTGCCAAGTGTGTTCTTGCTAGGAAAACTGCCAATAAGTTATCTTCATATGATCTAGCATTCATCTCTGCTGCTCTTAAACGAGATAGGTCTTAAAACTTGGGTGCTTTGATAGCTTTATCTTGCTGCTAACCGCGAGAAAGGTGGAATTTGTGGAGGCCTCATTGCTTCTCGTTTACTATCATTGCATGGTTTAGTGCCTCATCATCTAGACCTACAGTCTCCCATAGAAAGGCTTGATCTTAATTCCATGATACAACATAAATTTGTTTCTTCTTGGGCTAGTTTGAGTGAGTTGTCTTACGAAATAACCTTTCTCAAAGCTGGTTGGGGAAGGAGCAAGTCCGAGCGCATTGTTCTTTTGCCTGCACCTGTTTTATTTAACCTTGATAACAGGGTAGGATGGTCCCTCACGGAGGAGGAGCTTGACACGTACTTGGGAGAGCTCTCCCAACAGGAGCAGGATACTAGAAGGGAGGTCATGGATGATTCGGTCCAGGCCTCAAATGAGGGGGAGTCTTCATATCAGCAGCCTACCTATGATTGGGGAGCTTCTTCTTCTTCCCAAGTGCCCAACTATGATCATTCTTACAATGACCCACCTGCTTGGAACCCTTACTCATATCTAGATTGATACCCACTTAGGACAAAAGCCTAAGCTTGGGGGGAGGTACGCAAACATTGCACTCACCTCCTTATCATTTTGTGTCGATACTCTGTATATTCTTGTTTCGTTCTATTTTTAGTTTTTGTTCTTTCTTTGCTTTTGCTTTCTAAAACACAAAAAGACCAAAAATATTTCTGTTGTTTCTCTTTGTTTGCTTCTTTTGCTTTTTGCCTTGGTTTGTTTTCCCCTTTTTGCTTTGTTTGAACTATTCGAAAAACCCAAAAAGATTTTGCTTTGCTTGTTTTTCCTTTTTGGTTCTTGCTTTAAAAAAATTGAAAACACCAAAAATGTTTGTTTTTCTTCTTTGGTTTTGTGAGTTTTGTTGCAGGGTTCAGCAGTCCTGAGTGGAATTTGGTTTCATATTATTATTCAAGCCACACAAGTGAATGGCAATAATGAGGATTAATGACAACTTAAGGTGTGGTAAGAGGCTAGTAACGAACTCTATTTGTTTTCATTTTTGTACATATACTCATCATTGTGGGCATGCTTAGTCTGTTCATGTAGGGTGTATGTTATTCATGGATGCTTAGTAGTTCTTGCTTTCATATGATCAGTTCCAGCTTGCTAATAGTTTGTAGCATGTCATATGAATGTTTGCTTGCATTACTCTATTCATAACTTGGTATGACACCATGGTATCCTCCTCTGAATGTTTCATTTGAATTGACTTGGCACATGCTCACGCATGCATATGACTGAAATAACCAGTTGAGCCTCGATGAATTATTTTGCCTTGAGGGTCTTGAATCACTTTCATGCCATGATTAGTCCTGTTTTGTTGCAAGCATGATTATGACAGTTATTGCTCTCTCGTTTGTCGCTCCCTTACTATTGCTAGCCTCCACTTGCACTGAGTATTAGCTCTACTCGTGTTTCCAATTCCCCAAAACCAATATTGTCAAAAGTGTCCACCATACCTACCTATTAGCATCATTTCCTGTTCCGTGCGTATTCAATATGCCTTGTTTTCTTCCGAATAAAATGTTTGCTTGTTATAAGAAAGTTAGTTAGTAAAGCTCTCACAAACTTGATGGCACACTTTATTTCCCGCACTTAATAAACCTGAACGATTGTGACTATCCATGAAAGTTATATGCTTGCAAATTATAGGCTGGAGATTAGCAGAACCGTGCTGTCACGGGGAACGCTTTCAACACCTGTAAATATATACCCAGTTGATATCATGCTCATTTATTTGCGGATGTCGTCGGTGTGAAATAAAAGGGGAGCTTGTAAGTCCATGGAGTTATGTATGTGTGTTAGAGAAACGCCTGGGCCGCCGGTCTAATCCATGCCTAATCATGGTGGAAACCTGCAGCGTAACTATAATGAGTATCTATGAAGCATTCTTCTTATAAAAGAAAGAGAGATATATATTGAGAAAAAGAAAAAAAGGAGATATGAGAAAAGAGGAAAGAGAGAAAAAAGCACCATTTTCCCATGGTAAAAGGAGATTGCTAAGATACTCGTTGTCTGTTTGCCTTGTCATATTGATATGGGGATTCTTCCGTATCATCGGGCAAGGGGTACCCCGTTCCCGGTTCTCTATCATACACACGTATTTACGATGACAAGAACTTACCGGTAACTAAAGTTGAGTAGCATGAGGAGTGGCCCTCGTACTCAAGGGACATGAGATTTCCAATTTATAGTCTGTCAAGCATATAACTTAGATTGGACCTCACTTTCACCTTAACCATATTAAATATGCTCATGATAGGGGCAATGAGAGCTCAAAGCTAATGAGTACCATACTTTCAGCATTTGGAAGCCTTTCAAACTTTTCAAAACCTTTTTCATTTCCTTGTTGAGTCACCACCTATTATATGAGCACTTTCTTGAGAGCATAGTTGTCATTCTTAGTGTAATGTGCTTGTCTCAAAACTTGATTATTTGTGTTATGACTTTGATGCTTGTACCTTTGACATCTTTACTTCTAGTCTTCACCTGAACTTCAGAGGTGCCTTGGCATTCATAATCAAAGGCAAGCGAGATACCACTCTATCATACCTTGTTATGAGCATTGTAATGTTGCTTATGTTTGTGCTTCATGCTACTTATTATTTTTGAGTTGGAATCTCCTCATAGTTTGCAATACCTATTAAGTAAACTTAGTTGCACATTCTTTATTATGAATTGTCTAAGTAGTTGATCACATGCTGAGAATATATACATCATATGAAGCAAATGTGTTCGTGAAAGTTTCTTTTATCGCACTCAGTTTTCAACTGAATTGCTTGAGGACAAGCAATAAGCTAAGCTTGGGGGGAGTTGATACGTCCAAAATGTATCTACTTTCCCGAACACTTTTGCTATTGTTTCTCCTCTAAAATTATGTGAATTGGATGCAACTAACACAGACTGACCCTGTTTTTAGCAGAATTACCTTGGTGTCTAGTTTTTGTGCAAAAAATCAACTATCAGGAAAAATTCCGGAAAATATGGCAAAAATCCTATTTCACCAGAAGACTCCGGGAGCCAGAATATGAGACAGAGTGGGGCTGGGGCCCAGCCACACCACCTGGCCATGCGGGCTAGGCCTGGCCGTGCCAGGGGGTGGTCTGGCTGCCCCAGACACCCCCTCGATCTCCCTCTTCGCCTATAAGTTGCCTTCTGACCTAAAAACTCAGGGGGGTTCGACGTTTTTCCAGAAAGAGTTCCGCTCCACCGTCACCACTAGATTCCACGATTCGGAACCAGAAACTCCGTTCTGGCACCCTGTCGGGATGGGGAATTGGAGGATATCATCGCCATCATCATCACCATCGCTTCTCCATCGACCATCCATGTTTCCCCCATCTATGAGTGAGTAATCCCCCGCTGTAGGCTATGGGGATGGTAGGTATTGGATGAGATCGTTCATGTAATGGCATCGGATTGTTAGGGCATGGTGCCTAGTATCTACTATTAGTGCTTTTTGACTTTGTTGCGACTTGTTATGCTTAATGCTTGTCACTAGGGCCTGACTGCCATGATTTCAGATCTAAACATGTTATTGATTCATTATGATAGTATTGTTTATGGTCTTACCTGCAAGTCACGTTGTTGTCCGGGACCAAAGGACCCGAAGTGACAACATTCGGGATAACCGGAGGGAATGACTTTGATGTGATGATCACATGTGTTCATGGAGTGTTAATGCTTTGCTCCGGTGCTCTATTAAAAGGAGCACCTTAATTGCCAGTAGTTCCCTTAAGGCCCCGCTGCAAACGGGCTGGTTGGACAAAAGATGTTGTGCAAGTTCTCATTGCGAGCACACATGACTATATATGGAACACATGCCTAGGATTATCTAGTACTTGGATGCTTTATCTTATTTATCTGCAATTGCCCTATGTTCTGATTGGCATGTGAATTGTCTTGTCCATGTAACGCCCGTCCATCCATCCCTATGCCTGCCGCGCTCGAATCCTACTGTTTACTGCAATTGTTACTGTTGTCTTTACTTTTACTACTGATGTTACTTTACTGTTCCTACCACAAAACTATTGCTACTGATAAACTGCTGTGAGCAAGATTGTTTCCAGGTGCAGCTGAATTGACAACTCAGTTGTTAAGGCTTATAAATATTCTTTGGATACCCTTGTGTCAAATCAATAAATTGGGTTTCACTTCCCTCGAAAATACTGCGATACACCCCTATACTTGTGGGTCATCAGGACATGCGGGCCTGACTCTGTGTGTAACAAAAGTTTAGAATTTAGGCCGGATAATCTGGCCCAAGTGTAGGCTGGATAATCCGGCCCTGGCGGATTCAGTCTATAAGGGCTGGGGTCGGGGGGAAGGGCTCATAACGAGCAGCACTTATCCCCCGACCCTCTCCCTCTCCCCAGCCGCCACCTGCCACCCCCCACCCTCCCCGGAGCCTCTCCGGCCACCGGATTTTCTGGGTCTCCCCGGATCTTCTTCTCCGCGCTTCCGGGTACCTTCTCCTCCGTGTTCTTCCTCCAATGAGTGAGGGTAACCTCCTCTCTCCCCATCTTTGGCTAGATGTGTTGTTTGTTGGGTGGAATGTTGTCTAGAAGGATGTTGTTTCGCATAGAAGTCGTAGTCTTGCAGTCTCTAGGCCCGATCTACTCTTTCGCATGCAATCTAGGTGATGCTGAAAATTTCTGCCAGGGCCGGATTATTCGCCCCTGGCCAGGCCGAATAATCCGGCCTGACAGACTAAATACTGGTTCAATTTCGGCTTGATTTGTGCATTGAGTAGGATTGGACTATGAACTATTTGCCTACTTTTTCTACCTTCTCTCTTGGACTTGTGTGTATGCTTATCTCCATGCTACCCGCTTATTTGATTCACAGGTGGTTCCAGCGCTCCCAAGACCTACTAGCGCCGTCCTCGTGCTAAATATTTTTGGGACGATGGAAAGGGTAACTTAGTGGACGAGGTTGAGATTAGGAGAATAAAGAACGAAGAGAAGCGCATGGCTGAACAGGCAAAGAGGGATAGGAAGGGTGTGTCCAAGAGGAAGGGCAAAGGGCCCAAGATTAACTATAAGAAGATGGATCCTGTTACCTTCTCCTCCATTCATCATCGGGATCTATTTGATGAAGTACCACATGATACTGAGTTGGGTGACTCTCATTTTTGGTGCGCTGAACAAAAGGGGATCTATGAAGATGTGTATGCTCAGCTGAAGATTCGGCCTATGCATCCTATGGTTCTTGCTGAGGCCTTGGAGAAGCCTCACCTTGTTGATGCCATGTATGTGTCTGAGAGGATGGGGCTGCACAATCTCATGGCCCTCCAATGATCCTATGATTCTGAGATTGTGAAGAAGTTCTTCTCCACCTTGCTCATTTGCGGTGATGAGCACCGCACCATGAAGTGGATGACTCGTGACAGGCCTATGCAAGCTGATTTCCGTGTTTTTGCTGAGGTGCTTGGTTATCCTTTCCGCCATAGGGACCGTGCTAGTGGCCACCGCATCATCACCCAACTCAAGCCCAATAAAGATGCTTCCCTCTCTTCGTGCACCGATGACAATGGTATTATGGGCACCCGTGCTAATCTTTCTCCCATATATGATAGCTTGGTGGGTCTCTTTCGTGATTCCATCACTCCGAGTGGAGGCAACACTGACAGTATCTGTGGTCACTTGGTTCAGCTTCTTGCCTTCTCTCATGAGGTGGCGTCCTGTGAGGATGAGTCCGTGTCATATAAGCTGGATGTGATGGACTTAATTTACCATGAGTTGATCGATGCCATGTTCAACAGGCTTTCCATCCCATATGCTCCTTACATCATGATGCTGATCAAGCACTTGCTCCCTACTGAAGAGTTCCATGTTGATGTTGTGCACAAGGCCAAGAAGATCTACACCAAGGTTAGGAAGACCTCTCACCCCTCCTCTGCTCCTGAGGGTCTCATGAGGGATGCTCGTGCTAGTGCTCGTAGGCCTCCAGTGCCTCCCATTCCTCGTGAGATCAAGCAACTGAACTGGTTCCAGCGGAACATTCTTTGTATGGGCGTGGACACACGCAAGGGCCAGTACGAGGCTTACAAGCAGCGCCATGAGTTGGCCCACTCTCAGCAGCTCATCCTTCACCATGTGTCTGGTGCTTCTGGCGATGCCCCTGCTCCTAATCCTCGCACACCATATGCTCGGTGAACTCTTCTTCTGGGCTCAACTATGGAGAGCTGGAGCATCACCTATTCCCTTCCGCGGCCACTACTGATGATGAGGACGATGACACCGAGGAGCTTGAGGAGAGTATGAGGATGGAAACAAGGACGAGGACGAGGATGAGGACTACGAGTGATACCTTGGGGCGTTAGCATCGCTCTTCTTACTTTTTGGCGTCTCGATGCCAAAGGGGGAGAAGTAGTTCTATTAGGTCTCCGAGGATTTGCATGGGTCGGGCACAAGCATTTGCACTTTTTCTATTTGTCGTTTTTCTCGCTTGTGCCCATTTAGCGTTGAACTTTAATTTGTGGTTTGTGGTGTGTATGAAACTTTGTGTCTGTGGTTTTGTGGATTTATCCTGTGGATTATTCATATGGAGTCATCTATCTTATTGGATATTCTTATGGCTATTGGATATCTATATCAAGGGAGGCGAGCTCTATGGCTATCATTGGATATTCTTATAATGTGTTGAGGACGCATCTATCTCCCTACCGGTGGTATGAGCTTTTCACATATGTTCTAATGATATAGACTTTTACCCTCTTGTGTGTATTTGTAGTCAAATGCAATTGTTAGTATGCACACATTGAGGGGAAGTCTTTGTCTTTCATTAAATCTTGTTGTCTTGAGAACCATCCTGCAAATCCTAGTATTGTCATCTACCACCAAAAGGGGGAGATTCAAAGAACATTTCATGGTTCCCTATGTTTTGAGTGTTAGATAACAATACCGTGGAGTTTCCTCATGTGTGCTAAGTGTGCAGGGAATATTCTGGTGCTTGGGGGCGGATTATCCACCCCTCTAAGGGCCGGATAATCAGCCTAACCCTTTTATCAAAGGAAGCCAAGGCGCGATGCTCGGAGTGGGTTCGGTTTTTCTCCCAAAAAATCCGAACAGGGGCGGTTTTTCTGTCCCTGGCCGGATAATCTGGCCTTCACATGGGGCCGGATTATCCGGCACCCAGAAATCGATCAAAGGCAGCCAAGGCGTGACGCTCGGAGTGGGTTCGGATTTTCTTCCGGAAAATCCAAACAGGGGCAGTTTTTCCTTCCCTGGCCGGATAGTCCGGCCTTCGCATGGGGCCAAATAATCCGGCCCCCAGGAGGCACTCAAGGGCTGACTCGGCGCGTCGCTCTGAGTGGGGGTAGTTTATTTGCCGGATAATCCGGGTCTAGGGCGGAGTTTTCCCCAGGCCGGATAATCCGACCCTCACTTGGGCAGGATAATCCGACCCCCAAAGGCTCCAATGGCTCTGTTGAGGAAGGGGGTATACAATCCCTTTCATCCCCTTCGGGCAAAACCCTTGATTCATTCGAAAAGTGTCAGACCCATTGCAATAGCTCTCTCTCTCGATCTCCCACTTCAACCACCCGAAGTCTTCGATCTTTGGGGGAATTGAAGGAGGAGACAATCTACATCATCATCATGAATCAAGCGCATCAACTCCTCTCCATTCATTTGGAGAAATCCCCGATCTAGTATTCTTGTCAATATCTAGATCTTGTGTTTTGTTATTGATAACCTGTTCTTCTGACAGCTTGTTGTCATTACGGGAGCCTCCAATTTAGTTGTGGAGTTGTGCCCTGCTAGTTGTGTAAAGGCGCCGGTTCCCGCCTCGAAGGGTTCCTATAGTGGAAAGGTGGATCAAGCCTTTGATGGCGGGATCCATCGGAGAACAGGGTGAGGCCTATTGTGGCGTGGTGGTCTTAGTACCGCCCACCCCTCCAACGCAGATGTACTTCCCTTAACAAGGAAGGAACTGGGGTAAAACAAATCCTGTGTCTCCGCGTGCTTCACTACGGTTCACTCGTTCCTCTTTCCACTCGTCTTTTACTCGCTAGTAGTTATGTTTGCATATAGGGAAATTCTTCCTAATAGTCTATCTAGAGAATTTACCTTTTGTGTCAAGCCTAAAATGTAAAAAGGATTAAAATTTCAAGTAGCACCTATTCACCCCCTCTAGGTGCCCATACGATCCATTTCAAAAGTGCCTGAACAATTGCCTTTGAACCACGCGGCAACTCATTCAATAACAAATGAGCATTCTGTGTTTACTCTTCTGTTTTATTAGTCGCACTAATACGGCCACTGTACATCCACCCATTATCAGCCATCCTCTTCTGCTTTGTTGGGAACCAAAAAACAAATATAGCATTTTGTATCAAACATGAGATTAAGTGCTTGATATTTGTACGCATGTCTCACAGGAAAAGAGGGTCCTAACCAGCTGCCGGATCCGTAGATTGGGTAAGTTCTCCCTGGCTCTACCCCGATCCGAGCAGAATTTTAGCAGCACCTCCCCGCTGCTCTCCCGATACACGTCTCAACAAAAAGCCGAGAGGATGTGCATCCGGAGAACAACGAGGAGGCGCCGCCAAAATCCTGTCTCGGGTCCAGGTAGAGCCAGGGAGAACCATACCCAACTACGAATCCACCGACTGCCCGATAAAATCCATAAACATTATGGTTATTAATATGCGAGACCACTAATGCGTATTAATTCGCGTAACGCTTATGGTCAGGATGACGCCTAGGTGACGCGACAGACTTGGTGATCTAGACACGAAAATAAACTAGGTAGTAGAGTGGTGAACGGATTCTCACCCTCCAAGCTTGATCAAATCGTCGAAGATGATCTGGGACCCCACCGTCGAAACACTCCCCCCGCTCACCCTCCGGTAGCTACAAAAAACATGAACAAATGGTTAAATATGCAACATCTATTTAGCAAATTTCATCTATTTTATTAAATTCTATTTATATTTCACTTTCTAATTATATTTATATTTCAATTTCTAATTCTAATTCTATTTCTAGCATTTCTAATTCTACTCCTATTTCTAGCAATTCTAATTCTATTCATATTTCTACTCACATACTACAAACTACTATTTCTACAAACTACTAGCAAACTCCTATTTCTACTCACATACTACAAACTTCTAGTTCTACAAACTACTAGCAATTCTAATTCTAAAACAATTTCTACTCCTATTTCGACCGACTCATACTTCTACACTCATGTAACAATTACTAAATCACTACATTAAGACTAACCCTAAAACAACTACGGCACCAATATGAACTCTAAAACCCTAAAACTAAATTCCCTACACTAACTAACATTAAATTACAGTACACTAACTAACACTAACACTAAATTACACTGCACTAACTAACACTAAATTACACTATTTGCACTAGAACTTGAAAAAAAGAAAAAAGGGTGAGTACCTGCAAGCGGGAGGAGCTCCGGCGGTAGCTCGACGGAGGGATGGGATAGGGAGGGGCAGCGCTCGCGGGGGCGATGCAGGGAGGTGGCTGCTGCGCTGGGGAGGCGTCGTCGAGAGGGGGGCACGACATGGAGGTGGCTGCTCGGGGAGGGATAGGACAGGGCGAGGGGCGGTGCTAGGCGGGAGTGTGGTGGCGGCGGCTACGCGGGGTGGGGGGAGGGGTAGCGCAAGCTCGGGGCTCCGTGCAGTGTGGATACTACGGCGAGCTCCGGGAGTAGGAGGGGCGGTCACGATCTCGGGGAGGAGGAGGTCATGTCGGCGGGGTCGGGTGCTGCTGCAGCGAGCTCCGGGAGGAGGAGGCAGCGACGACCCCAAGCTCGGGAAGGAGCAGGTGGTGGCGGGGTCGAGGTCGTGGCGGCTGGTGAAAGAACATTTCATGGTTCCTTGTGTTCGTGTTAGATAACAATACCGTGGAGTTTTCTCATGCGTGCTAAGTGTGCAGGGAAAAGTTATTGTGTTTGGGGGCCGGATTATCCGCCCGCCCCAGGATCGGATTATCCGGCCCGACTCACTTGGCAAAGGCAGGCATGGCGCATCACTCTGTCTGGGGGGGGGGGGGGGGGCTTTCCCCCGGAAATTCTGAAAAGGGGAGGATTTTCTTCCCCTCACTGGATAATCTGGCCCACGCATTGGACCGGATAATCCGGCCCCCAGGAGACGATCAAGGACAGGTAAGGCGTGACGCTCTGACTGTGGGCAGATTTCCCCCGGAAAATCCAAAGTGGGGCGGACTTTCTTCCCCCAACCGGATAATCCGGCCCCTTGAAGACAAGCAAGGGCTGGCTCAATGCGTCGCTCTGACTGGGGGCGAATTATGTGCCGGATAATCCGAGTCTGGGGGCGGTGTTTTCCCCAGGCCGGATAATCCGGCCCTCACTTTGGCCGGATAATCCGGCCCCCAAAGTCTCCAACGGCTCAGTTGGGATAGGGGGTATAAAAGCCCCTTCATCCCCTTCGGTCAGAACTTCTTGATTCATTCAAAAAAGACCAGACCTGTTGCAAGAGCTCTCTCTCTAGATCTCCCACTTCAACCACCTGAAGGCTTCGATCTTTGGGGGAATTGAAGGAGGAGACAACCTACATCGTCATCACGAATCAAGCGCATCAACTCCTCTCCATTCACTTGGAGAAATCCACGATATAGTATTCTCGTTAATATCTAGATCTTGTGTTTTGTTATTGATAACTTGTTCATGTGGCATCTTGTTGTCATTAAAGGAGCCTCCAATTTGGTTGTGGAGTTGTGCCCCGCTAGTTGTGTAAAGGCGTCGGTTCCTGCCTTGAAGGGTACCCATAGTGGAAAGGTGGATCATGCCTTTGGTGGCAGGATCCATCAGAGAACAGGGTGAGGCCTATTGTGGCGTGGTGGTCTTAGTACCTCCCACCCCTCCAACGCAGATGTACTTACCTTAACAAGGAAGGAACTGCGGTAAAACAAATCATGTGTCTCCACATGCTTCATCATGGTTTCCTCGTTCCTCACTTTACTCGCCTTTACTCGCTAGTAGTTAGGTTTGCATATAGGGAAATTCTACATAATAGTTTATGTAGAGAATTTACCTTTTGTGTCAAGCCAAAAATTGAAAAAGCATTAAAATTTGAAGTAGCACATATTCACCCCCCCTCTAGGTTCCCATACGATCCATTTCAATTGGTATCACAGCCCCGACTCTTTATTTGGGCTTAACCGCCTAAGAGAAGTATGGGTACTAAGGAACATGGAAATGAGGCTGTGGACAAGGTCACAATGGATGACCTCAAGACGTTGGAAACAACCTTGTTGAAATCCTTTGAGACCAAGATGGAGGAGATGTAACAAATGATTGCTCGCCTCACATCATCTAAAGCCCCGTCTCCATCTTCCTATGAGGCCACCACTCCTCTTTCCAAGGATAAGGCTCACGCCGAATCTAAGGAAGATGAAGTGGTAGGTGAAAAACATAATGGTTCTGCCTCCAAGAAGGGAAGTGGAAAGGAGGACTATAGTGAGGTTCCTCATCTATATTCTCCCGACCCACCTATCCCACATCCTCATATAAACAATAGGGGTGATCCACCCAAGCTTACTGCATCTTCATTTAATCAATGACAATTCTTAATGAAATCTCATGTATGGTGTTCGTCTATTGAGCTTTGGAGGATTATCGGAGATGGTCTTCATATGGGAGACCCCGCCAACTTGACTAGGAGAGGAGTTGTGGATAGTCAACTAAATGCAACGGTTCTCCACATAATTCCGCTCAGAGTGGGTCCGAAGGACATGCCCCACATTGAGCACTTCAACACCGCCAAAGAAGCTTGGGATGCACTCACTGACCTATTTATTGTAAATGAAAGCATGAGAAGAAATAGCCCTTAGCAATGAAGCTGAAGGATTTTACATGTTAGATGGTGAAGACCATGAAGATATGTATAGAAGGCTCAAGGGCATTGCAACAACATTTATAAAGCATGGAGCCACTCACATTGATGATGCTTGGATAAAAAGGAAATATGTGATTGCTCTAATGCCATTTGAGCTAACGGACTTGAAGAGCTTGCAAGGTAGACACAACTACCATCAAATGACTTCCAATGAAGTCATGCAAGAAATGGTGTCATTCAAGGTTGCAGCTAAGAACGCTGAAGATGCCCGTGCCCGGGCTATTGGAATGCAAAAAGGAGTCAATGTTGCTCTAAAGGCAAATGTTGTTGAACAAGATGAGGATGAAAGAGGATATGAAGGTGTCTCCATGGGCTGTCCTGAGGAAGTCAAGCATGCTCATGG
The DNA here is from genome assembly GCA_910589775.1 of Avena eriantha. NCBI lineage: Eukaryota > Viridiplantae > Streptophyta > Magnoliopsida > Poales > Poaceae > Avena > Avena eriantha. The sequence continues at coordinate 432,368,625 of OU342741.1, forward strand.
TGAGTACATGGCTTTCTATGCAAGGAATTTTTGGAAGGATCCAGCAAAGGCCAAGTCGGAACTCGAGCGCAAGAATGGGTCAAGTGGAAGAAGAGAGAATGGCCCAAAACTGAGAACATGCTACAATTGTGGAGATAGGTTACACTTTGTGGATGAATTCCCTTATCAAAGTAGAGAAGACAATGGTGGCAGGCTCATCCTTAAAGAAAAGTCCAAGGCACCTCGAAAGAAGCCATTTATCAAAAAGAATGGTCCCTACAAGAAGCAACCCAAGGTTGTCTTGGTGGCACAAGAAGAATATTCCTCTACAAGTGAAGATGAAGAGGATGAAGATAATTCTCGTGAGGTGGCTTCTATAGCCACCACATCCACCCCGTCATCACTCTTCGACTCTCCAAACAAAAACGTCATCAACAACAACGTCACTTGCCTTATGGCAAGAGGGTCCAAGGTATCATATTCTATTTCTTCATTTCTAAGACTAACATAAATATGGATATGGATGATCATACTAGTCTTAAGATAAAAGAAGAAGTTATTGCAAGGTGATCACAAACTTGCAAGGTGATCACAAACTTCACTTTGATGCTCTTATGAGTCAACTTGCTCATTCTGAAGCTCTTCTCAAAGAAAAGGGTGGAATTGAAAGAGAAGACGCCTCGGAGATTACCTCCCTGAAGAATGCCTTAGAAGAAGAAGAGGAAGCTCGTGTATCCTTGGAGGAGAAACTCAAGTCAATTGAGGAATCTCATGAAGAGGTTGTTGCCCAACTCATGAAAGAACGTGACAATGCTCTTACTAAGGTAAAGAAACTAAAGAAAGAAAAGGTTGAATTTGGGGCTGCTCATGCTAGACTCTCAGAGAAGTTTGAGAAACTTGACATTGCTCATAAGGCATTGGTGAGTGAACATTCTACTCTAAATGAGTCTCGTGATCAACTCCAAACTCAATTGGACAAGTATCTCAAGTATGAAATGCCTAGCACCTCCACTCTATCTTGTGGACACGAAGACATTGTTGAGGAGAATGCAAGGCTAAAAGAAGAACTTGTAAAGGGATCTCAACATAGATGTAAAAAGGTCCTAGATGAGGTGCTTAGAAAGCAAAGGACAAACAATGGGAAAGAAGGTGTGACACCCCGGGATTAGGGCTAGACAAATCCCAGACCTCTGTCTGATATAAGCCTAACCTAAATCTCGAAAGCGTACAAATAAAGAATCGGTAACATCATAGTGACCCTACGACACAAAAATTATTACAACAAGCTCATAAGTGAGCGAAGACCCAAATTATTATAAGCAGAGGTCACTGACCACAAACATCAAACAACGGAAGGCAAATTATGTTATTAAGTATAGCAAACTTAACAAATGGCCTAAGAGGCCTGAAGCATAACGATGACGTCCCAATCCATAGATTCCAGGCTGCCAACCGGGAACCCAAAAATACTCGTCGATGCCGATGCTGTAACGAACTCATCTTCTATGGTAAGACTTACCTGCTGCAAAAGTATCAACAAAGCAAGGCTGAGTACAAGGTGTACTCCGCAAGACTTATGGCCGGTGGGGTTACTTTGCATAAAGCTATCTTTCTTTGTAAAATAGGGAGAATAAGCTCGACTAAATTGATCATTTAAAAAGGGGATAAGAAAACGATATCTCTAACTTTGATCTTCTTTTGATATCCACCGAATATTTATCAGCTGAACCTACCAACTAGGATCACCCCCTCGATCCCTGAGGAAGCATCCTTAAGCACACCTCACTTCTCTTGTCAAGTTTTATGATTAGGTTATTCTTCTCTATGATCTTAGAATCCGTTCCCAAGTCGTCCATAACCGTGAACACGGATTTTCGAAAAGATTAATAACCCTGCAGGTGTGCACAACTTTACCCACACGTACCAACCGATTCTTAATGCCACTTAAGATTAGCCATCTTCCTTGGAAGGCCGGCAGAGAGTGGTTGACCATGACCTTTACCTTGCTTTTGCCGAGACCATGAGTCACGCCCTAAGGAGATGCCGCCGTAACGGGTCAAGTCCTGAAGTCGGTCCCTAGACATGTGTGCAGGGTTCAAGATTACGAAGGTCGTGCCTCTCTTGTTCCCAGCCACACTTTCCTACCTGTATGAATGCACCTCCTCCACCGCCTTCGAGAACAATCAGAATGCATATGTCGAATGGAACGCCCGAACTATGTGACTCATGGAATCTACTAGGCAAGTTAGTTGGTCGAGGGGGTTTCCATGCCCCCGTGTGGCTGTACGCTCGTCTTGGTTCAAGAGGCAAGAACTCAGATCCTAGTGGTGGCAAGTATGGGACTGCAAAAACCACAACCCGACGTGGCCTCCCATACAAGCCTTAGAATGTTTAACTTTCACCTCTCATCATACCATGTCATCCTGTCCAACTAGGTTCATTCGCATCTCTGATTCATCAACCGGATGGACCAGCAGTAACAGCTAAGCATGGCTAAGCGCAACAGATATAACAACTCTAGTGAAGCTCATAAGCCAAAACCTAGTTATGCTAGGAGCAGTGGATCAGGGAATATAGGCTACAAAGGGGAACATGCATCAGATAGGATTACTGTATCTATCAATAAAAGACTTTGGAATCATACGCACATGGCGAGGATAAAATACTTTGAAAGCATAGGATTTTATCATGTGTGGGGCTAAGCTTGCCTTTGGTTGTTGATAATCGGATACAGAACTTCAGGTTCATCTGCTTGGCATCATTCGTCGTCTATCCTTCGATGGTGTTGATCCCGATCTTCAATCTTGAACTCGATCTCGTTGCTCACATCAACTCCGAGGTCTATGGAGAAGAAGCAGAAACACCGAAAAGGAAGACAACAATCAACACATGGCATCGATGCAATGCTCAAGCAAGGATGGTGATATGGCAAGTTAAATTGTACTGAAAATTAACCCTAGGACATGCTTGGTAATTTAAACGGGGTCCGTGGGATCCAAACCCTAATTCGGAGAAGCCCTAGATGCATATGAGAGGGGTTATTTTGTTCTCCTAATTAAACTTGTCATGTAAGTTGCTTAACAATGTATGATTATGATTCTATTTGATAGATGTCATTTTTCTGAACATTTTAATATATTATACATATTTTCCTGATTTAAAATGAATTAGTTATGATTTTTTCCCAATTTTAATCAATTTTAAATCAATTTAAAACAATTGAACAGTTTTGGAATATATTAAATATCTTATAACCTGGACCCACATGTCAGGTATTTAATAATTTCAGATAAATATTTCCAAAAAGATTAAATATCTTATAGGTAGGGCCCACCTATCATACTAATATTCCAGAAAATAAGTTAAATAAAAAGAAAAGGGGATTATTGCATCATGCTGACGTCATGCTAACATCAGCGACGCCATTGCTCCAGATCGAGCGTTGGTACGACGCTAGGGGCGATGCGGGGCTTCGGGGGCGGGCTAGCTCGACGCGGGGCGCTGCGCTGGACCGAATAGTGGCGGCGCCGCCCCGGATTGGTCACCGGAGTGACCTCTCCAACGGTGAGCAGTGATGGAGCTTGAAGTTGCATGGCGCAGGCACGGGGGAGGGTGAGAGGGAGACGGAGGAGAGCACGAGCATGCTCAGGATCTCACCCCGAGCGCGAGGAGAGGGTCGACGAGGCCGGGGAAGATCAGATGCTGCCGGAATCGGTGCTGAGCACGGCGGCCGGACTCCGGGAAGGAGCTATCGATTGGGGTGGTTGGAAGCTTCTCTGGCTCGGGTGCTAGGACGAGGAGAACAAGGAGAAGCATGTGGTTCCAATGGTGGCCTTGGAACGACGAGGTGAGCTCGGGAACAGCGGGACACCGGTGATGTCTAGGGGCTAGGGTTCGACCACGAGGAAGAATGAGGGAGGGAGAGGAAGAGAGGAAGTAGGGGACGGCTAGGGTTACTCGTGGCGACGTAGGGGATCTTGTAGACGTCTCGGGCGGCGGCACGCATCGCGGCGATGAGGATGGCATCGGGTGGCCAGCGACGAGCCACCGAGTTGCTTCACTTTAGCGCGAGGAAGAAGAAAAGAAAGAGACGGTCGAACGGGTATGGGCTGGATTGGGCCGAGGTGGGCTGCACTTGGGCCGGAAATGGGATGGCAGCGGATTCTAGCTACTGCGCGCGGAGGAAGAGAGAGAGGAAGTGGGCTGCGGCCTGATAGAGTGAGAAACAATTTTTATTCTGAAATCTTTTTCTATTTAGTTTTTCTCTCTTTTCTCTTTGTATTTTCAGATTTCAAACTGTTTTGAATATTTCCAAAATACAAGAACTTTGTGAACATATTAAAATATGGTAGGGACCCTTTATAAAAATTTGGGTTCCTTAACTTTTGATACTTTTCAAAATATAAAAGCCACCTTTGGAATAAGTTTCAAAGAAAGAGGGGAAAATATTGGGGTTTAGGGTTTTCTTATTTCTCTTGATGCAATGTTTGTAAAGCCATGATGTGCATTCTATGCTCATGATGCACAAAACAAACCCTAGTTATTATTAGTAGAACTTGGGGTGTTACAGAAGGTCTTGGTTATGTCCCCAAGACAAAGAAGAAGAAGAACAAGAAGAAGATGAACAACAAGAAGAAGAAGAGCAAAACTGCTCAACCAAAGACAAGCACCACCTTAATGACAAGACTAACTATGATGGTTTTGCAGGGGTTAATAATCCTAACTATGAGTTATATTGTGATAATTATGGTTGTGTTTATGCTAGTTATGTAGGTCCTTATGATAGTTACATTTCTTGGTCTATTTGGGTTCCCAAGACCCTTGTTACTAACATGAGAGGACCCATTGAAAAATGGGTACCTAAAACCAAGAAGTAACTTTCTTGCAGGGCTATGCTTCCGGTGGGTCTAAATGGGTACTCGATAGCTGGTGCACTAGTCATATGACCGGAAGCAAGGAGATCATCTCGGATATGCAACCAAACCATGATCACATAACCGTCTCCTATGGTGACAAGTCAAAATCTGAGGTATTGGGTCTTGGCAAAGTTGTGGTTGCTCACGATATATATCTCGTGGACTTCATGCTTGTTGAGACCCTCGGTTACAATTTACTTTCAGTTCGTGCCCTTGGTAAGATGGGCTTTGCGGTTTTTATTGATGCTGATTTGGGGGTACTCTTGTGGAGCAAGTTTCTAAAGGTCGCTTTCATGGGATATGTCGAAAATGACCTGTACGTGGTGGACTTTTCAGGGAAAACCACTATAGGCCCGATGTGTCTTTTCAGAAAGGCCAATGCGGGTTGGCTATGGCATCGCCAACTAGCCCACGTCAATATGAGAACGTTGCAAAGTCTCCACAAGGGTGGCCACATCCTTGGACTAAAAGAAAATGTTTCGTTTGCCAAAGATCGTGTTTGAAGGGCTTGTGTTGAAGGAAAAATGCATGATTCTCCCCATCAAAGGAGGACCATTATTTCATCAAAGAGGATTTTAGAGCTCCTCCACGTGGATCTCTTTGGTCCTCTATCTCATGCAAGTCTCGGTGGGAAGAAATATTTCCTCGTGATTGTTGACGACTACTCAAGATACACATGAGTCTATTTCTTCAAGTTGAAGAGTGCTGGCGCGTGGTTGACGTGGGATCTTCTTCTTGTTCTTCAGTCCCCGGCAACGGCGCCAGAAAAATGCTTGATGGCTCAGTGTTGATGTAGAGCTCGTTGGGAAGCCCAAGAGGAAGGTATGATGAGCACCGCAACAAGTTTCCCTCAGTTATGAAACCAAGGTTTAATCGAACCAGTAGGAGCAAGGAAACACCCCAAAGGTGTTGCTAGCTGAGCCTTGGCAGGGCACACGACCGGTGCTAGTAGCAACGTGGAGACCTGCACAACACAACCATAGAACTTTGTCCCCAACTTGCGATGAGGTTGTCAATCTCACTGGTATTGCTGAAAACAAAGGATTAAATGTATCAAATGGAAGGAAGTAATAGTTGCAGAAAGTAAACACAAAGAAGTAAATAGTATGTAGATTGTATGTCAAAGAAAGGACCGGGATCCATAGTTCACTAGAGGTGGCTCTCCTTAAGATAGATAACATGCTGGGTGAACAAATTATAGCGGGGCAATTAACAAACATCAAGAAAGCAATACATGCATATACTAATCATCTTGACTCCTTTGGAACTTGATTGGGCATTACAACATTATACATAGACCGCCATCCAACTGCATCTATGACTAATAATCCACCTTCAGGTTATCATCCAAACCCCCTCTAGTATTAAGTTGCAAGCAACAGATTATTGCTTTACGAATTGCGTGTAAAGTAAACAATACGATTGTTCTATGAACAAAGGATTGTTGTTTTTGTCCCTAGTAGCAACAGCACATCTAGTACCTTAGAGATTTCGGTCACTTCCCCAGATTACCAGAGGCATGAACCCACTATCGAGCATAAATACTAACTCTTGGAGTTGCTAGCATCTACTTGGCCAAGATAGCTACTAACAACGGAAAGCATGCAAGATCACAAATAACAAAGACATGATATAATCAATAATCAATCCGAAATAGTATCTCAATATCCATCGGATCCCCGCAAACACAACATGCAGAATTACAAATAGATGATCTTGATCATGAACGGAGCTCACAAGATCTAAACATGAAAGCACAAAGGAGGAGAACCAGCCATCTAGATACTACATGGACCCGTAGTCTAGAGATGAACTACTCACGCATCACACCTGAGGCTTGCATGATGATGAAGAAGGCCTCCAGGGTGAATTCCACTCTCTGGTAGGGTGCCGGGAAGAGCTTCAGATCGCTCCCGATCTAGGGATGGACATGACGACGGCTATAGACTCTTTCGTGGAATTTTGATCGGGTACTTAGGGTTTTTGCCCCGAGGGCATCTTATAGGCGGAAGGAGAGGCCGAGGGGGCGCTGGGGTCGTCCCGACCACCCCCTGGTGTGGGCCAGGCCTGGCCACGCAGCCAGGTGGTGTGGCCGGGCCCTAGCCCTTCTCCGTCTCGTATTCTGGCATCTGATGACTTCCAAAAAAATAGGCACTTTGGCTTTTGTCCCGTCCAATTCCGAGAATATTCATTTTTTGACTTTCCTGGAACCAAAAACAGCAGAAAATAGGCAGCTGGCACTGTGGCTCTTGTTAATAGGTTAGTCCAAGAAATCATATGAAAAGTACTCCAAAGTGTTGACAAAACACAAGAAAGTGGATAAAACCAAGCATGGAACATCAAAAATTATAGATACATTTGCAATGTATCAAAGAGCGAGACTCAACAAACGGTCATCGACTTCGCCAACGAAGTTCAACGTCAACACAATGTTCCTATATTGGCAATAAGAAGTGACAACGGCTCCAAATTCAAGAACTACACCTTAAATGAATTTCTAAGTGAAGAGGGGATAAGACATCAATATTCCGCTGCGTACACCCCTCAACAAAATGGTGTTGCCGAGAGGAAGAACCGGACCATAATGGATTTGGCCAGATCTATGCTAGCTGAATTTAAGTCTCCTTATAATTTCTGGGCTAAAGCAATCTCTACCGCGTGCCATTCATCCAACCGGCTCTATCTCCATAAAATCTTGGACAAGACTCCTTATGAAATACTTACCGGTAACAAGCCAAACATCTCATACTTCTGGGTATTTGGTTGTAAGTGTTTCTTTCTCAATAAAGGAGTTCGTTTATCTAAATTTGAGTCTAAGGCTTTAGAAGGCATTTTTGTTGGTTATGGTGCCGAATCCCACACTTATAGAGTCTACAATAAGCTCTCCAGAACTGTTGTAGAATCTTGTAGTGTGGTGTTCGAGGAAAATGATGGCTCCCGTGCGGGGCAAGTTGATTTTTGTGATGCAAATGTTGAAATACCCCAAGATGCCATAAGAAGAATGGGCGTGGGATTTTTCCGCCCCATTGAGAAACCCCTTGTGGCGGATCGGGAAGGAAAATGCTCTACTAAAGTGGAGCCCTCATCGACAAGCTTAACATGCTCCAACCATTGGAGAAACTTCTACACCAACCACACAAAATGCTGAAGATCAAAATGCTCCTGAAAGCTCCAGGCCGAATTATCTGGTGGACACCGGATTATCCGGCCAACCCTCCTCAGCTGACCGAAATGATCAACCTATCGAAGAAACTACTACAAGTCCCAGGCCGGATTTTCCAGCCGGCCCCAGATTATCCGGCCACTCTCCAGTTCGAGCAAGATCCAGTCCAGCACATGAAGATGTTTCAGGTTCTCGCAGGCCGGATTATCCGGCCCTGAAACTCCTGAATAGCAGCAGTCTCCTGTTACGGTTTTTGATCAACATCAAGGGCAAGGTTCATCATCTCCTACTAATGCTAATCAAGCTATAGATCAAGGCCAAGCCAATGATTCCAACAAAGACTCAAATGATGAAGTTATTCCCCAAGAGACAACAAGCTAATTGAACTTCGTCGCAAAGCTCGTGCAGATAGGAACCTTGATTTAAGGGGTCACACTCTTGACAAAGTTGTAGGTGATCTTTGATGAACGGTATCCACAAGAAGAGAGTTGGCAAGTTTCGGAGAGCATCAAGGTCACATCTTAATGGTGGAATGCAAGAAAGTGTTTGAAGCTCTTGAAGATCCGGAATGGGTTGTTGCTATGCATGAAGAGTTGAATAACTTTGATCATAACAAGGTTTGGAAATTAGTAGAGAAGCCCAAGGATTGTCGCAATGTTATCGGCACAAAATGGATATTTAAAAACAAGCAAGATGAGAATGACATTGTTGTGAGGAACAAGGCAAGACTCGTGGCACAAGGCTATTCCCAAGTTGAGGGCATTGACTTCGGCGAGACTTATGCTCCTGTGGCTCATCTTGAGTCCATCCGTATCCTTCTTGCTTATGATGCTCATAATAATTTTAAATTACATCAAATGGATGTTAAGAGTGCTTTTCTTAATGGTCATCTACATGAGTTGGTATATGTGAAGCAACCCCCGGGATTTGAGGATCCTAACTTCCCGAACCATGTCTACAAACTCGATAAGGCACTCTATGGCCTTAAACAAGCCCCATGTGCGTGGTATGAGCACCTTAAAGAGCTTTTGTTAGACCGTGGCTTCGAAGTCGGGCAAATCGAGCCCACTCTTTTTACTAAGAAGGTTAAGGGGGAGCTCTTTGTATGCCAACTATATGTAGACGACATTATCTTTGGCTCTACTAATAAAGCTTTTAACAATGAATTTTTAAAGCTTATGACTGACAGGTTTAAGATGTCTATGATGGGGGAGTTATGGTTCTTTCTTGGATTCGAGATCAAATAACTTAGAGGAACCTTCATCAATCAAGCAAAATACATCCAAGACATGCTCAAGAGATTCAAGATGATGGATCTTAAAGGCGTCGCCACTCCGACGCAAACAAAATTTCACCTTGAACTTAATCCCAAGTGTAAAGATGTGGACCAAAAGGTATACCGGTCCATGATCGGCTCTCTTCTTTACCTCTGTGCATCTATATCCGATATTGTGTTGAGTGTAGGTGTGTGTGCAAGGTATCAAGCATCTCCTAAGGAAAGCCGCTTAGTGGCGGTCAAGAGGATCTTCCGATATTTGGTTCATTCCCCTAATTTTGGTCTATGGTATCCCAAGGGCTCCAATTTCTCTCTATGTGGTTATACTGATTCAGATTGGGCTGGTGATAAGGATGATCGGAAATCAACTTCTGGAGCTTGTCAGTTCTTGGGAAGGTCTCTAGTATGTTGGTCTTCTAAAAAGCAAAATTGTATATCTCTCTCCACCGCCGAAGCTGAATATGTTGCTACTGCTAGTGGCTGTACTTAGTTATTATGGATGAGGCAAGCTTTAAAGGAATACGGTGTCAATTGTGACAAAGTGCCTCTTTTATGCGATAATGAAAGTGCAATCAAAATTGCGTACAATCTAGTACAGCACACAAGCACAAAGCATATTGAGATTCGGAATCATTTTATTCGGGACCATGTGGCTCGAGGCGATATTGATCTATCCTTTGTAAGCACGAAGAACCAACTTGTTGATATATTCACGAAGCCACTTGATGAAGCAAGGTTTTGTTTCTTGAGGAATGAGCTAAATATCGTTGATTCAAGGAGCTTGTCTTGATTACCCATGCACTCACTCTTACATCTCAGTCTTATTTGGTCTAGGTGTGGGCATGGATATAGGGGGAGTGTGGTCCTAATTGATTGGGCTAACCCGCCCCCCATAATGTCAAAAGCAAGTCAAATCATTTCTCTTTATATCATTCTGTGATATGTGAGCTTATTGATGAGTATTGGTCATGAACCCAAGATATATCTTCGCGGTGTGATACCATGCACTCCTACAAGGTGGCCTCGGCCACCGCCCTCTTCCATGAGAAGAGTTGAATTTATGTGGATCTTTTTGGTTGTTTTTGCTCATCTCATGTTGTTATGGGAATCGCACTCAATTTTGGCCTTTAGTTGATTTGATTCTTGCAATTTTGAGTATGTAGTACCATCTTAGTTTGGTTCTCTTAATCCCAAGACTTTGCCTACCCCTAAGCCATCTCTTCTTGCACACAAGTCCATTGTTCACCTTGTTGGGGTGTTGTTTGGGGACGCGTGAGCCTGAATCTATGTGTAACAGAATTTCAGATTTTTGGCCAGAAAATCTGGCCCAATTGACTACAAGTGATCCCTTGGGGCGCTAGCATCGCTCTTCTTCCTTTTTGGCGTTTCGATGCCAAAGGGGGAGAACTAGTTCTATTAGGTCTTCGTGGATTTGCATGGGTTGGGCATAAGCATTTGCATTTTAGCTTTTCCGTCTTTCTCTCGCTTGTGCCCATTTAGCGTTGAACTTTTATTTGTGATTTGTGTTGTATGAGACTATGTTTGTGTGGCTCTGGATTTATCTTGTGGATTATTCTTATGGATTCATCTATCATATGGGCTATATTGGATATCTATATCGAGGGAGGCGCTCATTATGGCTATCATTGGATATTCTTATAATATTTTGGGGACGCATCTATCTCCCCTCCGGTGGTATGAATTTTCCGCGTATGTTTCAATGAAATAGACATGTACCTTCTTGTGTGTATTCGTAATCAAATGCAAATTTTAGTATGCACACATTTAGGGGGAGCTTTTTCATTCACTAAAATATTGTTGTCTTGAGAACTATCTTGCAAATCCTAGTATTGTCATCTAACACCAAAAAGGCGGAGATTCAAAGAACATTTCATGGTTCCCTGTGTTTTGCGTGTTAGATAAAAATACCATGGAGTTTTATCATGTGTGATAAGTGTGCAGGGAAAAGTTATTGTGTTTGGGGGCCGGATTATCCACCCGCCCTAGGACCGGATTATCCGGCCTGACTCACTTGGCAAAGGCAGGCAGGGCGCGTCACTCTGTCTAGGGGACTTTCCCTCAAAAATTCCGAAAAGGGGTAGATTTTCTTCCCCTGACTGGATAATACGGCCCCCGCCTTGGACCAGATAATTTGGCCCCCAGGAGACGATCAAGGACAGGCAAGGCATGACGCTCTGACTGGGGGTGGATTTTCTCCCGGAAAATCCGAAGTGGGGCGGACTTTCTTCCCCTAACCAGATAATCCGGCCCTCACCTTGGGCCGGATAATCCGGCCCCTTGAAGACAAGCAAGGGCTGGCTCGGCGCATCGCTCTGACTGGGGGCGAATTATGTGCCAGATAATCCGAATCTATGAGCGGTGTTTTCCCTAGGACGGATAATCGGGCCCTCACTTTGGCCGGATAATCTGGCCCCCAAAGTCTCCAACGGCTTAGTTGGGACAGGGGGTATAAAAGCCCCTTCATCCCCTTCGGTCAGAACTTCTTGATTCATTCGAAAAACACCAGACCTGTTGCGAGAGCTCTCTCTCTAGATCTCCCACTTCAACCACCCGAAGGCTTCGATCTTTGGGGGAATTGAAGGAGGAGACAGCCTACATCGTCATCACGAATCAAGCGCATCAACTCCTCTCCATTCACTTGGAGAAATCCCCGATCTAGTATTCTTGTTAATATCTAGATCTTGTGTTTTGTTATTGATAACTTGTTCTTGTGGCATCTTGTTGTCATTACGGGAGCCTCCAATTTGGTTGTGGAGTTGTGCCCCGCTAGTTGTGTAAAGGCACCGTTTATCGCCTCGAAGGGTACCCATAGTGGAAAGGGTGGATCAGGCCTTTGGTGGCGGGATCCATCGGAGAATAGGGTGAGGCATATTGTGGTGTGGTGGTCTTAGTACCGCCCACCCCTCCAACGCAGATGTACTTCCCTTAACAAGGAAGAAACTGCGGTAAAACAAATCATGTGTCTCCGCGTGCGTCATCACTGTTTCCTCGTTCCTTACTTTACTCGCTAGTAGTTAGGTTTGCATATAGGGAAATTGTACATAATAGTTTATCTAGAGAATTTACCTTTTGTGTCAAGCCGAAAATTGAAAAAGCATTAAAATTTGAAGTAGCACCTATTCACCCCCCTCTAGGTGCCCATACTGTCCATTTTAGATGGGTCGCATGGGAGAAGTGGGTACGGGGCTGGTCCGGTTCGGCCAACCCCTTTCACTTGATTTAGGGTTAGACTAAAGCCGACAGCCACCGTCGGCGTAGCTTTGATTTTTTTCTTTTTTATTCACACGATCTAGTTAGCCCTACGCCGACGACCACCATTGGCGTAGCTTTGATTTTGTCCTTTTTTAGTTTCACTCGATCTAGTTAGCCCTACGCCGACGGCCACCGTCGACGTAGGTTTGACATTTATTTATTTATTTTATTTTATTCAGTTTCAATCTATTTCATTAAATATATTTACAAATTTAAATACTTTAATATTTTCTGTCTCGTATTTATTCAGTTTTTACTCATATTTAACCTATATTATTACAAAATCATTTGGTGTTTACTAAATCATTTAAACCAAGTGTTAACGCATGTTCGGGAAGGGTGGTCACACCTGGGGCCTACACATGGCACCTACCAACTTTACACCACTCCCACACACATATGCTAGGGGCACATGCAAGATTTCATGTGATTCCGACGCTCCGGTGGTCTTCCTCTATTGAAACCCTAGACCGCCCCCCGGATCGTCTACCCCTATAGCTATCTCCGTACGAGGGTAGCCCGGTGGACCTTTCTACTTGTTTTGGTTTGTTTAGGACATATGTACATGGAGAGCAATTGTTGGGCCAACTTTTCCACATTCTAGGCCTCGGTTGTCCCATGGCAGGACTTTCCACTACATATCCAGGATTTTACCAGATGTTAACACATGTTCGGGAAGGGAGGTCACACCTGGGGCCTACACATGGCACCTAGCAACCTTGCACCACTCTCACACACATATGCTAGGGGCACATGCAAGTTTTCATGTGATTCCAATGCTCCGGTGGTCTTCCTCCTGGGAAACCCTAGACCGGGGCCCCAGATCGTCTACCCCTATAGCTATCTCCATACGAGGGTATCCCGGTGGATCTTTCCACTTGTTTTGGTTTGTTTAGGACATATTTACATGGAGAGAAAAGGTTGGGCCAACTTTGCCACATTCTAGGCCCTGGTTGTCCCGCAGAGGGAGTTTCCACGTACAAATCCAGGATTTTACCAAGTGTTAATGCATGTCCAGGAAGGATGGTCACACCTAGATCCTACACATGTCACCTACCAACCTTTCACCACACTCACACACATATGCTAGGGTCACATGCAAGTTTTCATGTGATTTCGAAGCTCCGGTGGTGTTCCTCCGGTGAAACCCTAGACCTGGCCCCCGGATCGTCTACCCTATAGCTATCTCCGTACGAGGGTATACTGGTGGACCTTTCTACTTGTTTTGGTTTTTTAGCACATATGTACATGGAGAGCAAAGGTTGGTCCAACTTTGCCACATTCTAGGCCCCGGTTGTCCCACGGCGGGAGTTTCCATGAATAGATCCAGGATTTTACCAAGTGTTAACGCATGTCCGGGAAGGGGGTCACACCTGGGGCCTACACATGGCACCTACCAACCTTGCACCACTCTCACACACATATGCTAAAGGCACATGCAAGTTTTCATGTGAATCCGATGCTCCGGTGGTCTTCCTCCGGCGAAACCCTAGACCGACGGTGGCTCGTGATTAATGTAGAGCTCGTTGGGAACCCCAAGAGGAAGGTATGATGAGCACAGCAGCAAGTGTTCCCTCAGTTATGAGACCAAGGTTTAATCGAACCAGTAGGAGCAAGGAAACACCCCAAAGGTGTTACTAGCTGAGCATAGGCAGGGTGCACTACCGGTGCTAGTAGCAACGTGGAGACCTGCACAACACAACCATATAACTTTGTCCCCAACTTGCGATGAGGTTGTCAATCTCACCGTGTTTTGCAGAAAACAAAGGATTAAACGTATCGAATGGAAAGAAGTAAAAGTTTGCAGAAAGTAAACACAAAGCAGTAAAAGATTGTAGATTGTACGTAAAGTAAAAGGACCAGGATCCATAGTTCACTAGAGGTGGCTCTCCTTAGATAGATAACATGCTGGGTGAACAAATTATAGCGGGGCAATTAACAAACATCAAGAAAGCAATACATGCATATACTAATCATCTTGACTCCTTTGGAACTTGATTGGGCATTACAACATTATACATAGACCGCCATCCAACTGCATCTATGACTAATAATCCACCTTCAGGTTATCATCCAAACCCCCTCTAGTATTAAGTTGCAAGCAACAGATTATTGCTTTACGAATTGCGTGTAAAGTAAACAATACGATTGTTCTATGAACAAAGGATTGTTGTTTTTGTCCCTAGTAGCAACAGCACATCTAGTACCTTAGAGATTTCGGTCACTTCCCCAGATTACCAGAGGCATGAACCCACTATCGAGCATAAATACTAACTCTTGGAGTTGCTAGCATCTACTTGGCCAAGATAGCTACTAACAACGGAAAGCATGCAAGATCACAAATAACAAAGACATGATATAATCAATAATCAATCCGAAATAGTATCTCAATATCCATCGGATCCCCGCAAACACAACATGCAGAATTACAAATAGATGATCTTGATCATGAACGGAGCTCACAAGATCTAAACATGAAAGCACAAAGGAGGAGAACCAGCCATCTAGCTACTACATGGACCCGTAGCCTAGAGATGAACTACTCACGCATCACACCGGAGGCTTGCATGGTGATGAAGAAGGCCTCCAGGGTGAATTCCCCTCTCCGACAGGGTGCCGGGAAGAGCTTCCGATCCCTCCCGATCTAGGGATGGAGATGATGGCGGATACAGACTCTTTCGTGGATTTTTAATCGGGTACTTAGGGTTTTCGTCCCGAGGGCAACTTATAGTCGGAAGGGGAGGCCGAGGGTGTGCCGGGAGCGGCCACACCACCCCCTGGCGCGGGCCAGGCCTGGCCGCGCTGCCAGGTGGTGTGGTGGCTCCCTGGCCCTTCTCCGTCTCGTATTCTGGCACTTGATCCCTTCCAGAAAAATAGGCACTTTGGCTTTTGCCCCGTCCAATTCTGAGAATATTCATTTTCTGACTTTCCTGGAACCATAAACAGCAGAAAACAGGCAGCTGGCACTGTGGCTCTTGTTAATAGGTTAGTCCAAGAAATCATATGAAAAGTACTCCAAAGTTGGAATAAAACACAAGAAAGTGGATAAAACCAAGCATGGAACATCAAAAATTATAGATACATTTGCAATGTATCAACATACCCAAGCTTAACTCCTGCTCGTCCTCGAGTAGGTAAGTGATAAAAAGAAATAATTTTTGAGGTGACATGCACCATCAAAGACTTGATCAAAGTATTAGCAAAACTCAAAGCTGGGATCATAGTACTTGAATCATAACATGAAAGACAAAGTTCTAGCAATAAGCAAAGAAACTATGATGCAACATGAAAAGGTACAAACAAAAGATTCATGAATAATGATGCTTTGCAAGACGTTTGTTTGTTTCACATAAAGAAAACATAGCATAATAGTATTCAGCTTGTCCCTCAATAGAGTAGCAAATATAAATGCATAGGACACCTTCAAAGTTCATAAGAGTGACTGGATACAATAGTTTAAAACAAGCAATAACAAGTTATGCATCAATCAACTAGTCTTGGGACAAATGCACATAGAACTAAGAATGGCCACTATGCTCTCAAAGTAGGTGCATAAAGATAGAAGGTGGAGACTCAATATAATGGTGGAAGAAAAGCCTTTTGTAAAAGGAAGTAGGGATTCAAGTCTCATAAAGAGCTTCCAAAAATTATGGTACTTATAGCTTTCAGCTCTCATTGCCCCTATCATAAGCATCTTGAAAATGATTAAGGTTAAAGTGACACAACTAAGAGGATATGCTTGACAAGTTATAAACCGAAATCACATGCCCCTTACTTACGAAGACCGATCCTCATGCTACTCAACTTTAGTCACGAGTAAGCTCTTGTCATTGTAAGTATATGTGTATCATTAAGAACCGCCAACGGGGTACCCCTTGCACATGATACGGGAGCTTTCCCATAATCAAAATGACAAGGCAAGCAAACAATGAGCATCTCAGCTATCTTTTTATTTGCTATTTTCATAGGTTATTATTGAGGATGCTTCATAGAGTGCTCATTATGGTGATGCTGCAAGTTTCCACCATGATTAGGCATGGCTTAGGCTAGCGACCCAGGCGTTTCTCTAACACACATACAAAATCCATGATCTTACAAGTTCCACATTTATTTCACACCGCCGGGATCCGTAAGCAAAAGAACATGATATCAACGGGGTACAAAGTACAAGTGCAATGTTGAAAGCGTTCCCCATGAAACATGGTTCTGCTAATTTCAACTTATAAAGCGCAAGCATATACACAACAAAGAAGGACCCAATGGTTCAAGTTTATTAGAGGCAAAAATTAAAGTGTGCCATCAAGTTCGTGAGAGCTTTAATCACTAGTTTTCTCATAACAAGTGAAAGGTAAACAAAAGCATGAATGTACTTGGAATAGCATAAGCTAGTAGGTAGGTATGGTGGACTCTTTGGAATAACTTGGTTTAAGGAGTTGGATGCATGAGTGGAACTCATACTTTGTTGTGGAGGCTAGCAAAAGACTGGGAGCGACAAACTAAGAGAGCAATAATGGCCATAATCATGCAGAGCGACAAAACATCCTTGATCAAAGCATAAAGTGATACTACAAGTTGAAAACTAAAGGATCATACAGGCTATGGTGACTTGAGATAGTCATAACATGGTGTGAGCATGCACCAAGTCAACCCAAATAAAGCATCAAAGGAGAATACCACTATACTATGCTTTAATATGCTAAAACAACGCATGATTCATCCAATGCACATTAAGCAATCTCAATTGTTCATAACAAGTCATGCTACATCAAAGAATACTAAGCATAAAGCCAAAACAATATCAAGCATGGCATGACAAAGCATAAGCCACAGTCAAAAACGAGCTCTTTTTACCACATAAGCATGAAATTTCCTACTCTTTTCCAAACCAAACCAAACTATTTGCAAACCAAAGTATGAAAGAGGGGGTCCAACCAATTTATTCAGAACACTAAGCAAACCAAGCAAACTAAAAACCAAAACAAAACCGAAAAATAAGATGCTCCAAGAAAAACACAACTGTGCATGAAACAATAAAAATGAAGCGTTTGGAAGAAACCTGGGATTTTTATTGATGAAGAAGGGGATGCCTTGGGCATCCCCAAGCTTTGACGCTTGTACTTCTTGGATATTTCTTGGGGTGACACGCGTGGCATCCCCAAGCTTGAGCTTTAGTCCATCCTTCATCTCATTACTCATTCCTTCCATACAGCTGAAATTTTTCCTTCATACGAAACTTCACACAATCTCATTAGCAACATTAGTGCACTTAAGATAAATAAGTCTCAAGGTTCAGTTCTAACACCAAATAAACTTCCATTAGAACACTAGCTACTGTAGCACTTCCCTCAAAAATCTCAATTCCCCAAAGGTACTCAAGAAGGAACTAACAAGAAGCAAATGCAGAAAAATGGTAGAAATCTGTCAAAACACACCAGCAAGTAAATACGAATTTTTTCGAAGACCTTCTGTTGCTCAAATCAAAAAAGTGTTGAACTAACGAAAGTTAGATAACAACCTGGGGAAGAATCACAAATAATTACAGCTCAATCCGACGTACAGAACTCTCTCAGGAATTTTTACGGTGAAGCACAAAAATCTATTTCGGGACAACAACTTTCCCAATCGTTACTTCTCTCTCATTAGAGGTTACTCTTGGCACAAAAAGCAAATAAAAAGGATAATGAGAGGTTATTACAGAGGAAATAACTTCCAAGACTCAACTAAAACTCTTGGGTTATCTCCCAACAAGTACTTTTCTTTAACGCCTTTAAGTTAGGCATAAGAAGCAAAGAAAGAATCAAGTGTTATCAAATGAAGAAGCATTAAGACCAAATTTCGTTTTCATAGGAGAAGCAAAAGAAATCTTTTCTCTCTTTTTAGGGAAGTGTTCTATACCTTTCTTAAGTGGGAGTTGATATTTAATGGTGCCTTCTTTCATATCAATGATGGCACCGACAGTTCTAAGAAAAGGTCTTCCCAAAGTAATAGGACAAGAAGCATTGTATTCAACATCCAAAACATAGAAATCAACGGGGACATAGGAATCATTAACCATAATAAGAACATCATTGAGACTCCCCATGAGTTTCTTTTTAGCATTATCATCAAGTGGGACATTCAAATAACAATCTTCAAGAGGAGGCAAATCAAGCATATAATAAATCCTACTAGGCATAATAGAAACACTACTATCAAGACCACACAAAGCTTTGAAATCAAAGTCATTCACTTTCATATTAATGATGGGTTCCCAACCATCCTCTTGTTTTATAGGAATAGAGGCTTTGTGTTTCATCTTTTCTTCTTTAATCTTTATGAGAGCATCAGTAATGTGTTTTGTAAACGCCATGTTCATAGCACTAGCATTAGGACTTTTAGCAAGCTTTTGTAGGAACTTAATAACTTCAGAGATGTTGCAACCATCAAGATCAAAATCAGATTTATCATCTAAAGTTGTAGAACTATTACTAGCCTCAACACTAGTGGTGGTAATGGTAGAAACACTAATGTTTCTAGCAATTTCATCTTCTCTTTCCCACTTAGCATGTAATTCAGCTAATAGTCTTACATTTTCATCAATTCTTACTTGAATAAAATTAGTAGCTGCAAAGGGATTCTCATTAGTTTCAGGTTTAGCAGCCACTTTATTCAAAGAAGATTGAGCTTCAGCCAAAGATGCTATATTTCTTTCAGCATTAGAGAGTTTTTCCTCAATAGTTTTATTGAAAGTAGTTTGTTTACTAATAAACTCAATAAGAATAACTTCAAGTTCAGAGGGAGCACTCTTATTACTGTTGTAAGAATTTCCATAAGCATTACCATTGTTGGGAGGATATGGCTTATAATTGTTGTTACCAAAATTGTTCCTATAAGCATTATTACCATAAGCATTGTTGCCAAAGTTGTTGTTTCTTATGAAGTTCACATCAACTTGCTCTTCTTGAGCAAGCAAAGAGGCTAAAGGAACATTATTTGGATCAATATGGGCTTTCCCATTCACGAGCATAGACATAATAATATCAATTTTATCACTCAAGGAGGAGGTTTCTTCAACCTAATTTACCTTCTTACCTTATGGAGCTCTCTCAGTGTGCCATTCAGAATAATTAACCATCATATTGTCCAATAGTTTTGTTGTAGCATCTAAAGTGATGGTCATAAAGGTACCTCCAGCCGCTGAATCCAATAGGTTCCTGGAAGAATAGTTCAATCCTGCATAAAAAGTTTGGATGATCATCCAAGCAGTCAGTCCATGAGTGGGACAATTCTTTACCAAAGATTTAATTCTTTCCCAGGCTTGAGCAACATGCTCATTATCAAGTTCTTTAAACTTCATTATTTCACTTCTCATGGATATAATCTTAGCAGGAGGATAGTATTTTCCAATAAAAGCATCTTTGCACTTAGTCCAAGAATCAATACTATTCCTAGTTAAGGAATTCAACCATTCTTTAGCTTTTCCTCTCAAAGAGAAAGGAAACAATTTCAGTTTAATAATATCACCATCTATATCCCTATGCTTTTGCATCTCACAAAGTTCAACAAAGTTATTAAGATGGGAAGCAGCATCTTCATTACCAATACCAGAAAATTGTTCTCTCATAACAAGATTGAGCAAAGCAGGTTTTATCCCAAAGAAAGTATTTTTAGCCACAGGTGGAGCAATAGGTGTGCTCATAAAATCATTGTTGTTGGTGCTAGTGAAGTCACACAACTTAGTGTTTTCAAGAGTAGGCATTTTTTTTGGGGTTTCAAATAAGAAAGCAAGCAAGTAAAACTAATTTTTTTTTGTGTTTTTGAAGAACCAAAACAAGCAAACAAAGCAAAAAGAAACTAAGCAAAACAAAAACAACAAAGTAAAGAGATTGGTTATGAGGGACTCCCCTTGTGAAGATGTCCTTGACTCCCCGGCAATGGCGCTAGGAAAATCTTTGCTGGCTCGTGATTAATGTAGAGCTCGTTGGGAACCCCAAGAGGAAGGTATGATGAGCACAACAGCAAGTTTTCCCTCAGTTATGAGACCAAGGTTTAATCGAACCAATAGGAGCAAGGAAACACCCCAAAGGTGTTACTAGCTGAGCTTTGGTAGGGCGCACTACTGGTGCTAGTAGCGACGTGGAGACCTGCACAACACAACCACATAACTTTGTCCCCAACTTGCGATGAGGTTGTCAATCTCACCGTGTTTTGCGGAAAACAAAGGATTAAACGTATCGAATGGAAAGAAGTAAAAGTTTGCAGAAAGTAAACACAAAGCAGTAAACAGTTTATAGATTGAATGTAAAAGACAAGGACCGGGATCCATAGTTCACTAGAGGTGGCTCTCCTTAAGATAGATAACATGCCGGGTGAACAAATTACAGCGGGGCAATTGACAAACATCAAGAAAGCAATACATGCATATACTAATCATCTTGACTCCTTTGGAACTTGATTGGGAATTACAACATTATACATAGACCGCCATCCAACTGCATCTATGACTAATAATCGACCTTCAGGTTATCATCCGAACCCCCTCCAGTATTAAGTTGCAAGCAACAGATTATTGCTTTACGAACTGCGTGTAAAGTAAACAATACAATTGTTCTATGAACAAAGGATTGTTGTTTTCTCCCTAGTAGCAAAAGCACATCTAGTACCTTAGAGATTTCTGTCACTTCCCCAGATTACCAGAGGCATGAACCCACTATCGAGCATAAATACTAACTCTTGGAGTTGCTAGCATCTACTTGTCCAAGATAGCTACTAACAATGGAAAGCATGCAAGATCTCAAATAACAAAGACATGATAGAATCAATAATCAATCGGAAATAGCATCTCAATATCCATCGGATCCCCGCAAACACAACATGTATGAATTACAAATAGATGATCTTGATCATGAATGGAGCTCACAAGATCTAAACATGAAAGCACAAAGGAGGAGAAACCAGCCATCTAGCTACTACATGGATCCGTAGTCCAAGGATGAACTACTCACGCATCACACCGGAGGCTTGCATGGTGATGAAGAAGGCCTCCAGGGTGAATTCCCCTCTCCGGCAGGGTGCCGGGAAGAGCTTCAGATCCCTCCCGATCTAGGGATGGAGATGACGGCGGCTACAGACTCTTTCGTGGATTTTTGATCGGGTACTTAGGGTTTTTGTCCCGAGGGAAACTTATAGTCGGAAGGGGAGGCTGAGTGGTGCCGGGAGCGGCCACACCACCCCCTGGCGCGGGCCAGGCCTGTGGCACCGAGTATATTCATTTTCTGACTTTCCTGGAACCAAAAACAGCAGAAAACATACAGCTGGCACTGTGGCTCATGTTAATAGGTTAGTCCAAGAAATCATCTGAAAAGTACTCCAAAGTTGGAACAAAACACAAGAAAGTGGATACAACCAGGCATGGAACACCAAAAATTATAGATACATTTGCAATGTATCAACCGACCCCCGAGATCGTCTACCCCTATAGCTACTCTATACGAGGGTAGCCCGGTGGACCTTTCTACTTGTTTTGATTTGTTTAGGACAAATATACATGGAGAGCAAATGTTGGCCCAACTTTGCCACATTCTAGGCCCTGGTTGTCCCACGACGAGAGTTTCCACGTACAGATCCAAGATTTTACCAAGTGTTAACACATGTCCGGGAAGGGGGGTCACACCGGGGCCTACACATGGCACCTACCAACCTTGAACCACTCTCACACAGATATGCTAGGGGCACATGCAAGTTTTCATGTGATTCCAATGCTCCGGTGGTCTTCCTCCGGCGAAACCCTAGACCGAGCCCCCCGGATCGTCTACCCCTATAGCTATCTCCGTACAAGGGTATCCCGGTGGACATTTCTACTTTTTTGGTTTGTTTAGGAGATATATACATGGAGAGAAAAGGTTGGGCCAACTTTGCCACATTCTAGGCCCTGGTTGTCCCGCGACGGGAGTTTCCACGTACAGATCCTGGATTTTACCAAGTTTTAACGCATGTCCGGGAAGGGCGTCACAGTTGGGGCGTACACATGGCACCTACCAACCTTGCACCACTGTCACACACATATTCTTGGGGCACATGCAAGTTTTCACGTGATTCCGACGCCCTGATGGTCTTCCTCTGGCGAAACCCTAGACCGGGGCCCCCAGATCGTCTACCCTTATAGGTATCTCCGTATGAGGGTATCCCGGTGGACCTTTCTACTTTTTTGGTTTGTTTAGGACATATGTACATGTAGAGCAAAGGTTGGTCCAACTTTGCCACATTCTAGGCCTCGGTTGTCCCGCAGCGGGAGTTTCCACGTACAGATCTAGGATTTTACGAAGTGTTAACGCATTTCCGGGAAGGGCGGTCACACCTGGGCCCTACACATGGCACCTACCGATATTGCATCACTCTCACACACATATTCTAGGGGCACATGCAAGTTTTCTTGTGATTCTGACGCTATGGTGGTCTTCCTCCGGCGAAACCCTAGACAGGCCCCCCTGGATCGTCTACCCCTATAGCTATCGCCGTACGAGGGTAGCCCGGTGGACCTTTCTTATTTTTTTGGTTTTTTTAGGACATATGTACATGGAGAGAAAATGTTGGGCCAACTTTTCCACATTCTAGGCCTCGGTTGTCCCGCGGCAGGACTTTCCACTACAGATCCAGGATTTTACCAGATGTTAACACATGTTCGGGAAGGGAGGTCACACCTGGGGCCTACACATGGCACCTAGCAACCTTGCACCACTCTCACACACATATTCTAGGGGCACATGCAAGTTTTCATGTGATTCCAATGCTCCGGTGGTCTTCCTCCTGCGAAACCCTAGACCGGGGCCCCAGATCGTCTACCCCTATAGCTATCTCCATACGAGGGTATCCCGGTGGATATTTCCACTTGTTTTGGTTTGTTTAGGACATATTTACATGGAGAGCAAATGTTGGGCCAACTTTGCCACATTCTAGGCCCTGGTTGTCCCGCAGAGGGAGTTTCCACGTACAAATCCAGGATTTTACCAAGTGTTAATGCATGTCCAGGAAGGATGGTCACACCTAGAGCCTACACATGTCACCTACCAACCTTTCACCACACTCACACACATATGCTAGGGGCACATGCAAGTTTTCATGTGATTTCGAAGCTCCGGTGGTGTTCCTCCGGTGAAACCCTAGACCTGGCCCCCGGATCGTCTACCCTATAGCTATCTCCGTACGAGGGTATACTAGTGGACCTTTCTAATTGTTTTGGTTTTTTTAGCACATATGTACATGGAGAGCAAAGGTTGGTCCAACTTTGCCACATTCTAGGCCCCGGTTGTCCCACGGCGGGAGTTTCCATGAACAGATCCAGGATTTTACCAAGTGTTAACGCATGTCCGGGAAGGGGGTCACACCTGGGGCCTACACATGGCACATACCAACCTTTCACCACTCTCACACACATATACTTGGGGTACATGCAAGTTTTCACATGATTCCGACGCTCCGGTGGTCTTCCTCTGGCGAAACCCTAGACTGGCCCCCCCAGATCGTCTACCCTTATAGCTATCTCCGTACGAGGGTATCCGGTGGACCTTTCTACTCTTTTTGGTTTGTTTAGGACATATGTACACGGATAGAAAAGGGTGGGCCAACTTTGCCACATTCTAGGCCCCGTTTGTCCTGTGGCGGGAGTTTCCACGTATAGATCCAGGATTTTACCAAGTGTTAACGCATGTCCGGGAAGGGGGTCACACCTAGGGCATACACATGGCACCTACCAACCTTGCACCACTCTCACACACATATTCTAGGGACACATGCAAGTTTTCATGTGATTCCAATGCTCCGGTGGTCTTCCTCCGGCGAAACCCTAGACCGAGCCCCCCGGATCGTCTACCCCTATAGCTATCTCCGTACAAGGGTATCCCGGTGGACCTTTCTACTTGTTTTGATTTGTTTAGGACAAATATACATGGAGAGCAAATGTTGGCCCAACTTTGCCACATTCTAGGCCCTGGTTGTCCCACGACGAGAGTTTCCACGTACAGATCCAAGATTTTACCAAGTGTTAACACATGTGCAGGAAGGGGGGTCACACCTGGGGCCTACACATGGCACCTACCAACCTTGAACCACTCTCACACAGATATGCTAGGGGCACATGCAAGTTTTCATGTGATTCCAATGCTCCGGTGGTCTTCCTCCGGCGAAACCCTAGACCGAGCCTCCCGGATCGTCTACCCCTATAGCTATCTCCGTACAAGGGTATCCCGGTGGACATTTCTACTTTTTTGGTTTGTTTAGGAGATATATACATGGAGAGAAAAGGTTGGGCCAACTTTGCCATATTCTAGGCCCTGGTTGTCCCGCGACGGGAGTTTCCACGTACAGATCCTGGATTTTACCAAGTTTTAACGCATGTCCGGGAAGGGCGTCACAGTTGGGGCGTACACATGGCACCTAGCAACCTTGCACCACTGTCACACACATATTCTTGGGGCACATGCAAGTTTTCACGTGATTCCGACGCCCTGATGGTCTTCCTCTGGCGAAACCCTAGACCGGGGCCCCCAGATCGTCTACCCTTATAGGTATCTCCGTACGAGGGTATCCCGGTGGACGTTTCTACTTTTTTGGTTTGTTTAGGACATATGTACATGTAGAGCAAAGTTTGGTCCAACTTTGCCACATTCTAGGCCTCGGTTGTCCCGCAGCGGGAGTTTCCACGTACAGATCTAGGATTTTACGAAGTGTTAACGCATTTCCGGGAAGGGCGGTCACACCTGGGCCCTACACATGGCACCTACCGATATTGCATCACTCTCACACACATATTCTAGGGGCACATGCAAGTTTTCTTGTGATTCTGACGCTATGGTGGTCTTCCTCCGGCGAAACCCTAGACAGGCCCCCCTGGATCGTCTACCCCTATAGCTATCGCCGTACGAGGGTAGCCCGGTGGACCTTTCTAATTTTTTTGGTTTGTTTAGGACATATGTACATGGAGAGCAAATGTTGGGCCAACTTTTCCACATTCTAGGCCTCGGTTGTCCCGCGGCAGGACTTTCCACTACAGATCCAGGATTTTACCAGATGTTAACACATGTTCGGGAAGGGAGGTCACACCTGGGGCCTACACATGGCACCTAGCAACCTTGCACCACTCTCACACACATATTCTAGGGGCACATGCAAGTTTTCATGTGATTCCAATGCTCCGGTGGTCTTCCTCCTGCGAAACCCTAGACCGGGGCCCCAGATCGTCTACCCCTATAGCTATCTCCATACGAGGGTATCCCGGTGGATCTTTCCACTTGTTTTGGTTTGTTTAGGACATATTTACATGGAGAGCAAATGTTGGGCCAACTTTGCCACATTCTAGGCCCTGGTTGTCCCGCAGAGGGAGTTTCCACGTACAAATCCAGGATTTTACCAAGTGTTAATGCATGTCCAGGAAGGATGGTCACACCTAGAGCCTACACATGTCACCTACCAACCTTTCACCACACTCACACACATATGCTAGGGGCACATGCAAGTTTTCATGTGATTTCGAACTTCGGTGGTGTTCCTCCGGTGAAACCCTAGACCTGGCCCCCGGATCGTCTACCCTATAGGTATCTCCGTACGAGGGTATACTAGTGGACCTTTCTACTTGTTTTGGTTTTTTTAGCACATATGTACATGGAGAGCAAAGGTTGGTCCAACTTTGCCACATTCTAGGCCCCGGTTGTCCCACGGCGGGAGTTTCCATGAACAGATCCAGGATTTTACCAAGTGTTAACGCATGTCCGGGAAGGGGGTCACACCTGGGGCCTACACATGGCACATACCAACCTTTCACCACTCTCACACACATATACTTGGGGTACATGCAAGTTTTCACATGATTCCGACGCTCCGGTGGTCTTCCTCTGGCGAAACCCTAGACTGGGCCCCCCAGATCGTCTACCCTTATAGCTATCTCCGTACGAGGGTATCCGGTGGACCTTTCTACTCTTTTTGGTTTGTTTAGGACATATGTACACGGATAGAAAAGGGTGGGCCAACTTTGCCACATTCTAGGCCCCGTTTGTCCTGCGGCGGGAGTTTCCACGTATAGATCCAGGATTTTACCAAGTGTTAACGCATGTCCGGGAAGGGGGTCACACCTAGGGCATACACATGGCACCTACCATCCTTGCAACACTCTCACACACATATTCTAGGGACACATGCAAGTTTTCATGTGATTCCAATGCTCCGGTGGTCTTCCTCCGGCGAAACCCTAGACCGAGCCCCCCGGATCGTCTACCCCTATAGCTATCTCCGTACAAGGGTATCCCGGTGGACATTTCTACTTTTTTGGTTTGTTTAGGAGATATATACATGGAGAGAAAAGGTTGGGCCAACTTTGCCATATTCTAGGCCCTGGTTGTCCCGCGACGGGAGTTTCCACGTACAGATCCAAGATTTTACCAAGTGTTAACGCATGTCCGGGAAGGGCGTCACAGTTGGGGCGTACACATGGCACCTACCAACCTTGCACCACTGTCACACACATATTCTTGGGGCACATGCAAGTTTTCACGTGATTCCGACGCCCTGATGGTCTTCCTCTGGCGAAACCCTAGACCGGGGCCCCTAGATCGTCTACCCTTATAGGTATCTCCGTACGAGGGTATCCCGGTGGACCTTTCTGCTTTTTTGGTTTGTTTAGGACATATGTACATGTAGAGCAAAGGTTGGTCCAACTTTGCCACATTCTAGGCCTCGGTTGTCCCGCAGCGGGAGTTTCCACGTACAGATCTAGGATTTTACGAAGTGTTAACGCATTTCCGGGAAGGGCGGTCACACCTGGGCCCTACACATGGCACCTACCGATATTGCATCACTCTCACACACATATTTCTAGGGGCACATGCAAGTTTTCTTATGATTCTGACCCTATGGTGGTCTTCCTCCGGCGAAACCCTAGACCGCCCCCCCTGGATCGTCTACCCCTATAGCTATCACCGTACGAGGGTAGCCCGGTGGACCTTTCTAATTTTTTTGGTTTCATTAGGACATATGTACATGGAGAGCAAATGTTGGGCCAACTTTTCCACATTCTAGGCCTCGGTTGTCCCGCGGCAGGACTTTCCACTACAGATCCAGGATTTTACCAGATGTTAACACATGTTCGGGAAGGGAGGTCACACCTGGGGCCTACACATGGCACCTAGCAACCTTGCACCACTGTCACACACATATTCTAGGGGCACATGCAAGTTTTCATGTGATTCCAATGCTCCGGTGGTCTTCCTCCTGCGAAACCCTAGACCGGGGCCCCGGATCGTCTACCCCTATAGCTATCTCCATACGAGGGTATCCCGGTGGATCTTTCCACTTGTTTTGGTTTGTTTAGGACATATTTACATGGAGAGCAAATGTTGGGCCAACTTTGCCACATTCTAGGCCCTGGTTGTCCCGCAGAGGGAGTTTCCACGTACAAATCCAGGATTTTACCAAGTGTTAATGCATGTCCAGGAAGGATGGTCACACCTAGAGCCTACACATGCCACCTACCAACCTTTCACCACACTCACACACATATGCTAGGGGCACATGCAAGTTTTCATGTGATTTCGAAGCTCTGGTGGTGTTCCTCCGGTGAAACCCTAGACCTGGCCCCCGGATCGTCTACCCTATAGCTATCTCCGTACGAGGGTATACTAGTGGACCTTTCTACTTGTTTTGGTTTTTTAGCACATATGTACATGGAGAGAAAAGGTTGGTCCAACTTTGCCACATTCTAGGCCCCGGTTGTCCCATGGCGGGAGTTTCCATGAACAGATCCAGGATTTTACCAAGTGTTAACGCATGTCCGGGAAGGGGGTCACACCTGGGGCCTAGACATGGCACATACCAACCTTTCACCACTCTCACACACATATACTTTGGGCACATGCAAGTTTTCACATGATTCCGACGCTCCGGTGGTCTTCCTCTGGCGAAACCCTAGACTGGGCCCCCAGATCGTCTACCCTTATAGCTATCTCCGTACGAGGGTATCCGGTGGACCTTTCTACTCTTTTTGGTTTGTTTATGACATATGTACACGGATAGAAAAGGGTGGGCCAACTTTGCCACATTCTAGGCCCCGTTTGTCCTGCGGCGGGAGTTTCCACGTATAGATCCAGGATTTTACCAAGTGTTAACGCATGTCCGGGAAGGGGGTCACACCTAGGGCATACACATGGCACCTACCAACCTTTCACCACTCTCACACACATATTCTAGGGACACATGCAAGTTTTCATGTGATTCCGATGCTCCGGTGGTCTTCCTCTGGCGAAACCCTAGACCGGGGCCCCCAAATCGTCTACCCCTATAGCTATCTCCGTACGAGGGTAGCACGGTGGACCTTTCTACTTGTTTTGGTTTCTTTAGAACATATGTACATGGAGAGCAATGGTTGGGCCAACTTTGCCACATTGTAGGCCCCGGTTGTTCCGCGGCGGGAGTTTCCACGTATAGATCCAGGATTTTAGCAAGTGTTAATGCATGTCCGGGAAGGGGGGTCACACCTGGGGCCTACACATGGCACCTATCAACCTGGGACCACTATAACATAGATATACTAGGGGAACATGAAAGTTTTCATGTGATTCCGACGCTCCGGTGGTCTTCCTCTGGCAAAACCCTAGACCGAGCCTCCCTGGATCATCTACCCCTATAGCTATCTCCATACGAGGGTATCCCGGTGGAACTTTCTACTTGTTTTGGTTTTTTTCGAACATATTTATATGGAGAGTAAAGGTTGGGCCAGTTTTGCCACATTCTAGGCCCCGGTTGTCCCGTGGCGGGAGTTTCCACGTATAGATCCAGGATTTTACTAAGTGTTAACGCATGTCCTGGAAGGGGGTTCACACCTGGGGCCTACACATGGCACCTACCAACCTTGCACCACTATAACACAAATATGCTAGGGGCACATGCAAGTTTTCATGTGATTCCGACGCTCAGGTGGTCTTCCTCCGGCGAAACCCTAGATCGGGGCCCCCGGATCTTCTACCCCTATAGCTATCTTCGTACGAGGGTAGCCCGATGGACCTTTCTACTTGTTTTGGTTTGTTTAGGACATATGTACATGGGGAGAAAATGTTGGGCCAACTTTGCCACATTCTAGGCCTCGGTTGTCCCGCGGCGGGAGTTTCCAAGAAAACTAAGGCTCGGTCCAAGAAAACCTAGGCTCGGCGTAAGAAAACCTAGGCTCGATCCATGTTTATTTGGTGGGTTAGGTTTGTTTAGGGGAAGTACCCCTCCTCTCTCATTCCACTCCAATGCCTCCTCCTCCTGCCCAAAGCAGCCGCCGCCACCCGAAGCCGCCGCCACTCGGAGCCCCACGCCGGCTCGAAGCCGCTCGCCGCCGCCGCCGCCCGCAGGTAATCTCCAAGCCCATTTTTTGGTTAATTAGATGAATTTCAGAGAAACCACACTTAGAAATTCTTTCTTTCGATCAAATGCATAGTTTAGGATGCCCAACCCACGTGCTCGTCCTCAACTCGGCAGCAACGCCGGAGGACTGCTAGGCTCCGTCGGGGCTGGGGATGTCCGAGCATAGACTCCGCCGGGCTGGCACTGGGAGGTGCTACCTTCCGGGAACCATAGCTTGGTGAGGAATCTGGGTCTTGTCATCGACCCGGAGCTTATTTGGTGGCGGCCGATTGGTCCATGATGTCGACGCACGCTTCTATTCTTGTAGACAGTGTTGGGCCTCCAAGTGTAGAGGTTTGTAGAACAGCAACAAGTTTCCCTTAAGTGGATCACCCAGGGTTTATCGAACTCAGTGAGGAAGTGGTCAAAGGTATCCCCCTCAAGCAACCCCGCAATCATGATACAAGAAGTCTCTTGTGTCCCCAACACACCCAATACACTTGTCAGGTGTATATGTGCACTAGTTCGGCGAAGAGATAGTGAAATACAAGTAATATGCATGATTATTAGTGGTAATTGCAATCTGAAATAAGAGTAGCAGCAAGCAAACATGTAACAGGACTGATTGTAAATGGTGTTTCAATGCTTAGAAACAAGTCCTAGGGATAATACTTTCACTAGTGGACACTCTCATACAAATATCTTCTCTTCATTATTCTACCCTGAACTACTCTCCGGTTGGACGATGTAGGGCTATAACAGCACACCTTAAAGTTCGCATTCCCCATCTACATAACCCCTCACTATCACCTTGAGCGCTAGATGGTTCCAACAAACACCACAATCTCATAGAGACATCCAACTCAAATTATAATCATGATAAGTATTTCTGTAACCTTAGCCAAAGTGCACACGGTATGCACACTGTCAACTTCACACACGTGGAGATAAGCAGAGATTAACTAAAGCACTTGAGTAGCAGAATAGATCTATAGATTACAAAGCTCATGATCTCAATAAGATCACGCATAGAGAGAGCTGAACATATAGCTACCGGTAGAGCCCTTAGCCTCGAGAGAGAACTACTCCCTCCTCATCATGGGAATCAGCAACGGTGATGGAGATGGCGGAGGATTCGATGGAGATGGCTCCGAGGCACTTCCCCGTCCCTGCAGGGTGCCGGAATAGAGACTTCTGTCCCCCGAATATCCTCTTCAATGGCAGCGGCGCTGCGGAACTTTTCGTGGAATTCTGATCTAATACTTAGGGTTTTCGTCCCGGGAGGCTTTTATAGGCAGAAGAGCAAGGTCGGTGGGTGCCTGAGGGGCCCACATCACCCCCTGGCGTGGCCTAGGCTGGCCCGTGCCACCTTGTGGCCCCTCTCCGTCTCGTCTTCTGGGTCCGTGAGTCTTCTGGTAAAATATTGACTTTGTCTTTTGTACGGTCCAATTCTGAGAATATTTCTTTTCCAGCTTTTCTAAAACCAAAAACAGCAGAAAACAGGCAACTGGTACTGTGGCATCTTGTCAATAGGTTAGTTCCAGAAAATGTATAAAAATACTTCAAAGTATGAACAAAACATAAGAAAGTAGATACTAAACAAGCATGGAACATCAAAAATTATAGATACGTTTACGAAGTATCAACATCCCCAAGATTAACTCATGCTCATCCTCGAGTAGGTAAGTGATAAAAAAGAATAATTTTTGAGGTGACATGCACCATCACAATCTTGATCAAGGTATATGTAAAACATTGATAGCTGGGATCATAGTACTCTAACATAGCATGAAAGATATAGTTCTAACAATAAGACATAGCAACTATGTTGTAACATTAAAAGATACAAACAAAAGATTCATGAATAACAATTCTTTGAAAGACGTTTGTTTGTTTCTCATATACAAAACATAATGATAATGGTATTCAGCTTGTCCCTCATAGTGTAGCAAAACATAAATGCATAGGAAACCTTCAAAGTTCATAAGGGTGACTAGATACAAATAGTTTAAGAACAAGAAATATCAAAGTTATGAATCAAGCAACAAGTTTTCGGACAATGCACATTAAACTAAGAATGACCACTATGCTCTCTTAATAGGTGCATAAAGATAGAAGATGGAAACTCAACATAAAAGTAAAAGAAATGCCCTTCATAGAAGGAAGCAGGAATTCAAGTTTCATAAAGAGCTTCCAAAAATTATGGTACTTATTAGCTTTTAGCTCTCATTGCCCCTATCATAAGCATCTTTAGGTGGTTAAGGTTAAAGTGAACAAATATGAGGATATGCTTGACAAGTTATAAGTTGAAAATCTCATGCCCCTTACTTACAAGTACCGAACCTCATGCTACTCAACTTTAGTCACGAGTAAGTTCTTGTCATTGTAAGTACATGTGTATCATAGAGAACCGCCAACGGGGTACCCCTTGCCCCATGATACATGAGATATCCCATATCAAAATGACAAGGAAACAAACAATGAGCATCTTAGAGATCTTTTTATTTGCTATTTGTATAGGTTTTTATTGAGGATGCTTCACAAATTGCTCACTATGGTTATGCTGCAAGTTTCCACCATGATTAGGCATGGCTTAGGCTAACCTCCCAGGCGTTTCTCTAACACATAAAAAAACTCCATGAGCTTACAAGCTCCCCTTTTATTTCACACCGCCGAGATCCATAAGCAAAAGAACATGATATCAACTAAATAATGTGCAATGTTGAAAGCGTTCCCCATGGTAACATGGTTATGCTAATTCTCAACTTATAAAGCGCAAGCATATACACAACATAGATGGGCACAATGGTTCAAGTTTATTAAGTGCAAGAAAGTAAAGTGTGCCATCAAGTTTGTGAGAGCTTTAATCACTAATTTTCACATAACAAGTTTAATTCGGAAGGTAGATAAAAACATGAATATACTTGGAATAGCAATAATGATAATAGGTAGGTATGGTGGACTCTTTGGAATAACTTGGTTTTATTGGAGGTTGGATGGATGAGTGGAAATCATACTTGGTACATGTGGAGGCTAGCAAAAGACTAGGAGCGACCAATTAAGAGAGCACTAATGGCCATAGTCATGCAAAGCGACAAAACAGTATTAATTAAAGCATAAAGTGATATTACAAGTCGAAAAACTAAATGATCATAGAGGCTAAGGTGACTGGTTCATAGTCTTAACATGGTGTAAGAATGTACCAAGTCAACCCAAATAAATCATCGAAGGAGAATACCGCAATATTATGCTTTCGTATGCTAGAACAACGCATCATTCTTTCAAGGCACATTATGCAATCTCAATTGTTTGGAACAAGTCATGCTACATCAATAATTACAAAGCATAAAGTCAAAGCAACATAAAACATGACATGATAAAGTCTAGGCCACAGTCAAAACAAGCTCCTTTTGTACCACTTATAAGCATGAAGCTTCCTACTCTTTTACAACACCAATCGAAAACTAAAGCTAAATGCAGTGCTAGCAAAGGAGAACACTCACAGAACAATAAGAGTGAAAACTAGAGTGTTCTAGGCAATGAATAACGGGGTGTGTCTCTCTCCAAAATAAGTGTGTTGGGATCCAACCAACTTACTGCGGCAAAGAAAAAAAAAGAAAACTAAAAGGAAAAACGAAGACGCTCTAAGAAAAACATAATTGTGCATGAAACAATAAAAATGAAGTGTTTTGGAAGAAAAACCTGAGATTTTTATTGATGAAGAAGGGGATGCCTTGGGCATCCCCAAGCTTTGACGCTTGTACTTCTTGAATATTTCTTGGGGTGACACGGGTGGCATCCCCAAGCTTGAGCTTTTGTCCATACTTCATCTTATCACATTATTCTTCCCCTACACTTGAAAATTTCCTTCATACAAAACTTCACACAATCTTCATTAGCACCATTAGTGTACTCAAGATAATAAGTCTTTGGGTTTAGTTTCAACACAAGTAAAACTTCCATTAAAACACAAGCTACTGTATCAATTCCTTTTAAAAGTTCAAATGATCAAAGAGAACTCAAAGAGAAATAGATTAAGAGGCAAATGCAAATAATGGCAGAATCTGTCAAAACAGACCAGCAGGTAAAAATCGATTTTTTATAAGACCTTCTGTTGCTCAAATAGAAAAGTATTGAACGAAATAAAGTTAGATAACAACCTGCTTTAGAAGCACAAAAAGTAACAGCTCAATCCTACATATAGAGATTTTTCACAAATTTTTACAGCAAAACACAAAAATCTGTTTCGGGACAACAACTTTCCCAAGCATTATGTCTCTCTTATTAGAGATTATTCTTGGCACAAAAACCACACAAAAATGATAAAGAGAGGTTATTACTGAGGCAATAACTTCCAAGACTCAACAAAAGAAAAATTTATTGACTAAGAATTTGGGTTATCTCCCAAGAAGTGCTTTTCTTTAACGCCTTTGAGCTAGGCATGATAATTTCAATGATGCTCACATAAGAAATATGAATTTACAGTAAAAGAGAGCATCAAGAAGCAAATATGGAACACATTTAAGTATAACCCACTTCCTATGAAAAATAATCTTGTAAAGAAACAAGTCATGAAAGCACAAAGCAACAAGCATAGGAAAGCAAAACAAGTGCAACTTCAAAATTTTCAACATAAAGAGGGGAAACTTAATATTGTTGAGAAACATAAAACCATGTTTCCCTCTCTCATAATAACTTTCAGTAGCATCATGAATAAAATTAACAATATAACTATCACATAAAACATTCTTATCATGAGCCACATGCATAAAATAATTAATACTCCCCACTTAAACATAGTCATTTTTATTAATTATAGTGGGAGCAAATTCAACAAAATAGCTATCATTATTATTCTCATCACCATAATCATCAAATATAGGAGGCATATTGTAATCATAATTAATTTCCTCCTCAATAGTAGGTGGACTAAAAATATCATATTCATCATTGTAATCATCATATATTGGAGGTATAACATCATCATAAGCAATAGAATAGTTATGTTCCAAAGTGTGTTCATTTGTAAACATATCATCATTGGAAGGAACATGGATAGTACTAATAGTACAAAAATTATTAATATCATTTTCAGAATTGGTACCAAAGAGATTTTCAATATCAAAAGTAGTGTGCTTTTACCAATCATGATCACTACTATAGGTAACAGGCATAAGAACATCATCGAGTTCAGACTCATCAAAAACTATAATAGGAGCAACGTGCTTAGGGGAAATACCGTTTCCTCCCTCCTTTTACTCGTCCTCTTCTTCTTTTTCTTCTTCTCTTTAGAAGGGAGAGGCTTGAAAGGAAGCTTCTCCATATACCCTGGTTTATTGTTAGAGACAATAGAAGAAACTTTGGAGGATTCCTCCTTTTCATTAATAAGATCAAAACACATATTATTCCTGTCATATTTTGGTAAAAAATCCCATCTTTTATAATATTTTGTATGTAAGTATTTGTGTGGAAATTATCAACACAATAAAGATGACAACCATGCAGGACGCTATTCATATCAAAAGCACTCATATCTACCAAAGAGGTTTTTCTTGATAACTCTTCACACCCCAAAAATAATGTAAGTTTATCATGCTGATTAGGAGTGATCATGTCATCACAATGCGAACTTGTAGTACTCATTGGATTAGAAGGGATATTATTATGCCCTGAGCACTAAAAATTGAAATGACCCACTTCAAAGCAAAGTTCACAAATAAAAGGATAGAGGGCACAAACTTTTTTACCAAGATCATTTAGATCCCTATACCACGTTCTAGTTTTTTCATTCCTGTGGGTGATACAATATTCTTCTTCAATTTGATTCTTTTCACAAGGTCTATGTACTCCACAAAAATTAACATGCTTATAAGAAATAGTACTTTTAGAGGTTTGAGCATGCTTATTGCTATCATTAATACCAATTTCATTTTTCATGCAAGTGTCTTTAAAAGGCTCATGATACATGTCCCATTTTTCTTTAGGAGCATTAATATGATAAGCAAAGGCTCTACAAAAATCAACAAGAATTTGAGGATCAAGACCATATTTAGCCCTAAGCTCTTGAAAATCAGCAGTTTCAGTGAAAGACTTAATGCAATCATACTCATAGTTTATACCTGGTTCTTTACCTTTGTCGTTATCCCAATCTTCGGTATTTCTTTGAATTGTTTCAAGAAGATCCCACTTAGCTTTTACCTCCTTACTTGTGAAGGATCCCTCTAAACAGGTATCTAGATAGTCCTTTTAATGTCCTAAAAGCCTTGCATAAATTTTTTATTAATAACAATATTACTAGGGAGCTCATGAATGGGACATTTGAGCATTAGTGACTTCAATCTCCCCATGCTTGGGAAATACTTTCTCCATCATGAGGATTAAAATTGTAAATATAATTCCTATCTTTATGAATTTCATGAGGAGGATAAAATTTAGAGTAAAAGAGAGATTCAAGTTCCTTCCACTCCAAATGATGAGGATCGTCTAGTAGCTCATACCACTTCCTTGCTTTGCCCTTAAGTGATAAAGAGAATAGATTCCTCTTAACCTGGTTCATTGAAATACCTGCACACTTAAACAACTCGCATAATTCATGTATAAAGAGTAAATGATCACCAGGATGGATAATTCCATTTCCAAAATAATAGTTATTCCTAACACGTTCAACTATTTCCATAGGTATTTTAAAAGAGACGCTTTCAGTATGTGGATTTAAAATATCACAAGTATCATTACAATTCCCACATATGGGAGATAAAGTATCATCAGAGAAAATTTTCTCCTTTAAAGCTGGGGAACTAAAAAGATCATTTTCATAAAAACTAACTTCCCCAAGCTTAGACATTTCCATAGCATTAGTAACAAAGGTGTTCAAAAAATTCATACTAATAACTATTAGCATGCAAAGAAAGTTCCATGGGTTTTTTAATATATTTTTTCAGACCATACATGTTCTACCTTAGGAAAAATACTAAAAAACTCTCTAATTTTGTTGTTGTTTTCCATTAAGCCTAACTAGTGAAAATAAAAACAAGAAACAAAAAGATATAATTGCAGAATCTAAAGGAAATAACTTCGATCACTCACACACCAGCAACAGTACTAGAAGATAGCTTAGTAGCCAGCGGATGTGAGTACCTTTTACCTTACCTCTCTAGCAACGGCGCCAGAAAATAGCTTGATGTCTACGCATGCTTTTATTCTTGTAGACAGTGTTGGGCCTCCAAGTACAGAGGTTTGTAGAACAACAACAAGTTTCCCTTAAGTGGATCACCCAAGGTTTATCGAACTCAGGGAGGAAGTGGTCAAAGGTATCCCTCTCAAGCAACCCTGCAATAATGATACAAGAAGTCTCTTGTGTCCCCAACACACCCAATACACTTGTCAGGTGTATGGGTGCATTAGTTCGGTGAAGAGATAGTGAAATACAAGTAATATGAATGATTATAAGTGCTAATTGCAATCTGAAATAAGAGTAGCAGCAAGCAAACATGTAACATGACTGATTGTAAACGGTGTTTCAATGCTTAGAAACAAGGCCTAGGGATCATACTTTCACTAGTGGACACTCTCATATAAATATCTTCTCTTCATTATTCTACCCTGAACTACTCTCCGGTTGGACGATGTAGGGCTATAAGAGCACACCTTAAAGTTCGCATTCCCCATCTAGATAACCCCTCACTGTCACCTTGAGCGCTAGATGGTTCCAACAAACACCACAATCTCATAGAGACATTCAACTCAAATTATACTCATGATAAGCATTTATGTAACCTTAGCCAAAGTGCCACGCGGTGTGCACACTGTCAACTTCACACACGTGGTGATAAGCAGAGAATAATTAAAGCACTTGAGTAGCAGAATAGATCTATAGATTACAAAGCTCATGATCTCAATAATATCACGCATAGAGAGAGATGAACACATAGCTACCGGTAGAGCCCTTAGCCTCGAGAGAGAACTACTCCCTCCTCATCATGGGAATCAGCAACGACGATTGAGATGGTGGAGGAGTCGATGGAGATGGCTCCGGGGGCACTTCCTCATCCTGGCAGGGTGCCGGAAAGAGACTTATCTCGCCCGAATCTCCTCTTCGGTGGTGGCGGTGTGATACATTGCAAATGTATCTATAATTTTTGATGTTCCATGCTTGGTTTTATCCACTTTCTTGTGTTTTGTCCACACTTTGGAGTACTTTTCATATGATTTACTGGACTAACCTATTAACAAGAGCCACAGTGCCAGTTGGTTGTTTTCTTCTGTTTTTGGTTCCAGGAAAGTCAAAAAATGAATATTCTCGGAATTGGACGGGACAAAGCCAAAGTGCCTATTTTTTCAGAAGTCATCAGATCCCAGAATACGAGACGAAGAAGGGATGGGGGCCGGCCACACCACCTGGCAAGGCGGCCAGGCCTGGCCCGCGCCAGGGGGTGGTCTGGCCGACCCCAGCACCCCCTCGGCCTCTCCTTCCGCCTATAAGATGCCCTCGGGACGAAAACCCTAAGCGCCCGATCAAAAATCCACGAAAGAGTCTAGAGCCGCCGTCATCTCCATCCCTAGACCGGGAGGGATCTGAAGCTCTTCTCGGCACCCTGCCGGAGAGGGGAATTCACCCTAGAGGCCTTCTTCATCACCATACAAGCCTCTAGTGTGATGCGTGAGTAGTTCATCCTTGGACTACGGATCCATGTAGTCGCTAGATGGCTGGTTCTCCTGCTTTGTGCTTTCATGTTTAGATCTTGTGAGCTCCGTTCATGATCAAGATCATCTATTTGTAGTTCTGCATGTTGTGTTTGCGGGGATCCGATGGATATTGAGATGCTATTTCAGATTGATTATTGATTCTATCATGTATTTGTTATTTGTGATCTTGCATGCTTTCCATTGTTAGTAGCTATCTTGGCCAAGTAGATGCTAGCAACTCCAAGAGTTAGTATTTATGTTGGGTTCATGCCTCTGGTAATCTGGGAAGTGACAGAAATCTCTAAGGTACTAGATGTGCTGTTGCTACTAGGGAGAAAACAACAACCCTTTGTTCATAGAACAATCGTATTGTTTACTTTACACGCAGTTCCTAAAGCAATACTCTGTTGCTTGCAACTTAATACTGGGGGGGGGGGGGGGTTCAGATGATAACCTGAAGGTGGATTATTAGTCATAGATGCAGTTGGATGGCGGTCTATGTATAATGTTGTAATGCCTAATCAAGTCTCAAAGGATTCAAGATGATTAGTATATGCATGTATTGCTTTCTCGATGTTTGTCAATTGCACCGTTGTAATTTGTTCACCCAGCATGTTATCTATCTTAAGGAGATCCACCTCTAGTGAACTATGGATCCCCGTGCTTTTTCTTTACATACAATCTACAATCTTTTACTGCTTTGTTTTTACTTTCTGCAAACTTTTACTTATTTCCATTCGATACGTTTAATCCTTTGTTTTCCGCAAAACACGGTGAGATTGACAACCTCATCGCAAGTTGAGGACAAAGTTCTGTGGTTGTGTTGTGCAGGTCTCCACGTTGCTAGTAGCGCCGGTAGTGCGCCCTACCAAGGCTCAGTTAGCAACACCTTTGGGGTGTTTCCTTGCTCCTACTGGTTCAATTAAACCTTGGTTTCATAACTGAGGGAAACTTGCTGCTGTGCTCATCATACCTTCCTCTTGGGGTTCCCAACGAGCTCTACATCAACACCGCACCAGCATTTTCCTGGCGCCATTACAAATCCATCAAGCATTTTTCTGGCACCGTTGCCAGGGAGTCAAGGACATCTTCACAAGGGGAGTCCCTCATAACCAATCTCTTTACTTTGTTACTTTTGTTTTGCTTAGTTTCTTTTTGCTTTGTTTGCTTGTTTCTTTATAAAAAATACAAAAAAATTAGTTCCTACTATAGTTGTTATTTTCGTTGGTCTGTTATTGTCTTGCTTTATCATGCTTTCTATCAATGGTTGGTTTCTTTGAAACTGAATTTTATTGGCAAGGTGGGTTCACGGAAGAACAAAAATATTATTATAAGGAACACCGCTTGTCACAAAATGGAAACACTTATGGGAAAAAATTGAAAAATTGTATACCATTGCTATAAACGTGTGCTCTATTTATAATGTTACTTATTGCTTTGATAAATCTTGTTGCTGTAGGAGGTATAAACACCTCCCTTTTCAATGTGAGTATAATGATAATGTTACCATATCTTCTTATGTTAAAAGGAATTATGACGTTTATGATGTGGAACAAACTGAAGAATTTATTGCTTGGAAGGGTGCATTTGAACTTGCTAGTTTGCTTGAAAATACTGATGATTCACCTTATAAATATGAGGTTTATGATATACTTAAATTTTGCTTTGATAATTACGAGGTAGAAAATGGCTATATTCTAGAATATCTTAATAGATGCTCTCCACCAATGGAAGACACTAATGCCTTGCAAGAGCCTATGGAAGAAGAAATTGCTGAAACTGGAAGCTCATTGGATGAAAAAGAGGAGGAGAGTGATGATCAAGAGGAGGAAGAGTGGATCAACCCATTCCTACCTTCTAATGAGAGTAACTCTTTACCCCTTACATTATTTGATTGTCCCCCATGCTTACCAAAGGAGGATGAATGTTATATTCTTATGGATTCTATTGGAAATGTTTATAATAAAGCTCTAGTTCTTGTAGATCATGAAAAGCATGTTTTATGTGATAGTTATATTGTTGACTTTATTCATGAGGCTACTGAAAACTATTATGAGAGAGGAAAATATGGTTGTAAAAGTCATGGTACTGAAACACCTCTCGATTTGCTGAAAGTTTTGAAGTTACTCTTGTTTTATCTTTCTATGCCTATCACTTTGTTCTTTGTGAATTTATTTGCATACAAGATTCCTATGCATAGGAAGTGGGTTAGACTTAAATGTATTTTGAATTTGCTTCTTGATGCTCTCTTTTACTTCAATTCATATTTTTTATGTGAGCATCTTCTCAAACTATCTTGCCTAACTTAAAGGCGTTAAAGAAAAGTACTTATTGGGAGATAACCCAAAAGTTTTATATGAGTCTTGGAAGTTATTACCTCTGTAATAACCCCTCCTTATCCTTTTTATTTTATTTTTGTGCCAAGAGTAACCTCTAATGAGAGAGAAGTAATGATTGGGAAAGTTGTTGTCCCAAAACAGATTTTTGTGCTTCACCGTAAACATTCGTGTCAAATCTCTGAACGTCTTTTTGAGGCGTGAATGTTTGTGCTTCTGCCTTAGGTTGTTATCTAACTTTCGTTAGTTCAACACTTTTTGATTTGAGCAATAGAAGGTCTTCGAAAAAATTCGTCTTTACCTGCTGGTCTGTTTTGACAGATTTCTGCTATTTTCTGCATTTGCTTCTTGTTGGTTCCTTTTTGAGTTCTTTTGGAGAATTGACCTTTTTGAGGGAAGTGCTACAGTAGCTAATGTTCTGATGGAATTTTATGTTGTGTTAGAACTGAACCTTAAGACTTATTTATCTTGAGTGCACTAATGTTGTTAATAAAGATTGTGTGAAGTTTTGTATGAAGGAAAAATTTCAGGTGTGTGGAAGGAACGAGTAATGAGATGAAGGATGGACTAAAGCTCAAGCTTGGGGATGCCACGTGTGTCACCCCAAGAAATATCCAAGAAGTACAAGCGTCAAAGCTTGGGGATGCCCAAGGCAAACCCTTCTTCATCAATAAAAATCACAGGTTTCTTCCAAACGCTTCATTTTTATTGTTTCATGCACAATTGTGTTGTTCTTGGAGCATCTTCTTTTTCGTTTTCGTTTTGGTTTTTCGTTTGCTTTGGTTCTCTTAGTTTGCTGAATAAATTGGTTGGACCCCCTCTTTCATACATTGGTTTGCAAATAGTTTGGTTTGGTTTGGAAAAGAGTAGGAAAGTTCATACTTATGTGGTAAAAAGAGCTTGTTTTTTACTGTGGCCTATGCTCTGTCATGCCATGCTTGATATTGTTTTGGCTTTATGCTTAGTATTCTTTTCTGTAGCATGACTTGTTATAAACAATTGAGATTACTTAATGTTCCTTGGATGAATCATGCGTTGTTTTAGCATATTAAAGCATAGTATAGTGGTATTCTCCTTTGATGCTTTATTTGGGTTGACTTGGCGCATGCTCACACCATGTTATGACTATCTCAAGTCACCATAGCCTTTATGATCCTTTATTTTTCAACTTGTAGTATCACTTTATGCTTTGATCAATGATGTTTTGTCGCTCTACATGATTATGGCCATTATTGCTCTCTTAGTTTGTCGCTCCCAGTCTTTTGCTAGCCTCCACAACCAAGTACGAGTTCCACTCATGCATCCAACTCCCTAAACCAAGTTATTCCAAAGAGTCCACCATACCTACCTACTAGCTTATGCTATTCCAAGTATATTCATGCTTTTGTTTACCTTCTGAATTAAACTTGTTATGAGAAAACTAGTGATTAAAGCTCTCAAGAACTTGATGGCACACTTTACTTTTCTTGCCGTTAATAAACTTGAACCATTGTGTCGTCTATGTTGTATATGCTTGCACTTATTTGTTGGGAATTAGCAGAACCATGCTTTCATGGGGAACACTTTCAACATTGCACTTGGTACTTGTACCTAGTTGATATCATGCTCTTTTGTATATGGATGTCGTCGATGTGAAATGAAAGGGGAGCTTGGAAGTCCATGGAGTTTATGTATATGTGTTAGAGAAACGCTTGGGCCGCTGGTCTAATCCATGCTGACATGGTGGAAACCTGTAGCGTAACCATAATGAGTTGTCTATGAAGCATTCTTCTTATAAAAAAAGAGTCCTATATTGAGAAAAAAGAGAAAAGGAAAAAAAAGAGATATTAGGAAAAGAGGAAAAAAGAAAAAAAAAAGCACCATATTCCCATGGTAAATAAGAAGAATGCTGAGATGCTCGTTGTCTGCTTGCCTTGTCATTTTGATATGGGGATTCTTCCGTATCATTGGGCAAGGGGTACCCCGTTGGCGGTTCTCTATGATACACATGTACTTACAATGACAAGAACTTATCGGTGACTAAACTTGAGTAGCATGAGGAGCGACCGTATACAAGGGACATGAGATTTCTGACTTATACTCCGCAAGCATGTACACCATAGTTTGTTCACTTTAACCTTAATCACCTTCAAGATGCTTATGATGGGGGCAATGAGAGCTGAAAGCTATAAGTACCATAATTTTTGGAAGCTCTTTATGAGACTTGAATCCCTACTTCCTTTTAGAAAAAGGCCTTTCTTCCACCATTATATTGAGTCTCCACCTTCTACCTTTATGCACCTACTTTGAGAGCATAGTGGTCATTCTTAGTTCTATGTGCATTGTCCCAAGACTAGTTGATTCATGCATACTTTGATATTGCTTGTTTTAAACTATTTGTATCTAGTCACTCTTATGAACTTTGAAGGTGTCCTATGCATTTATATTTGCTACTCTATTATGCTATGTTTTCTTTATGTGAAACAAACAAACGTCTTTTAAATCATTGTTATTCATGAATCTTTTGTTTGTGCCTTTTCATGTTGCATCATAGTCTCTTTGTCTTATTTCTAGAACTTTGTCTTTCATGTTATGATTGAAGTACTTTTATCCCAACTTTGAATGTTTTACAAATACTTTGATCAAGTCTTTGATGGTGCATGTCACCTCAAAAATTATTCTTTCTTTTTATCACTTACCTACTCGAGGACGAGCAGGAGTTAAGATTGGGGATGTTGATACATTGCAAATGTATCTATAATTTTTGATGTTCCATGCTTGGTTTTATCCACTTTCTTGTGTTTTGTCCACACTTTGGAGTACTTTTCATATGATTTCTTGGACTAACCTATTAACAAGAGCCATAGTGCCAGCTGCCTGTTTTCTTCTGTTTTTGGTTCCAGGAAAGTCAAAAAATGAATATTCTCGGAATTAGACGGGACAAAAGCCAAAGTGCCTATTTTTCTAGAAGTCATCAGATGCCAGAATACGAGACGGAGAAGGGTTGGGGGGCCGGCCACACCACCTGGCCGCACGGCCAGGCCTAGCCCGCGCCAGGGGGTGGTCTGGCCGACCCCAGCACCCCCTCGGCCTCTCCTTACACCTATAATATGCCCTCGGGACGAAAACCCTAAGTGCCCGATCAAAAATCCACGAAAGATTCTGTAGCCGCCGTCATCTCTATCCCTAGATCGGGAGGGATCTGAAGCTCTTCCTGGCACCCTGCAGTAGAGGGGAATTCACCCTGGAGGCCTTCTTC
The DNA here is from genome assembly GCA_910589775.1 of Avena eriantha. NCBI lineage: Eukaryota > Viridiplantae > Streptophyta > Magnoliopsida > Poales > Poaceae > Avena > Avena eriantha. Next base: position 432,412,840 of record OU342741.1, read on the forward strand.
ATCACCATGCAAGCTTCCGGTGTGATGCGTGAGTAGTTCATCCTTGGACTACGGATCCATGTAGTAGCTAGATGGCTGGTTCTCCTCCTTTGTGCTTTCATTTTTAGATCTTCTGAGCTCCGTTCATGGTCAAGATCATCTATTTGTAATTCTGCATGTTGTGTTTGCGGGGATCCGATGGATATTGAGATGCTATTTCAGATTGATCATTATTCTATCATGTCTTTGTTATTTGTGATCTTGCATGCTTTCCGTTGTTAGTAGCTATCTTGGCCAAGTAGATGCTAGCAACTCCAAGAGTTAGTATTTATGCTCGATAGTGGGTTCATGCCTCTGGTAATCTGGGGAAGTGACAGAAATCTCTAAGGTACTAGATGTGTTGTTGCTACTAGGGAGAAAACAACAATCCTTTATTCATAGAACAATCGTATTGTTTACTTTACACACAGTTCATAAAGCAATAATCTGTTGCTTGCAACTTAATACTGGAGGGGGTTCAGATGATAACCTGAAGGTGGATTATTAGTCATAGATGCAGTTGGATGGCGGTCTATGTATAATGTTGTAATGCCCAATCAAGTCTCAAAGGAGTCAAGATGATTAGTATATGCATGTATTGCTTTCTCAATTTCCCCACTGTAATTTGTTCACCCAGCATGTTATCTATCTTAAGGAGAGCCACCTCTAGTGAACTATGGATCCCGGTCCTTTTTCTTTACATACAATCTACAATCTTTTACTGCTTTGTGTTTACTTTCTGCAAACTTTTACTTATTTCCATTCGATACGTTTAATCCTTTGTTTTCCGCAAAACACGGTGAGATTGACAACCTCATCGCAAGTTGGGGACAAAGTTCTGTGGTTGTGTTGTGCAAGTCTCCATGTTGCTACTAGCACTGGTAGTGCGCCCTGCCAAGGCTCAGTTAGCAACACCTTTGGGGTGTTTCCTTGCTCCTACTGGTTCGATTAAACCTTGGTTTCATAACTGAGGGAAACTTGCTGTTGTGCTCATCATACCTTCCTATTAGGGTTCCCAACAAACTCTACATCAACACCGCACCAGCATTTTCCTGGCGCCATTACAGTGCCATCACGGTGCTGCGGAACTTTTTATGAAATTCGGATCTGGTACTTAGGGTTTTCGTCTCGGGAGGCTTTTATAGGCGGAAGGGCAAGGTCGGTGGGTGCCCGAGGGGCCCACACCACCCCCTGGCGCGGCTTAGGCTGGCCCGTGCCACCTCATGGCCCCTCTCCGTCTCGTTTTCTGGCTCCGTCAGTCTTCTGGTAAAATATTGACTTTGGCTTTTGTCCGGTCCAATTCCGAGAATATTTCTTTTCCATCTTTTCTGAAATCAAAAACAGCAGAAAACAGGCAACTAGCACTACGGCATCTTGTCAATAGGTTAGTTCGAGAAAATGTATAAAAATACCTCAAAGTATGAACAAAACATAAGAAAGTAGATACTAAACAAGCATGAAACATCAAAAATTATAGATACGTTTATGACATATCAGTCCACTATCAGTGCAGAGGGTGCCGGCCCCTGAGGAGGTGGTACACAATCATGTCAGGGAGGAGGACGAGCAAGTCCGTTGCTATATGTATGTGTTGGAGGTCAGGTTCTCCAATACATGGCAGGTTCTTCAAGGATCTCACCCGTGCTATGCTCATATGATGGTTACTTCTCTTTAGGTATCCACCGCCCGCGGCTCAGTACCCGGTCGTCCGCGTCCAATTTGATTGAGGGAGATGTATTAGTGATATTATCAAATTTGTAGTAGAAAACTATGTCAAGAACTTGAATAAGATAGCTAATATCTTGATTATGGATGCTGAATATGAAGATTCGCAACGTCAATTCATGTGGGCGTGGAGACAGCTATTCTGAGGATACGAAAATATAGACAATGTTTAAATAATTGGTTATAATAAATAAGTACAAATAAAATGCAAGTTAATAAGTTGGAATAAAATAAAATAAAAGGGAGCTACGCCGACAACCACCCTCGGCGTGGGTCAAGCAGGAAAATTAGGGAAGTAGCAAATAAAGCGGAAGGAGCTACACCGGGGGTGGCCGTCAGCGTAGAGATAACGCTGTCACAGGCCGTTGGACATGGGCTAGGCTGGGCCGGGATACGTCGAGAGCTTCTGTACACCGACGGCCTCCCTCGGCGTAGCTGGCCTACGCCGATGGCATCTGTACGCCGACGGCTACCGAGTGGAGCTGGCCTAGGCGATGGCTACGCCGACGGCCCCTACGTTTGGCCGTCGGCGTAGCTCGCGGCCATCAGCGAAGTTGTCCATTCCTGTAGTGTAATGATTGCAGAGCACAGTAAGTCCTTTTCTACATTTGAATTGCACTTCCATGTCCAATGTCATATCTCCCTCTTCTGATGGCAGTCACGTGAAGAAACCTTGTGCAAAGTGCAGCTAGGCTTGTAATGGAAAACAACGTAGCTGGCATCATTGTCTACAATCATGGCGCGCAAGCTAAGCAAACTTGGCAAGACGACCATGCTCATTAAAAAAGAGACCGACGACCAACCCATCTATCCATCAACAAGACAGCCATCCAAAATTGTTCATGGCTTCATGCAACTCGACGAGTCAACGACGATGGTGAATGGCGATCACTTGGCGGCGGACGAACAATAGGTCCATCACTCCATGCAACCGATGGTCTCCGAGGGATCAAGGACGACGACGATCAGCAGCCGGTGGACGAACAACAAGACTGCTGTGATGCATCGCAATGGCTTCGTTCCGTGCAACCAATGGTCTCGAACGAATGAACAACATTACAACAGTGAATATGATTCTGATCTTGTCAGAGAGAAATCGCCATTTTTATTTTTTCAGATTTGTTCAGTTAACATCGGTGCAAAGTTTTCTCCATGTGTCTTGACTTTTGACCGAAACTGCCGAGTGTGTAGATATATTCAGGTTGTCATGGAGGCGTGGCTACCGGTGTTCATGGACGGTGGCATCCTTTGCAGACGTGTCGACTGAGCTCGCCAGTAACCAGGACTTTGAGGACGATCCTACCATGAGCTTCACGCGGGAGGAAGGTACCGCGGCTGCAGATGAAGCATGCGCCGCACCAACTAACTACCCCTCCACTCGGGGACTGCTACCCTACGGTACCAAAGTTCACGGGCGAGCGCACCGCGGTACCTAAGTTGCCTAAAATTTCCGTGTTTTGAAATGTTGGGCCACCAACTACTGAGAGGGGCCATTTCGAGGCAAACTCATCTCACCCCTGCCAAATTCAAACATTCCGTTAAACTGCTCCGTGAAGTAGACGGTCGGGGCCCTCAGTAATATTTCTGTGACGCGAGTGCCAACGCGGCAACCACGTAGGTGAAACGAGAGACTAAAGGAGCATGGTGCATTGACCGAATTCACAAATCCACTCGCTCCTTCCTTTCACATGAACCCTAGCACCGGCGGAGTCGAAATCCCCTCTCCAACCAGAATGATCTCTTTGGGCATTTGACTTCCGACGCTAAGTTGTTGCGCCTACTCGCTGCTACCAAGCTCTAATGCCGAATGCCGTGCCAGCCGTTGCGATGATCTAGCCTACCTCTACCGCCGACGAGCTGAGCAGCACGAAGGATGGCAGATCCATTTGCCAAGGAAGATGTACTTCTGGCTAATTGCGGGTGAGCTACTCTTCTCTTTGCTATTCGCACTACCTATAACTGCTAGCTAGCTATTGGCATTACAGAGATATATCGAACATAGAATTGTTTGCTAGCATGACACTGAAAACAATTCTTATCTTTTGTCTCCAATTTTTTGTCAAGTAGGATCTCCGTTGAACCCAAATACATGGTTCAGGTCACCATCTGTGGCTACCACATTAAATTAGTAGATGGGAAGAGCACGTGGAAACAAGCTCAAAATTTGAAGATGGAAGTAGCACCTGTGCAGTTATGCACTATCCCTGGTTTGGTTGCTGCTGTGCGTGAACTTGCTGAAATGAGGCCGGGGCACACTGCACGGTTCAACATCCGTGATGAACGAGGCTTCCAGGTTCCTATAGCTTGTGACCGTCAGCTAATTGGGTTGATGAAACAACATGCTGGGCTTCGCGTGGTTATGCTGATTTGTAACATACTGGATGAGGAAGCTCCTGCTACTGGGAGTTGCCTAGCTATTATTGGACAGGGAGGTCTAACTCGAACCCCTGCTGTTGTTGAGCAAAATGTGGTTCCTCGTCCGCGACATGGTTCTGTCAGGCAACCTCCTCGTAGGAGGCCTCGTATTGCCATTGTGGAAAACTCTGCTCTGGAATCTGCTAGTACTGGTCGTCCCCGTCCCCGTGGTGTTGTTGCTCCGGCTGCTGATCACCCAGTCCATGTCGTTGTTGAGAAAACTAAGCCTTCCAGAGGCTTCCCCGCTGTTGTTGCCAAGACCGCTGCCTTGTGTGCTACTCCTCCTCGAAACCGTCCTCAAGTTGTGCGAACCCGTGCTTTGGAATCTCCTGGTACTGGTCGTCCTCGTGTTGTTGTTGATCTGGCCGCTGTTGAGCAAACTAAGGCTTCCGGAGGCTGCCCCACTGTTGTTGCAAAGACTGATGCCTTGTGTACTCCTTGAACCCGTGCTCAGGTTCAGCGAGCTGCTGGTCTGGAGCCAGCTCATGGTCTAGACTCTACTAGCACTCAAAACACTACTATTGTGGGAACTTCTCCTGATCGTCGATGTGGCATGGCAGCAGCGGATCCTATTGTGGTTGCCGTTAGAAGGGACCCTACCTGTCCACCATGTAATGTAGCTCCCGCTGCTAAGGGCCATCGCCTTGCTCCTAGTCCTGGTACTTTCACCGAGGTTGATCCAGCTAACGATGGCGTTGGTGATGGCGACGGTGGCATTAGGGCTGGGTCTGATGGTGCCGCTCCACCTCTCGAACCTCTTGAAGGTTTCTATCTTGAAGAACCTGATGATGGCAAAGTAATCGTTCGTATCGATGTCGCGGATTATACTACAAAATTAGATGATGGCACAGAAAAATTCTATGACAAGTTTGATGTAATCCTTGGCAGATACGATCCTGAAGTGGTAGAGTTATCTGACCTGATGGCATCGTTACGTGTGAAGGTGTTGTGGGGGTCCTCCCAGGAAGCACGTTTGTTATATTTTGGTTACAGGAGCAAAAAGGCTATCAAAGTCAAAGATACTAGGGATTTAGTCGTACCGTTTACAAGGAAACATTATAGAGGTGAAGTGTACTTCCACTTGATAGTGCAAATGGTTGGAGAGGAATTGGAACTCGGCAATAGAGATGATGGACTTTTAGAAGGCATGCGTGACCTGACCCATGGTATCACCCGGGCTGGTGCGACTGAGTGTAGCTTCGAATAGAGGAGAGTCTTATAGAGGAGCATCATCAAGAGGAGCAGGAAGAGCATCCCCAGAAAGGGCACCCCAAAGAAGAACGTCACCAAGGATACCATGCTAGAGAAGAGGACACCCAAGAGTCGCACGAAAAAAGGCACCATGCCGCAGAGTACACCCCTGAGATCCAGTCAAAATGCCACACCGAACGGCAGCAGCAAAAACGCTAAGAGGGCTAGCACGGTGGTGAACACTCCTAGGAGAGGTAGCAAAGAGGCGAAGATGGCCAGCACGGAGGCTACCACACCCAGTGGGAGCAGAAAAAATACGAATTTGGAGCGGAACACACCTCTGTCAGGGAATAATGCCAGCACGAAGGAGAACACGCCCAATAGTAGGATCAAAAGGGCTAATTTGGAGCAGAACACGCCACTGAGGTCAGGCAATAATGCTAGCACGAAGGAGAACACGACCAATAGTAGTAGCAAAAGGGCTAATTCGAAGAAGAACACGCCGCTGAGGTCAGGCAATAATGCCAGCACCCTGGAGCCAACATCCGTGAGGGGGGCACGAAGGAGATCACACCCCAGAGCGACAACAAAAATCCTAGTTCGATGGGGAATGGAATGCAGATGTCAAGCCCTACTAATACCATCAGGAAAGATTACATCAGGAAGGAGGATGTACACATGAAGAGCAAGAGGGTTCTGTACAGTCAAGATGAAATTGATTCTGACTGCTGTTTGTCCACTGAAGTACTTGGGATGCGTGCAAACGTAAGACCATCCCATGTGGTTGCAGCAGAACCAACCGAGTGTCTTGGAGAAAACAGAGTTGCCGGTGAGGTGGATTGGGAAAATGTTCCGATCCATCCGGGTGGAGACGATGATGCAGCCCCACCCATGGGAGTAAATATGATGTGTGTAGTACTAGGCATTAGAGACGATGGCCAGGATTCTGAATCAGATGAAGAAGAAGGCACTGTAGAGGATCAAGAATCTGGTGATGATGAAATAGACGAGGAACTTAACGATGAGGCTGGTATTCCAGTCGATGATTTGGGTGTTGAAGTAGAAGAAATGAAACATGACCACGAGTATCCTATAATTTCGGTCGGCACCGAGTTCAGTAGCATGCATGAGTTCAGGATGTCGTTCCGGCATTTTTGTATCGAGGGGGAGTTCGACGTTTATCGACAGAAGAACACTGCCTAGAGGTATGAGGCCGTTTGCAAGTTAACGTGGATGAATGGACGGGCCAAGGTACATTGTCCATGGAGGATCACATCAAGAGCCTTACCTGCGTCGAAGGCAATTAGAGTACTAGGGCAATGAATGCAGCAAACCATTAGAACTTTCTCTCTTTTCACTCTATAACTACAATTGCTGTCTGATATGTCTCTAGCAACTAGTCGACTCCGCTTATCTTTTAAATGAATCTGTGTTGTAGGTGAACAAAATGGGCCCTCCACACATGTGTCCGATAGGTAGTAAACTGAAATCCTCAATGGCTGATACGGAGTGGGTGGCTATGCAATTTATGTCCATACTAAAGGATAACCCCAAGGAGACCGCGAAGAATATTTAGACTAGCCTCGGTTCTAAATACAACATTGTCCTACCATATTACACAGTTTGGAAAGGCAAAGAGAAAGATCTGGGGGCCTTGCACGGGGATTGGACCAATAGCTTCAGGATGCTGTACAACTTCAAGGTGGAGGTACAAGCTAGGTGTCTGGGGAGTGTTGTGGAGATTGACACCGAATTAGTACATGGTAAAATATATTTCAAAAGACTTTTCATGGCGCTTAAACCTTGCATCCAGGGATTCAAGGACGGATGTAGGCCGTATCTGAGTGTAGATAGGACTGTCCTAACTGGCAAATGGAAAGGTTGTCTGCCATCTGCCACATCACTTGATGGTCAGAACTGGAAGTTCCTAGTGGCATTCAGGCTATTTGAAACAGAAACAGAGGAAAACAAGGTCTGGTTTATGAGGCAGCTCAAGAGATCAATAGGCCACATGGATGCATTGGCTATATCCATGGATGCATGCAAAGGAATGAGGAATGCAGTGAAGGAGGTGTTCCCGCGAGCTGAAGGTAGAGAATGCCATGCCCATATGATGCTCAACTTGCACTCACGCTACGCATGCAGTGTATTTTGTTACATGTTTCCTGCTGCTAGAGTTTACAAACCTAGTAGGAGCGGATATTTCATGAGCAAGATTTTTGCGGAAGCCCCTGAACTTCCAGAGTACTTAGCCATCCATCATTCGCAGCTATGGAAGATGAGTCAATTCAACCCTGACATCAAAGTTGATTACATAAACAACAACCTTGCAGAATGCCTAAATAACTGGGTGAAGGACATAAAAGTGCGTCCTGTTCATATCTTGATGGTCATCATACGTGGTATGATCATGAAGCTATTAAATATAAGGAGAGATATCGGTAGGAGACTTAGAGGACATATGCTACCGCCAGTTGTACAGCAACTGCACAAGAGAAGCCGAGGACTTGCTCATCTTAAGGTTCTCTCGTCAACCAGCAATAGCTGTGAGGTGGTCGATATGTCAAAGAGTGGCAAAAGGGATGTTGTGAACATCCAGCTGCGAGAATGCACCTACTTAGAGTGGCAGCTAACGGGAAACCTTGCGACCACGCCTTGGCCTTCTTGGTGAAGAAAAGATCTCTACCACATTTGGATCAGTATTTGTTAGACTACTACTCTATGGAAAAGTTTAGAGCTGCGTACACTGGATCCGTCGAGCCATGTACACACCCATCTCAGTGGCCTCAAGTCCAACTGTCTTTCGAGCTTTGCCAGCCAGTTACAAAAAGGGGCAGAGGAATACCTCGGGTGAATAGGTTTAAGAATTTTCTCGAGAAGAAGGGTTCGGCTTTCTGTGCAACCAAGAAGGGCAAAAACAAACACAAGACCTGCCATCTTATAGGCCATAGAGCAGCGGGTTGTTCCCTTAATCCTCCCAAACCTAGGTATGAGATGGTACATTCACAAAAAAATTATTTATAGTCTGTAGATATAAAGTAGTAATCCATGTACTATTTTTTTACAGGAAGTGCAAGGTAAGAAACAAGACAGCCGACTCAGTGATTTTGCTGCGGGAAGAAAACCAAAACGAGTGGAGTGATGATGTTGGACAAGATTCTGGTGTTGATTGGCCCGACTTCCCTTGACCCGGAGATGCAGGGTACGTGAAGGTAAGAAAATTGGCACCCAGGAAGAGCAAGAAGGTAGGAGATGAAGAAGCCAGTGGACGTGAAGGCAAGAGGAAGAAAGTTGGCACCCAAGCAAAGAAAGAAGGCTAGCAGTGTAGAAGCCTAATGATGTATTGAACTTGAACCTATATATGTAGTTCGGTTAAACTTTGGAGTTGTGTGCGTGGAACTTGCCAGGCGAAACAATCTGCCTCCCGTACTCGAAGTAAAATGTATCGCAACTTTAGGATTGGATATAGCCGAGGCCACTAGTTGAATCCGAAATTGTGACTGTGCCACTATCTGAACAATCGCGATAGCTGAGCGGTTAAGGGGTCTCCAAAATCGATGGGTGTTAGTGCCACAAACATGAATTATTTATAGGCGCTTAATAAATCCATGCTATTGGCATTACACTTATGATAAGTTTCTGGGCTGAAAAACAAGTTCTAAGCTGGCTGCTACACTCCACGAAGCAGCAACTTGTTTTATCTGCTGGACAACGACATGGCAACATAAACTGCAAATGCAACAAATAATGCCCAGATAATGAGGAAATTGTTTCCACTATCTGGCCTAATCTTGAGCCCGTCTGTCTCACCACCTCCCTGCCCCTGCCTCCCCTTCACCTGGCGAAGCTCTCGGATCTCTCGCTCCATCGCACGAATCTCCTCTTTCTTGTCCCACACAACATCACGCAGATCCTGAACAAGCTCTCTATGAAAACCTGTTAGTGGCTTTTCGATCCACACAAACTTGTCACAGCCAGTCCCCCTCCCTTCCTGTGTAGTAGATCGAAGGAAACAAAAAAAGAATTACATTACGCTTTTCGGATCCGGGTTACCATTGTACCTACAGTAGGAACTTACCACTCTGATGCTATAGTTGCTGAATTTTCCTGCAGTATTTTCATCGATCCACGAAATCCATCTCAGCATCTTCTCAACGCACAAACACAACATATTGGGGTAGTAATCGTAGGGCGCCCTCTGGTACCTGATGGGGGCACCCGCCTGACGGCGTTGAGCTGACCCTGATTCCACCCGAGATGAACTACACGAGCTGCGAGCCATGAGCAAGGGGAGTGAGGGCAGAGGAAAGAGGAGCCTTTGGATGTCAGGGTAGTGGTGAAGCGTGATTTATACCCACTTAATAACTCGGGCATAATCCTACCATCCACATTCGGCTGACAGGTGGGGGACCTAGCGTGTGGACTTGTCAACCAAACTTCATGCCTTCGTGGTTCAAAAGCCCTCTCACACGCATTGGACAAAAAAATTTGGCACCTTGCCCGCATACATATCACTGGGAGGCCTTGATCAGGAACCAGACATGCCTGGCCCACAATCTTACTCCCTCCTAGGAACTTGTCATGGCTCGCACTGGAAGATCCATCCGTTCCACCGCTTCTGGTAGGGCTCCCACGGCGGATCCACCCCAAGATCCTACCGTCGCAGTATCAAATGGCCATGGTTTCTTGAGAGGAGAGACGATGCTATGTATCCGAGCTTAGCACCTCCTACCTGTAGAAGGACTGATGCGGTATCGAGCTCGAGCAGGAGCCACCAGGCGCGACGGTGCTCGGTCCACGCCAACCCCATCACCTTCATCATTGTCAATTCCGATGTGGAGGACGATGGGGACGAAGCTGTGCAGAACGCCATTGTTGCCTCCTTGGCGAAGGGCAAGCCACGCGCGGGAGTGGATGTCGCTAGGAAGGGCACGGCGGTGTCACCAATCGAGGTGGACTCCGACGACAGCGGTGTGATGCGGGTTTAGATGTTGTTTAGGATGGTTGCAATTTCGGTTGTGTTTAGTGCGAGTACAATTATTGTAATGGGTTTGTCGAGCTACCTTGAGAAATATGTGCAATAGCAGCATGTGAGTGCTTCCACTTTAGAAATTGTGTCTGTGCCATTTGCATGTTGCATTATCAATGTAGATTACATGTAAACAATCCAACGAAAATCAGATTACAACCATCAGACGGGAGTGGCAGGATGGAAGAGAAGTTGGGACAGTGGCTTCGAGGGGAAGGAAGAGAAGGGGCGTGACACTGGTAGGTGGGCCCTCGGAACACGTGACACTGACATGCGGGGGCGAGAGCGCACGGTATTGCTAGTCTGTCCAGAGCAAGCGGACTTTGCAACATGACAACAGCAAGCTAATTGGACCAATAACTCGTCGAATTATTAAGGAGTACTAAAAACTACAACTGGGGTACATTCGCACAACACGTATGCTCTACGCACCTGAGAAGCATCGCTTAAGTCTAACAGTAACGACATCATAAGTACTACATTTCACAGTCGGTCTTCTCGATACAAATGTAGAAATGTATCTGTGTGTTCGGTCCAGCACCAACAATGTACTGAGATGGCACACATAGGATCGACCTTAGGTCCGCATACTCCACCTCCCGCAGCGTCGGGCAGCTCGGCACCTCGGCTAGCACAAGAATGCTATCGGACCATGGTAGCTGGGCGTTCGCCCACATGCGCACCGTGTATACGGGCCAGGCGCACGAGACCGACCTGACGCATACGACACACACGATGGTGGGCCCAGCTCTGGTTCCTGGAACACCGGCGGTGATGTCAGGACGAAAACAGAGCCGTCCCTCCCCTGGAAAATTAGCCGGCAGCGTACCAAATCAGTGAACAACACCTGCTCTTGGAGAAGTTGGGCTTGCCCGTACGAGATCCTAATCATTTTGATCAAGTGCTCCTCTGCAAGGTGGACGACGAGCTCTGCCGGCGGGCCGATGTAGTTGCAGCCTGGCTCCATGCAGGAGCACGCACCGTGTGGGCACGCGAGCTCGTGGAGTTTGAGCTCGTGGTAGGAGTAACCGCCAAAAGCATCCTGGGTGGGAGCACATGAGCCGGAACATTGCTACCAAGTTGCGCACGAGGATCTCCAGATTCTTGGGCTGTAGCATCTGCCACATCTAAAGTTCGTCGAGAAATCAGAAAAAAGATCAGCAATTAGATTGGTGAATAGCAGGAATATGTAGGATAAGTTCAAAATCTTGTAAAATGATTTCTTAGCATGAAGGTAGCGACCCGAGAATTGGCGGATGTCGTCGGCTTGCGGCTACGGCAGGATGAGAGTGAACTGGGGAAAGTGGCTTCGAGGGGAAGGAAGTGAAGTACGGGGAGGAAGAGAAGTAATGGGGATCTGACACTGGGATATGACCCACTGAACTCGTGAGTCGTGAAACTCGCAACAGGGGAGCGCCCGGTGTTGTCAGTTTGTCTAGAGCAAGCGCGACCAATCATGCTGCAGAATAGCCTACTCGCGGATCGCTCTCACAAAGACCATCAAAATCGTCCAAGTGCCCCAATCGAACGGTATGTAACAATCGTCAAGTAGAACAACTGTGTTAGGGCGTGCCTTCTAGAACACACATGTAATGACATTGGTTGATCCATCTATGGTTTGTGACAATAACACACATGAAATGACACTGGTGGATCCATATGTGGTTTGTCAGAAGAACACACATGCAATGACACTGGTGGATCCATGTGTGATTTGTGAAAAGAACACACATGCAATGACACTGGTTGATCCATGTGGTTTGTGAAAAGAACACACATGCAATGACTCTGGTGGATCCATGTGTGGTTTGTGGAAAGAACACACATGCAATGCCATTGGTTGATCCATGTGTGGTTTGTGAAAAGAATACACATGCAATGCCATTGGTGGATCGATGTGTGGTTTGTGGAAAGAACACACATGCAATGCCATTAGTTGATGCATATGTGGTTCATGACAGGAACACACATGCAATGACATTGGTTGATCCATATGTACTTTGTGGAAAGAACACACATGCAATAACACTAGTTGATCCATATGTGGTTTGTGGAAAGAACACACATGAAATGACTCTGGTGGATCCATGTGTGATTTGTGAAAAGAACACACATGCAATGCCATTGGTTGATCCATGTGTGGTTTGTGAAAAGAATACACATGCAATGCCATTGGTTGATCCATGTGTGGTTTGTGGAAAGAACACACATGCAATGGCATTGGTTGATCCATATGTGGTTTGTGGAATGAACACTGGTGGATCCATGTGTGGTTTGTGACAAGAACACACATGCAATGACACTGGTTGATCCATATGTGGTTTGTGAAAAGAACACACAAACAATGATTCTGGTGGATCCATGTGTGGTTTGTGGAAAGAACACACATGCAATAACCACTGGCTGATCCATATGTTGTTTGTGGAAAGAACACATACGCAATGACTCTAGTGGATCCATATGTGGTTTGTGGAAAGAAGACACATGCAATGACTCTAGTGCTGGCTTTAGTATAAGAACACACATGCAATGACTATAGTGGGTCCATATGTGGTTTGTGAAAAGAACACAAATGCAATGACTCTAGTGGATCCATATGTGGTTTGTGGAAAAGAACACACATGCAATGAACACTAGTGGATCCATAAGTGGTTTGTGGAAAGAACACACATGCAGTGAACACTGGTTGATCCATATGTTATTTGTGAAAAGAACACACATGCAATGCCATTGGTTGATCCATATGTGGTTTGTGAAAAGAACACACATGTAATGACTCTAGTGGGCCCATATGTGGTTTGTGAAAAGAGCACACATGCAATGACTCTAGTGGATCCATATGTGGTTTGTGGAAGGAACACACATGCAATAACCACTTGTGGATCCATATGTGGTTTGTGGAAAGAACACACATGAAATGACACCGGTGGATCCATATGTGGTTTGTGGAAAGAACACACATGCAATGAGACTGGTTGATCCATATGTGGTTTGTGGAAAGAACACACATGCAATGACTCTGGTGGATCCATGTGTGGTTTGTGAAAATAACACACGTGCAATGCCATTGGTTGATCCATGTGTGGTTTGTGAAAAGAATACACATGCAATGCCATTGGTTGATCAATATGTGGTTTGTGGAAAGAACACACATGCAATGCCATTAGTTGATCCATATGTGGTTTGTGGAAAGAACACACATGCAATGAACACTGGTTGAATCATATGTGGTTTGTGACAATAACACACATGCAAAGACTCTGGTGGATCCATGTGTGGTTTGTGGAAAGAACACACATGCAATGACTCTAGTGGGTCCATATGTAGTTTTTGAAAAGAACACACATGCAATGACTCTAGTGGATCCATATGTGGTTTGTGGAAAGAACACACATGCAATAACCACTTGTGGATCCATATGTGGTTTGTGGAAATAACACACATGCAATGCCATTGGTGGATCCATATGTGGTTTGTGGAAAGAACACACATGCAATGACACTGGTTGATCCATATGTGGTTTGTGGAAAGAACACACGTGCAATGACTCTGGTGCATCCATGTGTGGTTTGTGAAAATAACACACATGCAATGCCATTGGTTGATCCATGTGTGGTTTGTGGAAAGAACACGCATGCAATGCCATTGGTTGATCCATGTGTGGTTTGTGAAAAGAATACACATGCAATGCCATTGGTTGATCCATGTGTGGTTTGTGGAAAGAACACACATGCAATGACCACTTGTGGATCCATATGTGGTTCATGACAGGAACACACATGCAATGACATTGGTTGATCAATATGTGGTTTGTGGGAAGAACACGCATGCAATGACACTGGTTGATGAATATGTGGTTTGTGGAAAGAACACACATGCAATGGCTCTGGTGGATCCATGTGTGGTTTGTGAAAAGAACACACATGCAATGCCATTGGTTGATGCATATGTGGTTTGTAGAAAGAACACACATGCAATGAACACTGGTTGATCCATATGTGGTTTGTGTAAAGAACACACATGCAATGACTCTGGTGGATCCATGTGTGGTTTGTGAAAAGAACACACATGCAATGCCACTGGTTGATCCATGTGTGGTTTGTGAAAATAATACACATGCAATGCCATTGGTTGATCCATGTGTGGTTTGTGGAAAGAACACACATGCAATGCCATTGGTTCACTACTAGGAAACAGCATATAGGTAGACAAGATATTCAGTGGCGCATATGTAAAACCATGCGCCATAGATATGTATCAGTGGCGCACTAGAAAAAATGCACCACAGAAGTTTGGCACTTCAGTTGCGCACAAAACCAATATGCGCCACGGAGGTCCATATTTCTGTGGCGCATATTTTTTTGTGCGCCACTGAAGTGCCAAACTTCTGTGGCGCATATAGACGTATGGGCCACAGAAGGTTGATGGGACCAAGCAGCAAAAAAAGGGGGAGAAATTTCTGTGGCGTATATGTCTATATTCGCCACAGAAAGTGATGTTTCTGTGCCGCATATAGGTGTATGCGCCATAGAACAAGCATATTGGGGGGGAAAACAGACCCCCCCCCCCCCCCGTGGATCGCCTTTTCAGTTTTGTAAACAATAAACAAAAATGATAGAAACTTCAAAAAAATAATTCCTTTGAGTTGTAGTTAGATTTTAGGGTATAGATCTAGAAAAAATTGAAAAACATGAATTTCGATGTATTTTGCAAAAATGGGTCATGGCACGGTAAAACGGCTATAACTTTTGCATACGATGTCGGAAAAAAATCTTTAACCTATCAAAATGATCGTCTCAAAATTTCCTACTCGAATTCAACATCCTCCAGTCGTTCTAGATTTTACAAAATCCCCAAATTCGAAAAGAGTAAAAAGTTATTTAGGGTAGAAGATTTTTTACTACAAAAATATAAAAAAGGGGGAGAAACTTATGTGGCGCATTTCCCCCATATGCGCCACAGAAGTCTTGGGCGGGATTCGAAATTTGAATCCCGCCAGTGCCCTTCTCCCTCCCTTTTTCCTTTTTCTCCCCCTCCCCACTTGTTCTATCCTCCCCACTTCTCCCCTCCACACTTCTCCCCTTCTCCTCCCCTCCACACTTCTCCCCTTCTCCTGCCTCCTCCTTCTCCACTCTCCGGCGACCTCCTCCTCCTCCTCCTCCACCACCACCACCAACTCCGGCGACCAACTCCGGCGACCAACTTCTCCTCCTCTAACTCCGGCGACCTCCTCCTCCTGCTCCACCACCAACTCTGGCGACCTCCTCCTCCTCCTCCACCACAACCTCCGGCGACCTTCGCCTCCTCCACCACCAACTCTGGCGACCTCCTCCTCCTTATCCTCCTCTTCCACCACCAACTCCAGCGACCTCCTCCTCCTCCTCCACCACCAACTCCGGTAACCTCCTCCTCCTAGCCCTCCTCTAGCCGCCACCACCACCACCACCAAGTCCGGCAAGATCTAGATCTGGACTGGGTTTTTTTTTGAAATTGGAAAAAAACTTCTGTGGCGCATAATGGCCATATGCGCCACAGAAGTTTGAGATCTGGCCCGCCTTTTCTTTGAATTTTGGAAAAAACCTTCTGTGGCGCATAATGGCCATATGCGCCACTAGAGTTTGAGACTTCTGTGGCACATTTTGAAATGCACTACTGAAGATAGTTATCAGTGGCGACGTATCAGTGGCGACTAACATATGCGCCACGGATAGTGAAAAAAGGTGCGCCACTGATAAGGGTTTTCCTAGTAGTGGTTGATCCATCTGTGGTTTGTGGAAACGACACACATGCAATGACACTGGTGCATCCATATGTGGTTTGTGGGAAGAACACACATGCAATGAACACTGGTGGATCCATGTGTGGTTTGTGACAAGAACACACATCCAATGACACTGGTTGATCCATATGTGGTTTGTGAAAAGAACACACATGCAATGACTCTGGGGGATCCATGTGTGGTTTCTAGAAAGAATACACATGCAATAACCACTGGTTGATCCATATGTGGTTTGTGGAAAGAACACACATGCGATGACTCTAGTGGATCCATATGTGGTTTGTGGAAAGAACACACATGCCATGAACACTGGTGGATCCATGTGTGGTTTGTGAATCCATATGTGGTTTGTGAAAAGAACACACATGCAATGACTCTGGGGGATCCATGTGTGGTTTCTAGAAAGAACGCACATGCAATAACCACTGGTTGATCCATATGTGGTTTGTGGAAAGAACACACATGCAATGACCCTAGTGGATCCATATGTGGTTTCTGGAAAGAACACACATGCAATGACTCTAGTGGATCCATATGTGGTTTGTGGAAAGAACACACATGCAATGACTCTACTGCTGTTTTTAGTATAAGAACACACATGCAATGACTCTAGTGGGTCCATATGTGGTTTGTGGAAAGAACACACGTGCAATGACTCTGGTGGATCCATGTGTGGTTTGTGAAGAGAACACACATGCAATGACTCTAGTGGGTCCATATGTGGTTTGTGAAAAGAACACACATGCATTGACCACTGGTTGATCCATATGTGGTTCAAGACAGGAACGCACCTGCAATTACATTGATTTATCCATCTGTGGTTTGTGACAATAACACACATGCAATGCCATTGGTTGATCCATGTGTGGTTTGTGGAAAGAACACACATGCAATGACTCTAGTGGGTCCATATGTGGTTTGTGAAAAGAACACACATGCAATGACTCTAGTGGATCCATATGTGGTTTGTGGAAAGAACCCACATGCAATAACCACTTGTGGATCCATATGTGGTTTGTGAAAAGAACACACATGCAATGACATTGGTGGATCCATATGTGGTTTGTGGAAAGAACACACATGCAATGACACTGGTGTATCCATATGAGGTTTGTGGAAAGAACACACATGCAATGACACTGGTGGATCCATATGTGGTTTGTGACAAGAACACACATGCAATGAACACTTGTGGATCCATGTGTGGTTTGCGACAAGAACACACATGCAATGACACTGGTTGATCAATATGTGGTTTCTGAAAAGAACACACGTGCAATGACGCTGGTGGGTCCATATGTGGTTTGTGGAAAGAACACACATGCAATGACTCTGGTGGATCCATGTGTGGTTTGTGAAAAGAACACACATGCAATGACTCTAGTGGGTCCGTATGTGGTTTGTGAAAAGAACACACATGCATTGACCACTGGTTGATCCATATGTGGTTCATGACAGGAACGCACATGCAATTACTTTGATTTATCCATCTGTGGTTTGTGACAATAACACACGTGCAATGCCATTGGTTGATCCATGTGTGGTTTGTGGAAAGAACACACATGCAATGACTCTAGTGGGTCCATATGTGGTTTGTGAAAAGAACACACCTGCAATGACTCTAGTGGATCCATATGTGGTTTGTGGAAAGAACCCACATGCAATAACCACTTGTGGATCCATATGTGGTTTGTGGAAAGAACACACATGCAATGACATTGGTGGATCCATACGTGGTTTGTGGAAAGAACACACATGCAATGACACTGGTGTATCCATATGTGGTTTGTGGAAAGAACACACATGCAATGACACTGGTGGATCCATATGTGGTTTGTGAGAAGAACACACATGCAATGAACACTTGTGGATCCATGTGTGGTTTGTGACAAGAACACACATGCAATGATACTGGTTGATCAATATGTGGTTTGTGAAAAGAACACACATGCAATGACTCCGGTGGATCCATGTGTGGTTTGTGGAAGGAACACACATGCAATAACCATTGGTTGATCCATATGTGGTTTGTGGAAAGAACACACATGCAATGACTCTAGTGGATCCATATGTGGTTTGTGGAAAGAACACAAATGCAATGACTCTAGTGTTGGTTTTAGTATAAGAACACACATGCAATGACTCTAGTGGGTCCATATGTGGTTTGTGAAAAGAACACACATGCAGTGACTCTAGTGGATCCATATGTGGTTTGTGGAAAAGAACACACATGCAATGCACACTAGTGGATCCATAAGTGGTTTGTGGAAAGAACACACATGCAGTAAACACTGGTTGATCCATATGTGATTTGTGAAAGGAACACACATGCAATACCATTGGTTGATCCATATGTGGTTTGTGAAAAGAACACACATGCAATGACTCTAGTGGGTCCATATGTTGTTTGTGAAAAGAACACACATGCAATGACTCTAGTGGATCCATATGTGGTTTGTGGAAAGAACACACATGCAATAACCACTTGTGGATCCATATGTGGCTTGTGGAAAGAACACACATGCAATGGCATTGGTTGATCCATATGTGGTTTGTGGAAAGAACACACATGCAATGAACACTGGTTGATCCATATGTGGTTTGTGGAAAGTGATGGGGATATGGCAAAGGGGGTATGCCCAGCAGGACGTTCCGATTGGGCGGAAGGGCCTGTGAGTGTGCCTGAAGGACGGCGACTGGACTACGACGGAAGGAGAAGCCTGGAGACTGGAAGCTGAAGGCCCAGAAGCATATCTGAAGCCCAGTCGGATTAGGTCAGAAAGGCTACGAGTCCATATCTGGCTCGGTTGTAAGTTGTAAACCCTAGCGAGGTGACTCCTATATAAGCCTCCCTAGGGTATCCTAAGAACTCACGTTCCATCATACACCCCTCTAGCGACTCGCTGCTTAGACGCCGAGCTCGCCACCCCTGTAACTCGCTCTCCAATAATCCAATCTAGCAGGAGTAGGTCTTTACCCTTCGGGGGGCCGAACCTGCATAAACCCATGTGCATCCGCCCCCATCTCGCACCGCAGATGGCCGCCAACTCTTCCCCATGTTACAATCAATCGTTGCTAGTGGCAGCGACTGCCGTGGCCATATCCACGATAGTGGCGCCCACCGTGGGGCATAGCGGGACTGGCCTGAGTTCTGCGGCGAGACCCTACTCGCCGATCGATCGGCCGCTCGCCACCGGTCACATGATTGCCATCGTCGGGATCTTATAGATCCTGCCTAGTAGCTACATCCCGGCGTCACGCCCGGTCACTCACGGCGTGGTGATGCCGGTCGGCTCCATCAACCTCTTCGTCGGCTTCACCGGCGCGGTCGACCCAACTGCAACGGTGATCGTCGGTGGATTGCCGCCGCACCGCGATCTACTCTCAGAGGAGCAGGTCCGCTCCATCAGGAGCCTAGTCACCGAGTACGACTCGGCCGCCAGGGACGCGGCCGAGACCAACGCCGCCACCAACGACGAGGCCCTAAACGACGACGCCGACTCCGCGACCGCTGCCTCGGTCGACGGATCCATCACCGCTGCATCACGAGAGGACTCCATCACGCGAGTCTCCAACCCGGAGGATTTCGAGGACCCCTCCATCCTTAGGATCTTCGAGTCCGACTCCGGCTCGGAATCGCCCGAAGACTTCCGCGCTAGATCCAATCGCTTCAACGTGATCTACATGGCGGGCAGCACGACCGCCCCGCCAGATCCGTTCTCCACGCCGATCTCGCCGACTGCAACGGCGACGGAGGTGGAGGAAGCTCGCCTGCGGTTCGCGGAGGCGGAACGCAACGAACTCGCCGAGCGTGAGAAATACCGCCTCGAGCGGGAAACGGCGCGGGAGTTATCGCTCTATCACCAGCGCCGCATCAGGACCCGCCTGAACTCCAACGTCCAGGGCCGCGTCCTGAACTTCAATGACGAAAGCGACCCTGCACGCGCCGCCGAGCGCGAATACTGCAAGAACGCGCCGTCAGGCGGAAGCTACCCTGCGAGACCACCACCCGGCGCACTGGCGACCGGAGCCCCTCCACCACCCATCGGCCGCACACCCCCGCTGGACCAACCACGGATCATCATCTCGCCTCAAGCTCGCGACGCCAATGGACTACCACTATACTCCACCCCGGTGGACAACGTCATCGCGGCCGACGCCGCGATCGCCAACCTCGACGTCTAAGGCGACGGCGCGCTACAGATCCAGTACGCCAAGGCCCTACTCATCTGGGCCGTCGAGCAACAAGCTGCGGGAGTCGACCCGCGGGGGCGGATGTACTCCCACTCCTCAGCAAGCAGGGCGGCATCAAGCGGCCACCCCACCGTCACCAATGCGTTGACTTGCCCACCGCCGCAGCCCCTGGTGAACCAACCACGGGCCGCCAACCCCGCGCTGTCCACCAACGAGCCACGACCGGCGAATAACACGGTCGCCGCCAACGGGCAGCCCCTTGATGCCCGAACGAACATCATCAACAACCAGGCATGGCGGGCGCACCAGCCCAACGACTTGAGGCACACCCTCACCAACCGCAGCGACCCGGAACCAAGAGGCTCGCTCAGTCGTGTCGGGCCGCAATGCTTTGGGCCCATGATTCGTGGGGAAAAATACCCCGCCAACTTCAAGGCTCCAAAGGAGATCGAAAAGTACGACCCGACGTACGATCCCGCTGGCTGGCTAGACACATACCTCATGGCGATGGGAATCGCAGGCCACACCGACCTGCTCGCCGCTCGCTACCTCCACCTGATGATGGAGGGTGTGACTCGACAATGGATCAACACACTCCCCGTTGACAGCATCGATTCCTGGGAAAAAATGCGGGACGCCTTCATCAGGCACTTCGAGGGCTCCTACACCCACGCCACCACCATAGAAGACCTGGAGAGATGCATCCAAGGACAACGCGAGTCGACTCGCCGCTGGATTCAAAGATGGCAATAACTGTGGATCAATGCCTCCGGCATCCACCCCAACACGACGATACATTGCTTCAAGAACGCATGCCGGTACGAACCCCTTGTCGCCAAGATCAAGAGGGTCTACCGAACGCTCGACAACATCCCCAACCTCCTCGAGCTCTCCAAGCTCTACGCGGAGGAGGACCCCAACCAAGACTCTAACGACGAGTCGGGAGGACGGCGCCGAACCAGCATCCACGACAGCGGGCGCCTCCGCGACATGCGCTACAGCAACACCCGCATCACCGGCAAGCGCCGCACGGACGGGCGAGTCGACTTCATCGCCAATGCCAGCTACGACCAGCGCGACACCAAGAGTTACCGCTACGACGGAGGAAATTACCGCGACAGCGGAAACTACCGCTCCAACAACACAGCGAGGCCGAAATTCGACCCCGCTGCCCTGCTTAATCAGCCCTGCATCTACCATAGCAGGGAGGGAAAATCCGCCACCCACACCACCGCTGATTGTTACTCTCTCAAAGAGATCGAGAAGGCGAGGCGAGCAAGGGAGGACTCCAATAACAACCCACCTCGGGACAACGGGAATGCCGGCGGCTTTGGCACCGCCGTCGGCTTGCTACACACCTTCACTGGACTTGGCACCAAGCGCGAGAAGAAGGTGCTCGCCCGTGGGGTCGCCGTCAATGCGGTGACACAGGTCGACATCCCTCGCTTCCTCAACTGGTCCGAGCAGAGCATCACCTGGAGTTGCCAGGACCACACGCCAAGAATGGAATACCCAGGGCGAGTCGCCCTGGTAGTCAGGCCCAAGGTGGCCGACTACTGGCTGCCTAAGACACTAATGGACGATGGGAGCTCCATCAACATCATGTACCTAGACACGTTCAAGAGGCTCCAGCTCCCAGAAGCAGCCATTGAGCCAACCCTGACGACCTTCCACGGTATCGTCCCCGGTCGGAAGGCGTATCCGATCGAAAAAGTGATGCTGCCAGTCACCTTCGGCACTCTGGCAAACTACCGCACGGAGAGGATCATATTCGAGCTGGTGAACTTCCGCAGCCCCTACCACTTCGTCCTGGGTCGCCAGGCATTCACAAAGTTCATGGCGACCCCACACTACACCTACAACATGATGAAGCTCCCCGGGCCAAGCGGCATCATCACCATCCACGGTGACCTCGACATGGCCATGGAATGCGAGGACAAAGGCACCGAGCTCGCTGACGCCATCATCGCCGCGAAGACCGACCACGCAGAGGAGCTCGTGAAATACGCGGGGAACATCAACAAGGACGACCCCACCATCCTGAACAAACCAACCGCCACGAACTCCACGTTCGAGGCGACCACGCACACCCGCACCGTCGAGCTCGTCCCTGGCGACTCAAGCCAGATGGTCACCATCGGGGCGTACATGAGCCCCTCATAGGAAAGCGCGCTCATCGGGTTCCTCCGTGAGAACCGCGACATCTTCGCATGGAAGCCATCTGACATGCCAGGTGTCCCGAGGGAACTCGCTGAGGACAAACTCAATGCCGACCCCAAAGTGCGACCAAAAAAGCAGTCGCTACGGCCCTTTAATGAAGAGCGTTGTTGAGCGATCACCGAAGAAGTACAACGCTTGCTAGCCGCAGGCTTCATCCGGACAATCAAATACTCCAAGTGGCTGGCAAACCCAGTCTTGGTTCTAAAAAAGAACAACACATGGAGAATGTGTATCGACTACACCAACCTCAACAGCGCCTGCCCAAAGGAGGAGTTCGTCCTACCGCGCATCGATCAGATCATCGAATTGACCGCGGGATCGGAGTCGCTGTGCTTCCTTGACACCTACTCTGGTTATAACCAGATCAAGATGGCGGTGTTCATCACGCCATTCGGCGCCTTCTGCTACACGACCATGACGTTCGGCCTCAAGAATGCCAGCGACACATACCAGAGATGCATGCATGAGTGCCTAACGAGCCAAATTGGCCGCAACATTCACGTCTACATCGATGACGTGGTGGTAAAATCCACCTGCCAGGACGACCTGCTCGACAACCTGGCCGAAACCTTCACAAACTTGCGGAGGTACAACATCAAGCTGAACCCCTTAAAATGCACCTTTGGCGTCCCTACCGAATAGCTCCTGGGATATGTAGTCTCCAAGCAAGGCATTGAAGCCAACCCCACCAAGATCGACACTATTGCTTGACTCGGGAAACCCGAGTGCCTGCGCGACATCCAGAAGTTGGCAGGGCGAGTCGCGGCTCTCAGTCGCTTCATCCCCCGGCTAGGCGAGAAGGCAATTCCCCTCTACCGCCTGATGCGCAAGAACCCCACGTTCCAATGGGACGCGGAAGCCGACGACGCACTCAAAGCACTCAAAGAAGTGCTACTCGCGGCCCACTCCTCGCCGCTCCACTCGACAAAGAGCCAATGCTTGTCTACGTTGCGGCCTCCACTCGAGTCGTCAGCGCCGTCATGGTCGTCAAACAACCGGAGGAGGGCAAGGAGCACCTCATACAGCGCCCCGTTTACTACATCAGCGAAGTCCTGACAGATTCACGACAGCGCTACCCGCAGTATCGAAAACAGGTATACGCAGTATTCCGAGCCTAGCGACGACTCCCACACTACTTCTAGGAGCACCCGATCACGGTGGTCTCCTCCGCACCCCTGCAAGGCGACCGGGCGAGTCGCCAAGTGGGTCATCGAAATTGGCGTCCACAACATCAAATACGAGCCCCGCAAAGCGAGCAAGTCACAAGCCCTGGCTGATTTCCTTGTAGATTGGGAAGAAGCACAGCAGCCAGAGAAGCTCCCGTACCTACACTACTGGTCACTCCATTTTGACGGCTCCAAAAACACCGACGGCGCAGGGGCTGGGGTCATACTGACCTCTCCGAAAGGAGACAAGCTCCGCTACGTGCTCCACCTCAACTTCAAGCCCTGCACCAACACCATGGCTGAATACGAGGCCCTCCTCCACGGCATGAGAGCCGCTAAGGAGTTGAACGTCAACCGCTTGCGATGCTATGGCAACTCTGACCTAGTCGTCGTCCAAGTCGCTGGAACATGCGACGTCGTCTCCCCCACAATGATCGCATACCGCCAGGCGGTAGACCAGTTGGGAGGACACTTCGACGGCTACTCCGTCAAGTGGATTGACAGGCGCAAAAACGAGGAGGGAGACGCCCTTTCCCGCATCGGATCAACTTGACAAGCACCACCAGTAGGCGTCTTCCTCGACGTCATCCACAAACCGTCGGTCAGCCCACCAATAGAGATCGACGTCGAGATACCACTGCAACCAGAACCGGCCTTAGTCGCCATGGTTGTGGAGCCTATCGACTGGACAACACCATACGTCGCCTTCTTGGAGCACAAAATCCTACGAAGCAACGAGACAGAGGTGAGAATGATCGTGCGCCGCTGCAAATCCTTCGTCATCATCAACGGCGAGCTCCACAGATGCAGCGTCACTACCGTGTTCCAGCGCTGCGTCCAACCAGAAGAAGGCCGCAAGATCCTCCAGGACATTCACGCCGGCGACTGCGGCCATCACGCCGGCGCCAAGTCGCTAGTTGCCAAGACCATGCGGCACGGCTTCTACTAGCTCACCGCACACGCCGACGCCACAAACATCGTCCAGTGATGCGTCGGGTGCCAGAAGTACGCCCACCAGACGCACCTTCCTGGTTCAGCACTCAAGACCATCCCCATCACATGGCCATTCGCCATATGGGGCATGGACATGGTAGGCCCGTTCAAGAAGGCCCCATCTAGCTTCACCCATCTCCTGGTCGCGGTCGACAAGTTCACCAAATGGGTCGAGGCCAAGCCAATAAAGAAGTGTGACAGCAAGACGGCCACCAAGTTCTTACGCAAACTCATCTATCGATATGGCTACCCGCACAGCATCATAACAAACAACGGCACCAACTTTGCCAAGGGAGCCATGGCGGAATTTTGTGAAGAACATGGCATACGACTCGACCTCGCTTCAGTCGCCCACCCGGAGTCGAATGGCCAAGCAGAACGTGCCAACCAGAGCGTCCTCCACGAGCTCAAGCCGCGACTCCAGGTGCCCCTCGAGCGCACCCCAGGATGCTGGGTCGACGAGCTCCCTTCTGTGATATGGGGGATCCGCACTTCCATCAATCGCTCCACCGGGTTCACACCCTTCTTCATGGTGTACGGCGCCAAGGCCGTAATGCCAACTGACCTGGAGCACGATTCACCTCGAGTTGCCAACTATGTCGAGGCGACCAACGAGGTCACCCGCCAAGACGGCATCGATCAACTCGACGAAGCACGTGACCTGGTTCGCTCTTGCACCACCATATACCAACAAGGACTCCGCCGCTACCACAGCCGCTGAGTATGAACCCGCACGTTCCAGGAAGGCGACTTGGTCCTACGACTGGCCCAAGACAAGAAAGGCATGCACAAACTCCCCCCCCCCCATGGGAAGGACCATTCTCCATAGGGCGAGTCCTCAGCAATGACGCCTACTACCTCATCGACATACGAGGTGACGGCCAGCTCGAGGTCGGGAGGCCATGGAACATAAACCTCCTCAGAAAGTTCTACACTTAGAACCTCAAAATTGTACTCAGCTGGCATATATAATGAAATTCATTCGGATCGCACAAATTGTGTCTACTTGCCATACTCTTGTGCCACTCGCACTCATACATATTAGCAATATGCTACTCACGGAAGTAAACCTTTGGTCGAGTGACCGGCACGGCTAAGTAATGCGGCACAAGGGCACGTGAAATACTTGGGTCTTAGGTCGTCCACGAAAACGCCAATCCGGAGCTGCCATTGGAGTCGCCTAGCCCGACTAGCCCACCAGGCCAACACAACCGATATACGCTTCTCACAGCGACATGTCCCTCCTATCCTCGCGCAAAGCGACTTGAACGGTTAAGTACCACGCACGGGGACTCCGCAAAACGACAACCCCCACGCGGCTCGGGAACACACCAAGTAAGAGAGCTTCCTTGGACTCGCCAAGCAACTGGCTCTCCGGGCCAGGGCAGGAGACGTGTTACAAACAACAAATTAACAACCTATGACAGGAACACGACCAATATGGTTGAGCACCACGCTTGGGGACTCGCCCACAAATCAATCCTACTCGCGCTCGGGGACTCGCCACTCAGAAGACGCGAGAGACAAAACAATACACAACCAAAACAAAACACAAAAGTATACAATCGAGTCACACCCCATTAAAGGGCGGACACGCTTGGGGACTCGCTCAATCAAAAATAAACACACCACACAAACTTGGTCGCAATATGAGTTGATTGACTCCCCTTGGCATACATTACAAAATGCATTACATCAGTCACCACTTGGCATGCATCACAAACTGCCCAACTACATTGTTTACTCTATAGGTCCTGATGACGAAGCACCGCCACCCCCTTGACACGAACAAAAGGCTGCCACGGGTTTGTCAGGTACGTCGTCAACGACTTCGAAAACGCCGACCGGAAAGGCTGCTCCGACTTCATATCACGATGCTCTGGCTCGGGGTCGCCAGGCGCCAACACTGTCTCCTGGTATGGAAGCAGATCCCCCATCGTAGGACCCAGTCGGCGTAAGGGGTGGGCTTCACAGTCAGCTTCAACACCTTGGACATCTCCACCGTGCCGGTCGCCGATGGGTAGCCACTCGTCACGTCGTCAAGGTCGAAGTCGTCGGGGAAGTGGGCGAGACCCAAGCTCAATGTTGTGGTCCTGCGCCTGAACGCCAAGCGCGCCATCCACTCCACGACGACAGGCACCTCCTCCAGGTAGCGCCACACCTCCGTGACCCCCCCAGGAATAACCTCGGTGGGGGACATGCCTTGAAGAACCGCTTGGACACATAACGTCGAAGCCATCGCCGCGTTCACCATGACAGTCATGCACTGCGAAGCGTTGAAGGTCTGAACCACCGGGTCACCTTGACCTATCACAGCTGCAAAATCAGACGTCAGTGAAACTACGGACATCCCCAGTCAGGGACTCGCCGAACAAGTTAGGCAAAGACGGAGACTCACCAAGGAGTTTGCGGTAGTTCTCCGTGACATGCTTCTCCAAGGCGGCTTGATCGTTGTGCAGCCCCACGATGATCGAGTCCGTGGCTTTGCGTTCCTCCCCAGCCGCAGCGACAGCAGCCTTCGCTCGGTCCTCCCAAGAAACTGAGGCTGCTCTCGCCTCCTCCAAGTCCTGGATCAGGGAGGCAATTCGTCCATTCGCCGCGTCCAGGTCGGCGACTGGAACATACCCTTCGCAGGCCTTGGAAATCACAGCCGGGAAACCATCTGAAAGAGAAACCATCAGCGCGCCATACACCAATAGTTCACACTTGACAGAGGAAAGGACAAAGAAGCAGATACTCACCAATAGTTTCCTGAAGCCGCTTGTTTGCCTCCTGCGCTTCGCACAGATCACGCCCCAAGCGCTCCCTCGTGGCCTGCCGATCGGTCGATTCCCTCTGCAAACCCTGCAAACAAAAGAACACACCTCAGCACTTACCAAAATCAACATCCAGTTCCCAGCTGCTGAAATTCAGCGACTAAGAACTCGGGGACTAGAGAGTAGGAAAAAAAGTTCAATTCCTAGCCGCTGAAATTTAGCGACTAGGAATTCGGGGACTAGAGAGAGAGTAGAAAGAAGTTCAGTTCCCAGCCGCTGAAATTCAGCGACTCAGAACTCGGGGACTGGACATACCTGAATAGCGGCGCCAA
This sequence comes from Avena eriantha, assembly GCA_910589775.1. Classification (NCBI taxonomy): domain Eukaryota; kingdom Viridiplantae; phylum Streptophyta; class Magnoliopsida; order Poales; family Poaceae; genus Avena; species Avena eriantha. Next base: position 432,440,658 of record OU342741.1, read on the forward strand.
GCATCCTGTGAAGTTCACCGGCATCAGTCAACAGGATCGTGAAAGAAGTGCGCCCACGATGGGTCCCAATGTCCGCATCCACGATCTCCGGACTCTGTGGAGACTGGGTGTCCGCCACGCCTGGAAACCCCCTGGCCATGAAGTGTGGGAACGTCGCTGACGCTCTGGCAGGGGCACCGGTGGTCGGGGCCGGCGCTTCCGGCGCGGCCGTAGCCAAGACTGGCTCCGATCGTGCCGCCACCACTTCTTCAGCGACTGCTGCAACATCAGGCTCCGTGGTGCCATCCTTGGCTGTGGCGTCGTCACCCCCCTTCTGCTTCTTCGCGCCTTCCGTGGTCGCTACGCCTTCGGTGGCTTTTCTCTTCTTGGGGAGATCGCCCTCTCCCGTGGTGGCAGCCGGTGGAATCTTTGCCATCGACGGACGGCCAATCTTCTTGGCTCCAGACCTGCCAGAATTCCCACAGTCAATATAACAACAATACAAAAACAAGAGGCGAATCGGAATGAAGAACCAATACTCACTTAGCGATTGGAAGAACGCGAAGCCCGGTGCTGATGTGCGCGGGCTTGTCCAATTCTGGACCCAGCTTGCGAGTAAGCTCCCTCTCGAAGACATCTGAAGCCCACGACACCGCGGGCTTCCTTGACGACGAAGCCGCGGTCGCTGGAATCTCCGGCTCCAAAGACGCGGCCGCTCTCGACAGCTACGGCGACTTAGACGTCGCCGCCTCAGCTGCTTCCTGGCTTGGAATCCCCGAGACCGTCGGCGCAATCGCCGCCAGGGGAACCTCTACCACTGCCTCGATGTCCTCGCCCTCCAACCCCTTCGTCGGGATCGCGCCCTTTGGGGCTTTGCGCGAGATTTCAGGGGTGTCTTCATCGTCGGAGTCGTCGTCCGACTCAAATACCACCGCCGACTTGGACGGCGACATTGGCTTCTTTGTTGGTGACTTAGGCTTGTGTGCGGGCTTCGACGGTGTAGCAGTATGCCGGGACGTGTGCTCCTCCGCGACCTCGTCGCCCCCGTCGTGTTCGTCCAGGCTGCGGCTCGCCTCGAACTCACGTTGTTTCTGCATACGGGTCTTGCGATCCACGAGCACTGGGGGAGGAACCTCCTCCTCCCCGTCGCTGTCGGAGGAATCTCCCTCGGAGTCTTCCTTGAGTTCCTGGGGAACCTCTTCGTCGAGCAGAGGGATCCAGCCCTCCAACACCTGAAAAAGCTGAAAACCACCACGAGTAAACACCAAATGCAGCGACTGAGAATTGAGGTGCGGAAATAGCAACTAGGGAGAGAACTTACTGTGGGGGCTTCATTCTTCACTAGAGTGTACGGGGCGAGCCCGACCGACACGCTGGTGAACTCCGCATCAGTGATCTTTTTTAGGGAGGCCTTGTAGTCCTCGGCCTCCCATGATTCCTTGCTGGTTCGGGAGGGGTCGTGCTTCCCGCTGTACTCATACAACCAATGCGGCCGAGCCGCCAGCGGAACCAGACACCGCCAGTGCCAGCAGTTGTAGAGGTTGATCGAAATCAATCCCTGGTCATTCATCTTCTAGATCTGGTCCATCATCTCCGCGACGGCCATCCGCTGGTCCGCAGGAAGCTTCTTCAGCGCCAACCGGCGGGGCTCGCTCCTCTCGGCGACAAACTCGGGAAGTGCCACCTCGCCGGAGGGAGTGGATTCTTTTACGTAGAACCAGCTCTTCTTCCACTCGTTGGCGGCCTTCTTCGGCAGGAGCAGCTTGATGAAATTGGCCTTTGGCTTCAATTGGAATGTGATGCCGCTTGCGGCCAACATCAAGCCACCGGACGCCTCGCACCCGAGGCGGCCATGGAAGAGCTCCAACCACAACAGAAAATACGATCTACAACCGAGATAGCACTCGCAGAAGGCGACGAAGATCGCCAGTTGCTCGATGTTGTGCGGGCCGAGATCCGATGGTTTGATCGCGTAATACGCATAGAAGCGGCGGAAGAAGAGCTAGGTGGGGAATCCTAGACCCCTTTGAAGATGGTTGGGGAAGCATATGAATTCGCCGGGTCACGGCTTTGGCTCGGTCTCGGAGGAGGAGGAAGCCTGCCAGTTCCCCTTGCGGAGGACCGCGGTGTCCTCGAAAGATTTGAGCTAGCCTGTGGTGCATTTGGATTTTCCCCATGAGCCTTTGGGAGGCTCCATCAGGTAGGACGTGGACTTGCGCGGTGACGACAAATCGGAAGGACAAAGGCAGAAAGGTTGGAGACAGGAAGAACGGATATGGGAGAATGAGAATGCTGGGAAGATTTGCGAAACTGAATCATCACTCCCCTTATATGGGAACTCCACCCACCAAAATCGGGGTAGCCGTTACTCACGGTAATTGCGCCGAAGTTACCGTTGGAAATTCCAACGGATAGTTTGACCAGAACCGACGGTCCAACTCCACCGTTCCACCCGCTACCTGCTAGTCTTCCACTCGCCAAAGCAGCGACTCGACAGCAGTAACATTCATTGGAGTGGAGAGTGGAAGCCTAGGGAAATTCTCCTTGGTTCTAATGGAGTCCATCGCCGACTCGACTAGGCGTCCAAATTGGGCTCGCCTGCCTTGATCGCCAAAGGAACACCTGCGCCTGAATCAACGATAGCCTTAGGGACTACTGATGGGGATATGCCAAAGGGTGTATGCCCAGCAGGACGTTCCGATTGGGCCGAAGGGCCTGTGAGTGTGCCTGAAGGACGGCGACTGGACTACGACAGAAGGAGAAGCCTGGCGACTGGAAGCTCAAGGCCTAGAAGCATATCTGAAGCCTAGTTAGATTAGGTCAGAAAGCGTCCGAGTCCATATCTTGCTCGGTTGTAACTTGTAAACCCTAGCGAGGTGACTCCTATATAAACCTCCCTAGGGTATCCTAAGAACTCACGTTCCATCATACACCCCTCTAGCGACTCGCTGCTTAGACGCCGAGCTCGCCACCCCTGTAACTCGCTCTCCAATAATCCAATCTAGCAGTAGTAGGTCTTTACCCTCCGGGGGGCCGAACCTGGATAAACCCATATGCATCCGCCCCCATCTCGCACCGCAGATGGCCGCCAACTCTTCCCCATGTTACAATCAATCGCTGCCAGTGGCAGCGACTGTCATTGCCATTTCCACGACAAAAAGAACACACATGCAATGACTCTAGTGGATCCATATGTGGTTTGTGGAAAGAACACACATGCAATGACTCTAGTGCTGGTTTTAGTATAAGAACACACATGCAATGACTCTAGTGGTTCCATATGTGGTTCGTGAAAAGAACACACATGCAATGACTCTAGTGGATCCATATGTGGTTTCTAGAAAAGAACACACATGCAATGAACACTAGTGGATCCATAAGTGGTTTATGGAAAGAACACACATGCAGTGAACACTGGTTGATCCATATGTGATTTGTGAAAGTAACACACATGCAATACCATTGGTTCATCCATAAGTGGTTTGTGAAAAGAACACACATACAATGACTCTAGTGGGTCCATATGTGGTTTGTGAAAAGAACACACATGCAATGACTCTAGTGGATCCATATGTGGTTTGTGGAAAGAACACACATGCAATAACCACTTGTGGATCCATATGTGGTTTGTGGAAAGAACACACATGCAATGTCATTAGTTGATCCATATGTGGTTTGTGGAAAGAACACACATGCAATGAACACTGGTTGATCCATATGTGGTTTGTGTATAGAACACACATGCAATGACTCTGGTGGATCCATGTGTGGTTTGTGAAAAGAACACACATGCAATGCCACTAGTTGATCCATGTGTGGTTTGTGAAAATAATACACATGCAATGCTATTGGTTGATCCATGTGTGGTTTGTGGAAAGAACACACGTACAATGCCATTGGTTGATCCATCTGTGGTTTATGGAAAGAAGACACATGCAATGACACTGGTGCATCCATATGTGGTTTGTGGGAAGAACACACATGCAATGAACACTGGTGGATCCATGTGTGGTTTGTGACAAGAACACATATGCAATGACACTGGTCGATCCATATGTGGTTTGTGAAAGAACACACATGCAATGACTCGGGTGGATCCATGTGTGGTTTGTGGAAAGAACACGCATGCAATAACCTTTGGTTGATCCATACGTGGATTGTGCAAAGAACACACATGCAATGACTCTAGTGAATCCATATGTGGTTTGTGGAAAGAACACACATGCAATGACTCTAGTGCTGGTTTTAGTATAAGAACACACATGCAATGACTCTAGTGGGTCCATATGTGGTTTGTGGAAAGAACACGCATGCAATGACTCTGGTGGATCCATGTGTGGTTTGTGAAAAGAACACACATGCAATGACTCTAGTGGGTCCATATGTGGTTTGTGAAAAGAACAAACATGCAATGACCACTGTTTGATCCATATGTGGTTCATGACAGGAACACACATGCAATTACATTGATTTATCCATATGTAGTTTGTGACAATAACACACATGCAATGCCATTGGTTGATCCATGTGTGGTTTGTGGAAAGAACATACATGCAATGACTCTAGTGGGTCCATATGTGGTTTGTGAAAAGAACACACATGCAATGACTCTAGTGGATCCATATGTGGTTTGTGGAAAGAACACACATGCAATAACCACTTGTGGATCCATATGTGGTTTGTGGAAAGAACACACATGCAATGCCATTGGTGGATCCATATGTGATTTGTGGAAAGAACACACATGCAATGACACTGGTTGATCCATATGTGGTTTGTGGAAAGAACACACATGCAATGACTCTGGTGGATCCATGTGTGGTTTGTGAAAAGAACACACATGCAATGCCATTGGTTGATCCATGTGTGGTTTGTGGAAAGAACACACATGCAATGCCATTAGTTGATCCATGTGTGGTTTGTGCAAAGAATACACATGCAATGCCATTTGTTGATCCATGTGTGGTTTGTGGAAAGAACACACATGCAATGACCACTTGTGGATCCATATGTGGTTCATGACAGGAAGACACATGCAATGACATTGGTTGATCCATATGTGGTTTGTGGAAAGAACACACATGCAATGACACTAGTTGATCCATATGTGGTTTGTGGAAAGAACACACATGCAATGACTCTAGTGGATCCATGTGTGATTTGTGAAAAGAACACACATGCAATGCCATTGGTTGATCCATATGTGGTTTGTGGAAAGAACACACATGCAATGAACACTAGTTGATCCATTTGTGGTTTGTGTAAAGAACACACATGCAATGACTCTGGTGGATCCATAAGTGGTTTGTGGAAAAGAACACACATGCAATGAACACTGGTGGATCCATAAGTGGTTTGTGGAAAGAACACACATGAAGTGAACACTGGTTGATCCATATGTTATTTGTGAAAAGAACACACATGCAATGCCATTGGTTGATCCATATGTGGTTTGTAAAAAGAACACACGTGCAATGACTCTAGTGGATCCATATGTGGTTTGTGGAAAAGAACACACATGCAATGAACACTGGTGGATCCATAAGTGGTTTGTGGAAAGAACACACATGAAGTGAACACTGGTTGATCCATATGTTATTTGTGAAAAGAACACACTGATACGTCCATTTTGCATCACTATTCTATGTCTTAATTCACTATTATTCATTGCTATATTTCGTATTGAGAGGGGATACTTATGTTATTTCATCTATTTTTGCATTGTTAATGACTTTTGGAGCATGGACCGCTTCAGTCAGGGTTCTAATGGAAAAGGTGATGTTTGGAGGCAAAATTCGCGAAGATCAGAAAATCCGGGAAAATATATGGAAAATCCTATTTTTCCAGAAGACTCAGGATGCCAGATGATGGAGTGGAGGTGGGCCACAGGGGGCCCACACCACCCCATGGCGCGGGCAGGCCTAGGTCGCGCCAGTGAGTGGTGTGGCTGCCCTGGCCCACTCCAGCCTCTCCTCTCTTGCGTATATCAACCTCCCGAAACCCTAAGACTCAGGGAGCAACCACGGAAAGATTCCGCCGCCTCTGCTGGGCGGAAAACACCGAGAGAGAAATATCTCTCCGGCAGACAGATTTCTGCCGAGGGAATTCCTTCCCAGAGAGGGAAGATCATCGCCATCAACACCACCGTCAAGCTGGACTTCATCGGGATCATCATCATCATCACCACCATCATCACCATCAGCACCCTCATCACCATCTCCATATTGCTGTAACAATTGTGTTGAATCTTGCATAGTTCATAGGGGAAACTTTCTCGGTGTTGATTACTCTTTGTAGTTGATCCTATTGAGTGAACCATTAAATTATTGTTTATGTTCAGATTGTTATACATCATTATTTCATCTCTGATCATGATCCATATGATGTCTTGTGAGTAGTTTGTTTTGTTCTTGAGGACATGTGAGAAGTCTTGTTGTTAGTAGTGGAGTTGCGTTGAGAAAGATTCAATAGATTGTTATTTAAGTTGTGGTGTACTTCTTCTAGTGGTGTCATGTGAACATCGACTACATGACACTTCACCTATATGGGCCTAGGGGAATGCATTGTGTATTTGTCTACTAATCGTAGGGGTTGCCGGAGTGATAGAAACCTGAACCTCCGTTAGGAAACCATTGCACAAGGGACGTAAGGGTCTTAGAGTTTAAAGCTGTGGTTAGGTTTCTACCTTAATTACTTTCTTGTACTTACGGATGTTTGCAAGGGGGTTTAATCACAAGTATGTATTTAGTCTTGGATGGGGCGGTACATTAGCACAGGTTCACCCACACAACACTTAGCAAGCTAGAGAAGATTAATCGACTATATGAAGCGAAAGCACTTGACAGTCTTCCCATGTGTCCTCAAGAACGTTTGGTCATCTATAGAAATACAACCGGCTTGTCCTTTGCTGCATAAAGGATTGGGCCACTTGCTGCATTCATTCTTACTGTCTTTTATTTACTCGTACTTTGTTTACTTGCTTTATCGAAAACCCTTAAAAATCCATTTACTAAGTATTTGCAGAGAATTCCTGATCCATACCACTAGCCAGCACCTTCTGCTCCTCGTTGGGTTCGACAGTCTTACTTATCAAAAAATACTGCGATACACCCCCTATACTTGTGGGTCATCAAGACTATTTTCTAGCGCCGTTGCCGGGGAGTGAAGCGCTATTGGAGAGTGGAACTGGTAAAGGAAACTTCTACTGTGAGTATTGTTTACTTCTGTTAGTTGCTTTATTTTCGTTATGGATAATTCGCTGAGTTTCTTATTTGGTAATGCTACTACCACTGCTAAGGTAGTAGATAAGCCACCACCTGCTGAGAAAGATGTTTTCAAAATACCTACAAGAATTATTGATCGTGTTATGGATAACTACTATGTTGGGGATGGAACTGTCCATCCCGGTGATCATTTACTCTTTATACACGAATTATGCGGGTTGTTCAAGTGTGCAGGTATTACTACAGATCAAGTTAAGAAGAAGTTATTCTCATTATCACTGAAAGGAAGAGCTGATGAATGGTATAAGCTGCTGAAGAATGATCAAGCTCTAGAATGGGAGGAAATAGTGCCTCTCTTTTATTCAAAATTTTATCCTCCTAGTGAGATTCATAAAGATCGGAATCAAATATACAAATTTTCGCCTCTTGATGGAGAGAGTACATCTCAAGCTTGGTGGAGACTGAAGTTACTAATGCTCAAATGTCCCATTCATGAGCTCCCCAACAATATTATTATCAACAACTTATATGCAAGGCTCCCTCTACATGACAAGGATTTATTAGATGCTTCTTGTGCTGGATTATTCACTCGTATGGAAGAAGAAGCTAAATGGGATCTTCTGGACCCTATTCAAGACAATGTTGAAGCTTGGGAGAATGACAAAGGTAGAAAGTCAGGTATAAATTATGACTATGAATGCATTGAATCTTTTATGGGAACTGATGACTTTCAAAATATTAGTAATGCTTATGGTCTTGATTTGCAAGTTATTACAAATTGCTTTAGAGATTTTGCTTCTTATATTGAAATTCCAAAAAAGGGATGGAATAAGTACCATGCGCGTTATAAAGATATTGTTGACCATGCTCCTACTAGAAGTGCTGATTATTGCATTATTGATCCCATCTTACCCGAACCTTATATCGAGAAGATTCCCTTCCCTGAAAAGGTAAAGGACCATCCTATGATAACTAATGTAATCACCAAAAGTGAAAAAAGAACTGTAAAATCTGATGAACAAATAAACATTGAACCTGTGGTAGCAATTGTTAAAGACCTTGTCACTAAAAGCATAGAAGATGGGCACATAGCTTTTTGTGAGGACGCTTCTAATATTGTTTCACATCCCAATAGAACCAAAAAGGCTAGTGTTCCTGTGCTTTCTGTTAGAATTGGTGATCATTGCTATTATGGTTTATGTGATATTGGTGCAAGTTCTAGTGCTATTCCTTATGAGCTTTACAGAGAAATTTTGCATGAAATCAGCCCTTGCGAGTTGGTGGAGATTGATGTGGTTATTCACCTTGCTAATAGAGAGACCATCTCTCCAATTGGTATTGTACAAGATGTGGAAGTTCTTTGTGGTAAGATTAAGTACCCTCCTGATTTTCTAGTACTTGGTTTGGCTGCTAGTAAAACCTACCCTATCATTTTTGGTAGACCTTTCTTGAGTACTTGTGGAGCTATTATTGATTGCAAGAGGGAGAAAATCTTGACTAAGTTTGATGGGGAATCTTACGAGTTTAATTTTTCGAAATTTGCTAAAGAACCTTGCGGAAAGGAAACCCATAGTGAATATTTTAGGGTTGAACAACTTGCTTCTATTTCTCTTGCTCCTAACAATGCTTTGCAGCAATTTATGGAAGACCATGAAAGTGAAATCTTCATGGAAGAAAGGAATGAGATTGACAGGATTATCCGTGATCAACCTATGATGCTTAAGCACGACTTGCCTGTAGAAGACTTGGGTACCACGATGCCACCTAAAAAGGATCCGGTTTTCGATCTAAAACCTCTCCCTGAATATCTTAAATATGCTTTTATTGATGATAAAAAGATATATCCTGTTATTATTAGCGCTAAACTTTTAGGGGAGGAAGAAGAAAGATTATTGGAGGTTTTGAGGAAACACCGAGGAGCTATGGGCTATACCCTGGATGATTTAAAAGGGATTTCACCCACTATATGTCAGCATTCTATCAACATAGAGCCAGATGCGAAGCCAGTAGTGGAGCACCAACGACGTTTAAATCCTAAGATGAAGGAAGTGGTAAGGAATGAGGTACTAAAACTCCTTGATGCTGGTATTATTTACCCTATTGCTGATAGTGAATGGGTTAGTCCTGTTCATTGTGTTCCTAAAAAGGGAGGTATTACCGTTGTCCCTAATGATAATGAGGAGCTTATTCCTCAAAGAATAGTGGTGGGCTATAGGATGTGCATCGATTTTAGGAAAGTCAATAAAGTTACTAAGAAAGACCACTACCCGCTTCCTTTTATTGATCAAATGTTGGAAAGGTTGCCTAAAAAGACCCATTTTTGTTTTCTTGATGGTTATTCTGGTTTCTCTCAAATTGCTGTTAAACAACAAGATCAAGAAAAAACTACTTTTACTTGCCCTTATGGAACTTATGCTTATAGACGTATGCCTTTTGGTTTATGTAATGCTCCTGCTACTTTCCAAAGGTGCATGTCTGCTATCTTTCATGGCTTTTGTGAGGAAATTGTAGAAGTGTTCATGGATGACTTTTCTGTCTACGGAACTTCTTTTGATAATTGTCTGCACAACCTTGATAAAGTTTTGTAGAGATGTGAAGAAACTAATCTTGTTCTTAATTGGGAGAAATTCCACTTCATGGTTAACGAAGGGATTGTTCTTGGTCATAAAGTTTTTGAAAGAGGAATAGAAGTTGATAGAGCTAAGGTTGAGGCAATTGAGAAGATGCCATGCCCAAGAGACATAAAAGGTATTCGTAGTATCCTTGGTCATGTTGGTTTCTATAGAAGGTTTATTAAAGACTTTTCTAGGATATCAAAACCCCTTACTAATCTTCTTCAAAAGGATGTACCCTTCGTTTTTGATGATGATTGTAAGGAAGCTTTTGAAACTCTTAAAAAGGCTTTAACAACAGCTCCTATTGTTCAACCACCTGATTGGAGTTTACCCTTTGAAATAATGTGTGATGGTAGTGATTTTGGTGTAGGTGCTGTCCTTGGGCAACGCATTGATAAAAGGCTAAACGTTATCCATTATGCTAGTAAGACTCTAGACGCTGCTCAAAGGAATTATGCTACTACTAAAAAGGAATTTCTAGCTGTTGTCTTTGCTTGTGATAAGTTTAGGCCCTATATTGTGGACTCAAAAGTAACCATTCATATTGATCATGCTGCTATTAAATATCTTATGACAAAGAAGGACGCTAAGCCTAGGCTTATTAGATGGGTACTGCTTTTACAAGAGTTTGATCAACACATAGTGGATAGGAAGGGTGCTGAAAATCCTGTAGCTGATAATTTATCTCGTTTGGAAAACATCTCTTTTGATCCTATGCCTGTTAATGATAGTTTCCCAAATGAACAGTTAGCCGTAGTAGGGGTGAACTCTCGAGGAAGCCCTTGGTATGCTGATTATGCTAACTTTATTGTCTCCAAGTATTTGCCTCCAACTTTTACAGCTCAGCAAAGAAGGAAGTTCTTCTACGATTTGAGGCATTATTTTTGGGATGACCCACACTTATACAAAGAAGGAGTTGATGGTATTATGTGAAGATGTGTTCCAGAATATGAGCAAAAAGACATATTGCATAAATGTCATCGTAGCGCCTATGGAGGACATCATGCGGGAGATAGAACCGCACAAAAGGTATTACAATTAGGTTTCTACTGGCCTACCCTTTTTAAGGATGCAAGAAATTTTTTTTTATCTTGTGATGAATGTCAGCGTGTTGGTAATATTTCTAGACGCAATGAAATGCCTATGAACTACTCTCTAGTCATTGAACCTTTTGATTGTTGGGGATTCGACTTTATGGGCCCTTTCCCTCCTTTGAAGGGTTACACTCATATTCTTGTTGCCGTTGATTATGTTACTAAGTGGGTAGAAGCCATTCCTACGAAGAGTGCTGATGGGGAAACCTCTCTAAAAATGCTTAAGGATGTTATCTTTCCTAGGTTTGGAGTGCCTAGGTATCCCATGACTGATGGGGGTTCTCATTTCATTCATGGCGGTTTTAGGAAGACCCTCGCTAAGTATGATGTTAATCATAGAATTGCTTCAGCCTATCATCCCCAAACTAGTGGGAAAGTAGAGTTATCAGATAGAGAAATTAAATCTATCTTGCAAAAGACTGTTAATAGGTCTAGAAAAAACTAGGCTAAAAAGTTGAATGATGCTTTATGGGCTTATAGGACTGCTTATAAGAATCCTATGGGAATGTCTCCTTATAAAATGGTTTATGGGAAAGATTGCCACTTACCCTTAGAATTAGAACACAAAGCTTACTGGGCAGTGAAAGAACTAAATAGAGATTGTAAGCTAGCTGATGAGAAAAGACTTTTTGACTTAAGTTCTTTAGATGAATGGAGGAGTGAAGCCTATGAGAATGCTAGGCTCTTTAAGGAAAAAGTTAAAAGATGGCATGACAAGCGAATACTTAAAAGAGAATTTCATGTTGGTGAGAAAGTTCTATTGTATAGGTCTCGTCTCAGATTTTTTGCAGGTAAGCTACTATCAAAATGGGAAGGACCTTTCATCATTGAAGAAGTATACCGTTCAGGGGCAATAAAAATTTCTTCTCTAAACGATAATACTACACAAGTAGTGAATGGACAGCGACTCAAACACTATATTGCTGGAGATTCTTACAATGAAGATGTTGATGCCTTTCAAGTTATAACTCCAGAGAAATTCATTAAGGACCAAATTCGGAGACCTGCAGAGTCTGTTTCCAACTAGGTAACAGTTCTGGTAAGAAAAGTTCCGTGGAAATACAATCCAACTATATTTATGCAGTTTTCAGTCAATAAGGAAAATTTCGAAGCGAAAAAGAGACAGAACCGGAGCCAGGGTGGCCCACACCACCCCATGGCGCGGGCCCACCCCTGGCCGCACCACCAGGTGGTGAGGCCACCCAAGACTCCGCCTCCAACTCGTTTTCTCCCAGTACCTTCCTTTTGATATGAAACTTCGTAATATATAACCCCCCGGATCTTCCGAGGTTTGTATATCGTGTTTTCGTCGTGCTTTTGTTTCGATCTGTTTCTGCCAGGTAAAAACCCTAGATTTGGAGCCATAATGTCTTCCTCTGGATCATCCAAGGGAGATTCCTTAGAAGATATCATCAACCCATACTTGAGAGAATTGAAGATTCATCCCAAGGAGTTATTGCTCGAAGGTGGGGAGGTCCAGACTAAAGAGGTTCAAGGCCCTAAAGGTGTAAGAAGTCTGGAGGACAGGATGGAAGCACTGGAGCATGAAGTCTTTAGGTACAGGATGATGGCGGAGCGCGAAGTGGACATCATCCATAAGATTTGTTCCGAACTCATCGCCGAGCACCAAAAGGAGACTGCTGAACTCAAAGATGAAGTCTTCTCACTCCGCCAAACAACCAACGAACTGCAAGCACAGTTCTATGACATTCAAAATCAAAACTGTGAGTATGAGGTTAGGTTTAAACGCATAAGTGTTGCTGCAAGTTTCAGGATGTTGGAAACCACGATGTCCTTTGTTGATGGGAAGCCTTACCCTAGAAGACGGACGAAGATGATAAGATACCACCACCACCAAAGGAGTAATTTGTCATCAGGTTCGGCATCCCCTTGGTTTGTTCCAAGCTTGGGGGAGTGTCGCGGTATCACATCACTATCTTCTATCTTTTTACCTTTTTAGTAGAGTCATATCATGAATATAGGAGTTATTTTGTAGTATGCTTTGCATTATGGAAGTGTCCCCTCTCTCGTTAGATTTGTATCCCTTGGTGTGAGTTTTCGTTATGGAATATTAATGAGAAGTTCTATCATTCACTCTTTTGCATAGCTTATGTTAGTTTTCAATTCGTGGTTATATGATTGATCTTGTTGTTAGTATTGGTAGCACTCTGGGATCATTGAGTTAATTTAGTTGGTTTTGGAAAACCTGGCTCGGTTAGTAGCAACACCTTTTTGAGAATTGAAAAGTAAAAGATAGAAGTACTCTAGAGAAAAATAATTTCATCATCTTTCTTTCTTGATTTGCTCATAAGTTTAGTATTCTCTAGTTAAGTTCTTTTGTGCTTCCAAGGAAGATTGCATTTTTGACTTTATCATTGTATGTTTGTTTGTTTCCTTCAACTCTTGTACTTGCTACCCCAGCCTTGCTAGCCAAAAACCTTTATTGAGAGGGTATTCTTCTCGTGCATCCACCTCCTTTAAACCAAAACCTTTGCCATTTGTGTCCA